>PYAF01002184.1:940636-953624 GCA_007407185.1 Glycine tomentella | reverse complement strand
CCACCGATATCACCAACCAAAAACCAACAACAGCTCAGCCGATCCAAATGAGTAGCGAAAATGAAAGTGAATGCGGTTTCGAAAAAGAGGCTCCCATAACAGCCATATATCAGAGCTGCTGGCTTAGGGGTACTTTTGGAATTTTAAAAAATATTATGGTGTAGTAGAAAAACATATGGTGTATGAAGAAGTACTCATGTATGACTCACTTAGACGTGGCGACTCAACCATTGTGAACATCCGTCCACCAAATATTAATGAAACAAACGTCAACATTGAAGGCAAAATTCTTTCTCATCTCCTAATGACCAATGAGGAAGGAATAGACTAATAGGAGAAAAACATATCAAATACGTTCGTTAAATAAAAGATACGAATCATGTCATTGAAAAAGATTGAAGCTGAACCTAGTATATATAAGTAACCCAAACCAAGAATGAGGGAGCATATATCTCCTCTTTATTCAAAACAACTTTCTGATGATATATATGCTGCTTTTATTCCCTAGCTCATCTCGTTCTATCTCCTTCATTTTATTTGGGTTAATATAGCGGTGGTAAAGATGTTCTTTATATCCTTAGAAGTTTTAAATTCCTCCTTTTCAGAAGAATTTCCATATAATAGAATAGAAGATGACGAAAAACACATTAGCTTCACAATTTAAAACATTAGCTTAACTGTCTTTACATTAGAGAAAATATTCGTAAAATTTATCGAATCTATTGGTAAAAAGTGTCCATACTTTGATTTTTGTCATCTTATGCTTAAGGTCGGCTAGCGTTAGTGGATGTGGATGTGCAAGGGTTTAAATAAGTTCATCACTTCATCTAGCTACTATTTATAGTTATTACGCGGAATGCTGTGTCTTAGAGATCACAATATCATTCTAAAATTGTTAATTAAGTTCGTGTTTATCATTTAAGGACAAAGAATACAAATGCATGAAACCTAATAATAAGTTCTACACTCATGGTATTGGTTTTCAATTAAAAAAATTTATTACTTTTCTTATCTGTCAAAGTTTCCAACTCTCTGTTAGCTGTTGTGATTAATCTTTACTGCAATGAATTAATATTCATATCTTTTTTGTCCACTTTCTTGCTTTTTTTCGGGTTGTAATTCCTTTAAACACAAAGTGATATGATTAGGCCTTTTTAACGTCTTGTTGTTTAAGATCCAATTCTGATAATCTTCCACTCAAGCAAAATCGTCTATTTAGATACAATCATATCATATAATTAACAATTTGAATCACATCTACTCTCACCCATTAATCATCTAAAAGCAAGTTAACTATTATTGGCTAAATTAAGCTTCATGCTAAGTGGGTTTTTCTGTGAATTGACTTACCAGTCACGTTAGAACTGAGTTGATGATGAATTCACAAGCTTCTAAAAGCCTGATTGATCTGAAAAATAATATGATCACTTTAAAATTTTATGAAAGTGCAAAGTTAATTGGGCGAGTGTCAAAGTTTGATCTCATTAAGAAATGGATTTCTAGAAGACACGCCACAACACATATGTGTCGTATTAAACAATTAGATCCGAAAGAATGATGGTTCAATTTAAATACTCTCAACTGTCCCCGCAACAATAGCAAAACGTTGATCCTAATCTATGTTGAAAAGACACCCAAAAAAGAACAAATTACACATCTACAAAAAAAGAAAATGTTAAACACAAGAAATCACATACGATCCAATTTTTCGCCCTTTAGTTTTTCAAAATTTCGTTTAAGTGCGCACACATGCTTAGCTGTTAAACAAATTATTTTATTTTATATATATATATATATATATATATATATATATATTATGGTCTTTACTTTATTAAGATGATTATCGATCCGTACCACACACGGATATAACTAGAGTAGTATCTAGTACATATATACATTTTTATATCTTATTACTAAATTTAAAATAATGGGAACATTATTATTAGGTTTGGTGGTGTTCAAGTTTTTTTTTTTCCCCTCAAGTAAACGTCACAAGTAAGGTTTATAACTAGTGATCGAACAGGTGAAATTAGTATGTGACGACAGCTTTCAATATCTGGGTTAAAGTCTGAGTTTCTAACACTTCTTCAGCAATGGATTGTTCATTTGGAGGCCCGTAATATCCTTTTGACTTTTGAGCTTAAAATACAAAAAAAAAAAAATTATGAATGTCGAATAAAGAAAAAGCCTTGTTTTCAATAGATAAAGAACAAATTAAAGAAAAATATAAAGAACAATATCGAACGAAAAATTCGTCTTAATTATATAACCAGTTTAAAGGACTAAAGTTTATAGGGATATTTTGAAATTCTACAAAGAAACTAAATATAATTAGGTTGATTAAAAAAACACTTTTATTTTAAACATTCATTAAAATTATATGATTTTGTCCTTATATTTATATTAATTTTAATTAAAACACTCATCTTTGTCGGGATTAACATTTGCAAATTATAATCTGATCACCCTAGCTTGCTATGAAAAAAATGGTAGTTGTATAAAATTCAAATATATTATTATGTGACTAGCAACCATCACATTTTCCTCTTATTAATTCTTACCTTACGTTGGGATTTAGTCATCCATATTAATATACAGTAATGTAATTTAAACAGCTAAATTCTGAGTTGTATTTTTAAAAGCAGTGATAATATTCTAATTCATTGTCGGTGATATAAATAGTTTAACATTTAGGCCTTTTAACCAAAGTCTAAAATTCGATCCTAATTTAAATAGTTATGACTAGAAGCAATACTTTATTTCAGAATGAACTGATAAGTGGAAGATGATAAATTGATGCTAAATAGAAATCACAAATATTTATTGGTTACAAAAAAATAATCCAACTTTATAAAAAGAAAAGTTATATTTAATAATAATAATCTAATTCTAAGTAATAAATTACAACTAATTAAGCTCAAACCTTACATATGAAATTTTAAAAAATATTTTTTAAACTCATCACCTTCAACTTGATTTACCTTTGAGAGAAGCTACTATCATTTGTTACTTTCGCACATTTTCATCTCTTTTGACATGATTTTTAATGTTAACGCAAGTATAGGACGTGAAAGCAACACCCTCAAAATTCATTGTGTATCATATCAGTTATCACGGTAGATTTTTTTTTCTCTGCCAAGAGAAAACATGGAAAATTCACGCGTCCATCAGCAGTTCACCAAGCACCATGGTTCAAAAAATACAACTATAAGGCAACACCTGTCCCAAGATGACGTTCCACCACCATCATAACGATAATATTTAATTCACCCCATCACCCAAAATAGTATCCAAATCTTATTATATTTTAATGAAAATTTCATAATTATCTGTATTGATCCCCGAAAGAGGTAAGCAGTCCAACACCTGGGGAATGCCCATTGGATCTTGTACTTTTCAGTTTAAAAAAACATCACTACCGTTAATATTTTATGTGCCATTCCTTAGATTATGCTTCTTAACTAGTAATTTTGTGTCCAGATGCATGAGCCTAGATCACACGTGTCTGTACAATAAGATTTCTCCTTCCCTTTTCCTTGTCTTGATTTAGCATCAAACAAATATAATTTGTGCTTAATTTGATCTTGTTGGTTAAACATGTCACCTAATAGTTTAGCATAAACTTGATTTTTCTGATATGCCCTTTGTGTTATAGTAGCATGTTATTTCATGATTGACCAATTGCAATTTTCCAAGCCCTTTCAGTGGCTCATGATTTTGTTGGTGAGGAAGTAGATTTTTCTTAGGCGTGAGGCATATCTTACATCAAAGGGTAAAGACTAACATCAACCAGGGGTAAATAAGATAGAGGTGAAGATATTTTGGTAAAGATTTTGTTGATAACTAGCATCTTCTATTTATTGTATTTTTCTTTACAAAACTAAGGTGTTCTATTTTAGGAATTATTATTATTATTTTCCACATAAAAATTAGAATTTTACATTGATAACTAACATTAATCTTTAATGGTAAGTAAATTATCAAAAAATGTTGCTGATTAGAAATATAATATGAAAAAAATACATGGTGTAAAAGTATAGATAAAAACTAAGATATTTAAGTTTTTTTCTTTTTTATTTATGATTTTCCAATGTATAGATAAATTTAGTATATTGCAATCCAGTTGAGTGTAAAAGTATAGAGATTTCACCTCAAGATATTTCTAATTGGGCTTGAGAACCAATCAATATAAAGTGTGCTTGTAAAACCGTTTGATCCTCCATTACACACGTTTCAAGATACCACACAAAAGCAACACACTTGTTGCTTTTTTAAAAAATATTGGTTACGTTTGGAAAGACAATAATCCACAGACACATTATGTGATCCACCTTACCTCAAGCACTAGATTTAATCTAAGTTGCAAGGATTATCACACCTCAACTAGGAACACAATTACTATATTAATTCTTTTTGGTTGGCTTAATTCTTTTTTTCAAAAAAAATATATATTGTCTTTTAAGTTTTTTCACAAAAACAAACATTAACCATTATAGTAATCTCATCCAACTCAATTGTTTCGTGAAAAATATATGTAATATCTTTAAAAAATATCACACCAAAAAATAATCACTTTATCTTTTTACACTAGATCGACAACACAACCTGAGGCTCCAACAGTGACGCGGACATGGCTTATAAGAAATTAAGAAAATAAGATTGGTTGACTGATAGGATCAAGTTGAGACACAGCTGCAGGTATAAATATGCAGCAAACATTGAACACAAATCAGTACCATAGAATTTGGAAGACAAAGTTTACCTAAGAGCCAACTTAGGCACCTTTTTGTATGTATTGGGAAGTTATGGCAGGAAACATGGGGTGGGGTGTGATAGAAGAGGAGGGATGGAGGAAGGGACCTTGGACTTCTGAGGAGGACAGATTGCTCATTCAGTATGTCAAGTTCCATGGTGAGGGCAGATGGAACTCTGTTGCTAGACTTGCAGGTCCCTACCAAACTTTATACACTATATATATCTTGCTCCTTAATTCCTAACAGTTTACATCTAAGTCCAATATCAATTGACTTTCACAATACAAGCGACACACAACAATTATATTGCTTCCAACTTCAACTCAGTAAACTGACTACCCTTGTACCATAAGTTTTTCTTTTGGCCTTTTGGAATCATGTTTTTTATAATTCTTAGCTGTTGACTCTTGAGTATCATTCTTCATAATAGTTTTTATCATCTTTTTTTTTTGGTCCAAATGATTGATCATTTATTATTCTCTTAACAGGACTGAAAAGAAATGGGAAGAGCTGCAGATTGAGATGGGTGAATTACCTGAGGCCAGACCTCAAGAAGGGTCTAATAACACCACAAGAAGAAAGCATAATTCAAGAGCTGCATGCTAGGTGGGGAAACAGGTAAAAAAAATGAATTCCAAATCTCTTTGAACTTGCATGTTTTTATAATAAATCTTTGAAGCTAAATCAAAATTAAGCACTTCAGGTGGTCAATAATTGCAAGAAGCTTGCCAGGAAGAACTGACAATGAGATAAAGAATTATTGGAGGACTCACTTCAAGAAAAAGACTAAAACCCCCTCTGATGCTGCCGAGAAGGCGAGAATCCAGTCCTCAAGGAGGCAGCAATTTCAGCAGCCACAACAGCAGTTGAAGCAGCAGCAGCAGCAACAACAACAACAACAATTCCAATTCAACTTGGACATGAAAGGGATCATAAACTTGCTTGAGGAAAATGACCATAGAGTGCCTTCTATATCTCAAGAGGCACAAGAAATGGCCAGCATGTACCCAGACACTTCAGAACACCAGGGCTACTTCTACTCAATGTTCAATGTCAATATCAATGACAATAATGTCTCTGCACCTGAGTCATCAAATGAAGAAATTCTATGGGATGGACTGTGGAACTTGGACGATGTTCTTTGCAATTTCAATGCAGCTAGTGCCACAAGCAAAGCCAGTTTACATAATTTAGTTTCTCCTTTCTGTTAAAGGTTTTATTTATCCTTGAAAACTGTTAGGAAGAATAGTAGTTTACTAATGTGAGTCACAGCTTGATAAGGTTCCAAAATCCTGGAGCTTAGAGTTAGGATTAATTGTTTCTTAAAAGTGTGGAGTCAGGGTAGTGAGTAATTTTCTGAAGGCGAGTTATTGTGTAACCCTTTAATAAAGTATCTCAATTTTGCTTATAAAGTCTGAAATGAGCTTTGCTCTTTTGCTTTAAGATTTTATTTTATTTATTTTGGTACAGAAGATTTTGTTTTTTTTAAACAACAAGAACAAGTATTGACAACTTTCTGGTTGTAGTAATTAGTAAACATAAGAAGGAAAATGGAAGAAATAGGAAAATCATAAACTGCACCTCCGTTTACTTAATGATTCTCAGTTGTTTGCTTTTCCTCTTGCAATTGTCTCAAACCAAGGTGGAAGTAGAAGCTTAAAAATTTCCATAAAGCACTTAAAGAAACTAATTAATATCCTTTGCGTCATTTCATTTGGATGGGAAAGCTATATGCATTAGCTAAAGCATGACATTACTGCATAAAGAAGACCCTTTTTAAGGATAGATTATGAGACACTTTTGGTATTGGTACAACTCAACATGGAGTTTTCAAGACATCTTTTCTCATCTTATTCTTTCTGTCTATTTAAGCAACACATAATACAAATTCTCTCTTATTTTTTTCATTTCTTTCAAGTGAATTAGGCTTAAACTAAGATAGTATTGGATACTTCAAATCTCACATATCTTACGCAGTATCTTTATTTATTTCACAAATAATCGTTTTACGTACGTGTGGATTATACCCTAAAAATATCTATAAAAGTATCACCGGTTCCGAGTTCTGACATTCCGCAAGTATCTCAGAATCTAGAATTAGAGAGGGAGAGATACTACCTGGAAAAGTTAAGAATTTTATTTTTTATATTTGTATGGTTCTGATTGATTATATTGATGTTAAAGAAATTAATACTCAAATAATTAATCTATGTTTGAGAATAATATTTTAGATGTTAAATTTTATTTATTAATGTTTATGATATGCATATGATTGTAAGGATATCATTTATCGTTTAGTTGACACAAATCTCTTTTAAGAATTTAAAGGTACTTAAAGGTTAATTATTTTCTTCCTAACCAAATTTTTTTCATATCGAATAATTAAGATTAAAACTCATATTTTTTTTTTGTTTTTTATAAGTCTCTTTTTTTTATAAACAATCATATTTGAGACATTAAATACAGACGTACACCTATTTCAAGTGAGTGAAACTTTGAATTTATTAAAATTAAAAAATTTTATCACTTATTTAAAAACCTCGAACCAACCATTTATTGATAACCATTAAATCCAATTACTTAGTTTAAAAGAATATAAAGCAGAATCGCTTTCTTTTTTCTTTTTTTTTTTTAACTAAAAAACATTAGTTTAAATATTTTCCTACCGCGTTCTATTTCCGTTTTGGCTTATGGAAGTTCTACTGTGTTTTCTCGCGGTTTTTAGTGTGTCTATCGGGTTTTTACCTCTTACTCCACCCAAAAAAAAAAAAGTTACTATAAAATCGGGTATAAAAATAATTTGGACCTGCAGTTTTAAAAACTATTGATTTGTCTATATTGTTTAATAATATAATAAATTCATAATGAATGTGACTGGGGTCGATTTTTTACCCTCACCGAAAACTTAATCTCAAATCACTATTGGTAAAAGGCAGGAGTGGTTTTATAACCCACAAAATTTTGTCTAAAACAGATTTAATTGCATGTTAAGTAGAGCAATTTACAATGCTGAATAAAACAAGATGTAGGAATAGTGTTTGACACTGATGCCTCCAAAAACTACGCATAAATTAGTCAATTTCAATAAGTGATAATAATTTGCTAGCTATATTTCATAGTCCATGATGCTAGGAAGTCTCAAAAGTAAAATTTTGACCACAAATAATTATTAGTCTGAGTGGTAAACAACTTAATATTCTTTAAGCTTCAAAATAATTAACTTTCAAATGATAACAATATTAGGAAAAAGTGACTGTCTTTCCATTTAGTGAAAACGTAGTCAATCAATACGTGCATCGTTTGCATTTGCATCTTCTGTAAATTATGCATTTCTTTGTTCTCTTTTACGTATTTAAATAATATTTTAATCCTCATCAAAGAAAAACTATAATATATGAATGCCAAAATAAACTAGAATTAAGTAAAGCAACCAAAGATAAATAGTTATATCCAAATTCAAGCATATAACTTTTTTTCTAATCCTTTTTAAAGTACGTAACGATAATTTATAAAAAAAAAATTACCTAACGAACTTTTACGTATTTAACAATGAAGAAATATTTTACAACTTATTATTCTCAACACCTGTACCGATTAAAAACATAAGAATAGCATAATAAGATCATTTAAAAAAATAAAGTGAATATTAATGCATAAGCTCCACTCACTCGAACCTAAAAAAATATACCCCGCAACTTTTTCTATGCTAAAAAAGAGGGGGATATATATATATAATAAAATGAGAATTCTTTTTATTATGAGAAATGAAAATTATCAATAGAAAACTTGAATTCATGTTTTAATAATTAAGATTTAAAAAATATACGTGACTTATATCATTGTTCTTTTTCAACTAAGGAAATCGAGAAGAATTGAAAGGAGATTGTGTGTTTATTATACATAATATTAAGTATAATGTTTAAAATTTAAAGTTCAAATTGTTCTTGCACTTCTAATATGTGTTTGGAGTTCAACAAAAATGAAATTTGAAATTTAAGAAAATCGAACACTACAGAGAAAGTGAGAAAATAAGCTGATATGCAATTTTGTCATCAAAATAAAAACAACTTTTGGAGGTTTTTAATCACAATCCTTAAGCTAATTCAAAGGTCTACCCATATTTTATAGTGGCCTTATTCTTTTTAAGTCCCAGGCTCAATTGTCCATCAAATTAGTCTATATTGATTCATTTTATTATTTTAAGTTCAAAGTTATCCAACTTTAAAAAAAAAAAAATCAGATCAAATTAGACTTGATTTTAATTTTAACTTATATTTCTTGAGTTCAGTGTAATCAGATAGGTTCATTAGATTAATCCAAATAAACCTGATTTTATTTAGACCAATATTTTTCAATTCGATTTTGCTAACTTTATTTATAACTCCTTATATTTTATTAATTATTTTTTTAATAAAAAAGAATAACAAAATGACCGGCCATCACTTTAAGTATAAGCATCCATCCTTATTTAGGAATTGTATCTTGTTTCAGTTGGATACAATAGTGCTCCAAAACTTATATCTGGATGATTTAATTCTCTGTTTCTTATATATAAAATAGAATATCGTATTATACAAGATTTTTCAGTTGAAACTACTCTTATATAAACAGATATTAGAGAGATTAAGTGCTTAAGTTGAAAAGAATAAAAATAAGTAATGTGTATAAATGAAACTTACTTAAAAACCCTAATCAAACATGTCTTGTATATATTTAAATTATATATGTGAATACCATTGATTACATAAATTAACTTGAATTATTCGTGATAATTGTTTCATAAAGAATACTTTTAATTTAGGGGAAAAAATAGAGATGTGAATTGTTTCAAAATATCTTCTTAATTTCTATTTTAATCCTTCCAAACGCTCCTGAAAGGCTGAAACCATGACCAGGAAAGGATCGATGAGAAATCGTGTATCAATTACATGAAGAAAAAAACATCACAAATTCACAAGTATTTACACAAACTAAAATAACATACCCTCTTCAATTCTTACTAATAAAAAAAACATACAACAAATTGAGAAAGAAAATTACATGTATATCCCTTTCCACACCCCATGAAACCTGAATCTGTATTCCTCTCAAACTTCATTCCCTGCACCCGCCAAATTCAAACTCAACGCAGCCGCTGGCTCTTATGGTTCTGAGGAGGACATTTTCATTCATACGACCCAATAAGGATCACTTATTATTGTGCTTCGAGCTTGTGCCTTGCTTGCTGTATAAGTATTCATAGGAGGGAAACAAATACATGGGTTCTCTATTAAAATGGAGTTAAATGATGATGTTTCCCTATGCAATGCTTTAATTGGCATGTATTCCAAATGTGAGAGTTTGGATTATGCAAGACGAGCCTTCGAAACTGGCTCTTACTTCAAAGATGCTATATCACTTGGAGTTCAATGATCTCTGCATATGGATTACATGGAAGAGGAGAAGAGGCTATTATTACGTATTACAAAATGCTTCAGCAAGGGTTCAAACCCGACATGATAATAGTGGATAGTGTTCTTTCTGCTTGTAGCAAGTCAGGATTGGTAGATGAAGGCATTAGTATATACAAGTCACTGATGACTAAGTACGAAATAAAACCAACAGTTGAAATTTGTGCTTGTGTTGTGGATATGTTAGGTCGATCAGGCCAGCTTGATCAAGCCTTGGAATTCATCAAAGATATGCCTTTAGATCCTGGTCCAAGTGTTTGGGGATCTCTTTTAACTGCCTCGGTAATGCATGGGAATTCAAGGACAAGACACCTGGCTTATAGGCATCTCTTAGAACTGGAACCTGAAAACCCTTCAAATTATATCTCACTTTCAAATACATATGCTTCTGATAGAAAATGGGATGTGGTAACTGAGGTGAGAACGATTATGAAACAAAGAGGCTTGAAAATGATTCCAGGTTGCAGTTAGATAACTATTAGTGGGAAGACTCATTCTTTTTCTGTTGCTGATAAAGCACATCCTTCATCTTGTTTAATCTATGAAATGCTTGATGACCTAGTATCAATAATAACAGATGGTTGTGCTGTTATTGATATCCTGGCTTAAATCTGCTGGTATTGATGTGTTGAAAATCTTGGAAGTGTCTAGTAAACACTGAAAACTTGCCTGCCATGTAGCTCAGCCAACTCTGACACCATTTGCTTGGTGATTATTCAAGACCCAACTCGATATGCTATTCATTGTTTGAGTTAGAAAAACGCTAGAAAAGCCCCAACTTATTGGTTGTTTAGTAAATATGGTTAACTTTTTTGTGGCATTAGCTGCTTTCAAGTTTGAACATGGTGAGTGCAATCGTTTCCCGAGATACTAAGCAACTAATCTATGTGCAGATGAGATGCATGGAGGTTCACATGCAACCTACCCATCATGAAAAAGAAAAGGGGAGGGAAGGGTAGTCTAATTATGGGAAACCATAGAGACCCATAACCAAAAAGGAAAAGGGGGAGAAAAACAACAGGGACCATCATATTTAAACCATTTCTTCCAAATCCAGCCTTTATTACTGCATGAGTAATTAGGTATCAAAAGCATATAAAGCTATCTACCCACCAGAATGGAAGAATAGGGATCTTCATGGAGTTCACTTTCTGATTTACAACCTGATAGCAAAGATTTCCATTTCAAACATTTCTTGGTTTAGGAGGAATAAATGGTAGTAGATATATATATAGGAATATTTGCATTTTCACTGGAGGATTACTGCTTCAGCAACTTTGTCTCACTTGTATAATTTTTTTTTCCTCTCTTTTAATGTATAAATAATGTTACTGTCAAACCTAAATAACATTGCATTTATCTTTGTCCATGATGCATTCTCAAGCCCACAAAAAAGCGAGGGTTGTGTTAAGTAATTGACACTTTAATAGTCAATGTAAAACTCTACCAAATTTTCATTGCCATAGAACAACCAAGTATGAAGTAAAATTGGCACAAAAGTACTTCTTGACATTTATCACTTCGGGCCTAGTTGAATAAGTTTATCTAGAAGTGCTTTAGTCTAGGAGAAAACCAAATAGTCCATAAATAACCATCCATCAAAATAACAATTAACAAACGCTTTTTTCTATTTCGAACCCATGGACAATGGTTAAGGAGAAACAATTACACTCTGTAAGACTGCAAGTTTCCCTCACATATATACTTGTAACCGAACTCTGTCTTGGAAGTCTTAATACGCACAAAACCAGAAATAACATCGTGTCAAAATCCATGAGTCCAAGAAACTGAAGTAACAATTAACAGAACTCGCAAGTCCAAGAAAGAGAGGCAACATGTACAGCACAATCCAATGTATCTTGCTACTGACATCAAATTTTAGAACAGTAATTTTGGATGGCATTCATGCCCATATAAGACAAGTTACAACATCATTATTAAAATGCCACCCATTAAATCCTTCAACCTAAATTTTTAATGATATTTTGTTTCGTGAAGGAATAAAACTGCCCCGAACATATATGCCTACCCAGATCTCAGCATAAACCAAAAAAAAAAAAAAAAAATGGTTCACGTTGACAATCCTTGACATCATGGTGACAAATCAAAATTTTCTTTCAGAACTGAGTGAACTTCATCAAGGGAAGTCACCTTGAAATCTGGTTTGAATTCAACATTAGCATACTCGGGAGAATCATATACTCCTCTTTGATCAAGCAAGCATGTAAAGGCTCCCGCTTGCCTTCCACAAGGCACCTGTGAAAAGGTCAAACAAACAATGCAGCATAAATCAATTACCATCCAAATTCAAATACATTCATTAAGTGCAGATATTTGAAGTAGCATAAAACTGACAGATAAAGTGATCTGAAAATCAAAATACAACAATGCATAGCAAAATGAAATCCAGAATACAATAACAGCCTGAGTCACGGGTTTTATCTATTGTAAGTAATCACACTCTAGTTTGCAGACTGATGACTTTTTTTACTAGAAAGTTCACTAGTCAGCTTTGCAGAACCAACTCTAAGTGAAAGATTTGAAATGTCTTCTTAATTTTCTCTACAAAGAAAAGTGTACCTGTAGTCATTTATCGTGAATACTTACATTATCAGGAAATGAATTACTTACATCATCTTTAAGGCTATCTCCAATCATTATTACTTCATTTGGTTGAACTTCCCAAAGAGAACAAATATGCAGTAGTGGACCTGGATCAGGTTTATAAGGACGAAATTCCCTGCTTAATGCTGGAGAAAATGTAATCTGCAGCGATGAGGTATA
>PYAF01002184.1:913749-940536 GCA_007407185.1 Glycine tomentella | reverse complement strand
TTCATTTTCTTTGTTTATTTTTTTATTTAAGTGAAATGGATTAGTTAACAACCAATATTAGTGACTTCATGGCATGCACCACAGAAAGCATGTTTAAGAAAGAAGGATTTCTTTTTTTATAAACCATCTTTATAAGATTACACCAACCTTTCTTGACAATAATGGACATGTAACATAACAAGGTACCATTTTATCCAAGTATAAAGCAACCGTATAACTTCATTTTCACAGACTGATATATCTTATACCTATAGGCAAAAGAAAGCTGTAGTGTAAAATCCCTGTTGTGCTCTTTTAGTGATATTAGCAAAATACCATAGCAAAGACAGACAAAGTTTAAGCGGGAGAAAAAATGGTTAACCTGATTTCATGCACAATTTCCCCACATCAATTTAATCAATTCTCCTAGAAAAAAGAAAATAATATATTATATACAGTTGCATCTGTTGGCAAACTCACCCCAAACCGTTCATGGAATAAATCAACTGCTGACTTCGTGTTCCGAGTGATCAAACCCCTCCTAAAAAACGGCCATATAACATGAGTAATTTGTTCACATTTCACAACCACCAAGATCTTAATGTCATTATTGTTGCAACAACAACTTCACATTCAACAAATAAGTTAGTTAACAAATACTATTATCTCAATTCACAAAATAAACTTCACATTGTAAAATCTTTTAAGAACAAGTCATAAGACATGTGCAGTAAAAAAAATATAAAAAAAAATGATTTTATCAACTCATTTGGTGCATGTTTGGATTGAAGTTTGAAATATTGTACGCGGATTTCAATGTAAATCCAACGGATAAAAGCAAAATGAAAACAAAAATAAAGATTCTCATACTTTGAAAAATTACTTTTGCCTCAAAACTACTTTTTCATCTGAAAATCAAACATGCACTCCCTTGGTGTCTAGATGTTGTTAACACAATCTTTGCCTAGACATACAACATGGATAAATAAGGGTATTTTAGGCAGAAAATAATTAATCCAAGAGACGATTAGAAAAAAATAAATCAAAAATATTTTCATAGAAAGGACCATGCAAATTTCTAAAGGGACGAACAAGGTAATAGCTAATATGGCATTTCCTTAAATATCAATTTGCAAAAAGAAGAAAAGAAGACAAAAGGAAGAAAGTGTGCTTAACTGGACCTTATTTTCTTAGAATCGAGCATGGCACAAAGCTCTGTACAACCTGAACAACGAACATGAAACTTGTGACAACTCAACTCATGAGAGAGAGAGAGAGAGGGAGAGAGAGGAATGCATGCAAAGTGCAAACGAACCAGGCATGATTTGAAGGCGTTCAAGACCCTGACGCTCGACCTCAGCAATGGCGTCGTAAGCCTTGTGCTGTTTGTGAGGTGGCCACCCTTCGATGTGGCCCAAAATGTCGATGCCGGAAGGGTTTTCCGCTTTGAGCCTCAGGTACTCCTCGTCGCCCAGCACCGCCCTGTACATCGCCGGAAAATCGATGACCGGGACGGTGAGAGTGCCGTCCATGTCGAAAACGACACCCCTCAGGCGCGTTTTGACGCCGGGAGCATGATGGGACATTCGCTTCGACTGTGGGAGCGTCGAGAGGATGAAAGCCTTTGCGCAATTGGATACGAGCAATGGCATCCCCGATATTAAATTATGCTTTGCTCTCTGCTTCTTACCTCTACTTATTATTCCATTAAGCCATTAATTATTATTTTTTATTATACTAATTATATATTGAAGTATTTAACACGATTATTAATTATATATTTAAAAATACTAATTAAATTAAAATAACTCTATATTAGTTTATTAACACAAACTTTTTTAAGATTACCTAACACGTTTATATATGCAATAAACTCAAAAATAATGATGAAGCTAAAATAATGTCATGTTCAGCCTATGCAGGTGCTCGGTGTTGGTGCTAAGTGCTAAGTAATAAGTGCTAACTATATTTAGTATAGATAACTAGATAAGAGTTTAAGAATATTTATATTGATTTCTGTATTTGTTTGGTACGAAATCTAAAGGGAGTTCAGAAAATTTTATTTTATTTAGTGTTTTGGTACGAGTGAAATTTTTTTAAAGTTTAAAGAGATATTTTTTGGAATCAACTTTATCCACCACAAATTGATTTTGTTCGGTGTAATTTTGTGACAAACACATGTAAAATCCTTTTTAAAAAGAAAAAAAGGATTGTGTAAAATCAATTCAAAATCGATTTGTTATGTGCTATCCAGACAGTCACTTAATTTGGTAGTTCACCCCTTCACAGAGGGACAATCGAGTGAATTGACAAGCCATGAAGGAGAAAAAAAAAACATAGGATGGGATTTGAAGACTGTGTTATCAACTTCAATTCTAAAAACGTGGGGTATATTTGATTTTGAAATAAAATGAAAATAAAAAAGAATAAATGAACAAGTTAGCGGCTTTTTTTAAACTTGTGAGAGCTAAGCCCCGAACACTAGAGCTGCAACTCCAATATCATGCATAAACATATTTGAATATGAGTTACAAATGTTTTAATTAAAAAATTCTCAAAAATAATTCTAATTTTATATTCAAACAAGTTCTTGAAGTCGAATTTCCCTTTTGGGGTCCAGACAATTCAAACAACCCCAAGGACTAAACATGCTCATTTAACAAGCCAATCAGTTACAACATTTGTCTCCCTGTACACATGAAAAATGTTAACAACCCAATGGCAATTGAGCAAGGATCTGAGTGCACCAAAAAAAAATTAAGCAAATATTTGATGATGGAAATCATATTCTAGTAAGGATGATTGACGCTATTCAGTTCCAAAACCAACTGAACAGCAACTCTAGAGTCACATTCTAGAATAAGTCTTTGAAGTTTGAAACCCACTGTACCAAACTACTTGGAGGAGACTAAGGATATCCAAAGTTTGATTTTTGTGAAAATATTTTATACTATTAGTATATAATTTTATTTTTTTTAAGTCTTCTCTACTTAGTGGGCTACTAAGCTTTGCATTTGTGAAGATGGGTGGTAGATTACAACTTCGACAAGGAGGAAACAAAAGAAAAAATAAAGACTACAATATCAATCATGATGAATATGCGATGTCAAGGGGTAAATGGATATCATGGGTCCAGTGTGTAATACCAATAATTTCTATTCTCCTACATTATAGAAAATTATAGAAAATGATAATGATAAATGTGAAAAAAGTAATCTTTAAAAATATGTGAAATTGTTTTTAACAAATATGAAAATAGAAAAATAACAATGTCTTAAAAAATATTGTTTCAAAAATTAAAAATTCAGGAACCTAATTAAAAGAGAAAATATTAGAAATTTAATTAAAATTTAGGAAAAATATGAGAACCGGCAGAACAATTAAACTATTTTTCATTATCAATCTACGACAAAATTGAAGCTAGGGGGAAGAAAAAACGATAATGTTGTTCAAATTTTATTTTAATGTTAGTGAGGAAGACGATAGTTTATTTTTTAATGTTCTTCAAATTTTATTTTATTTCAAAATAAACGATAATGTAAGGGAAAAAAGTGTAGGGTTGAGCCAGAGGTGGGGCACCCTTCTCTCTAGTCTTCCATGGAGTTCGTTGCAAGCTCTGTGAACGCTTCTTTTTCTCTTCGTTGCTCTCACAATACCCCTTTCCCTGCTATCTCCATTCCTCAGGTTCTCTTTCCATTTCTCACTTCTTCCCTTTATGTTCTCATCACTTACACCACTTTTTCTAACCCATTTCCCGTTTCATCCCCACGTTCTGTTTGGTTCACGAGAATTTATAAAAAAAAAAAAAAATTGAATATTTGAACGCTACCCTTTATTTATTTATCTCTTTAATAAACCAATTTAGATATAGATGATCAATGAGAAGGACATGAATATTTTTGTTTGAGTAATGACTAATGAGTATGCACTGAATTGTATATTGTACTATCTGCAGGTGTCACAGTGGAAGTGTTTTTCGTTAAGGGTAATAGAATCTCGGTTTCCATTGGCGCATAGAAGGAAGAAAGGTCTTGGTTCTAGAAATAGGGAATCTGGGAAAGAATTTTTAATTGGGGTGGTGCCAAGAATAAGCAGCATCTGTTATCCTCAGTGTGGCTATTTTCCATCAAGTGGGGGTTTCATTGCCAAAAGGAGGAGATGTAATAGTCTTCTAAGACTGAAGGATTGTTCAGAAAACATAAGACAACGTGCTTCTATTTTGTTTGTGCGGCTGGTTACTGGAGTGATGTTGGTCATGGCTGTTTCTTTGGCTTCTAGTGAGCCATCCTGTGAGTGACTTTGATGTGTAACACATATACAGCTATAGTTAGAATTTGAAATAACAATGGGTAATGAATTTGTATTAATAATCTAATTTTGTCTTAATCTTGTTTTCTTTTTTTTTTTTTTTTTGTTCTTCCTTCTAGGGGCCCTGTCTGAAGAGAATCTCCTCTTTCTGGAAGCATGGAGAACAATTGACCGAGCATACATTGATAAAAGTTTTAATGGACAGAGTTGGTTTAGGTATAGAGAAGATGCACTACGCAATGAACCTATGAACAATCGAGAAGAGACATGTATAGCTTTCATTCTCAAGTTTTTTATTTGTTTTTCAACTTGCTGCACAAAGACAACATGCTAAGATGGTAAATTCTCTATGTTTTCAACATAGAAAATCAGCCATGCTAGTCTTTTTAGTTTTCCAACATGGAAGTTTATATTTTCTAGCCATCCTAATGTCGATTGCTATCTTCTATAAATGAAGGTTCTACACTATTTCATGATAAGTCACATACATGATTTTGACATATCAGAAATTGAGTAGGAATGCATCATTCTGTGTAGTCAAAAGTATTCTGGGTTAACTCAAATTGTTGTTGCTGCATTTGTACACAGATACAGCAATAAGAAAGATGCTTGCCACATTGGATGATCCATTCACTAGATTTTTGGAGCCTGAAAAGTTCAGAAGTTTGAGGGTACAATTCCTTCTCATTCTAGGTTTTCCTTTGGCTTATTTTACACATTGTCTTGGGTGCACTGCATAATACCATTTGTACAATCTAGCAGAATATATTCTCCCTATACTTTAATCCCAAAAACTATTTTTTTGTTGAAGGCAGTCTGGAACTAAAGGCGCTCTAACTGGAGTGGGGTTATCAATAGGCTACCCTACCAAAGCTGGCATGCAACCTGGTGGATTTGTTGTCATTTCAGCTTCTCCAGGAGGTCCTGCATATAGAGCTGGTGTTTCGTCTGGAGATGTTATCCTGGCTATTGATGATACAAGCACAGAAAACATGGGGCTATATGATGCAGCTGAACGTCTACAGTGGGTTTTTTTTTTCCTGCATTCAACTTGTGCTTTCGAGTAAATATTTTCCTCCTCAAATGGGGAAAATAAAAAAGATAAACGATTACATTGTTAATATTGTGAAGAAGACCAAGGAATAGGATTGCATTTACTTCTTAAAAGTTTCCCAACAAGTTAAAAATGCTGTACCGCATTGTTTTAAATATTGCAGTCCTGTATTCTGTTTCTTTATCTGCTATCTGCTTAGTCTTACAAGCTTGTCCCTTATTTAATATCTCTGTCTCAGTATTGTTACTCAAATATGAGAGCCATTTTAGTTACTTGAAATTTGAAACATCCATTTAAAAGAATGAACTTTCATTATTTGCCTTACCTTATAAGATAAATTGCAGGGGACCTGAAGGAAGCTCTATAGCTTTGACCATTCGTAGTGGTTCAGACATGAAACACCTGGATTTGACGTAAGTTAGTTTCCTTTCCAGATGGAAGTAAATTTGAAACTTGGGCCTTTAAGTATATTTTGTTTCCTAGAATGATTCAGAAAAGTTGTAGTTTGATAATGCTTCATTATGTTTAGCCACATTTATATGGTTAACTCTTTTTTGTTACCATTGTTAACCCTCCTAAACTTTTTTGTTTTTTATTGTAGTTATCATACCTGGTAGGCTTAAATAACATTTTTTCTTTCTTCCAAAACTTCTATCTTATTTCTAATTAAGAAACTAAAAACAAGAGTTCCTGCATCAGGCGAGAGAAAGTTTCATTGAATCCAGTGAAGTCAAGATTGTGCAAGCTACCTGCTTCAGGAAATGATTCCCCAACAGTTGGTTATATCAAACTAACATCTTTCAACCAAAAGGCATCTAGTAAGTAGTGATTGGTGCATTAAGCACGATTTCTCTTGCTACTATACTACTATTAAAAAGGATAATTCTTAACTAATATGCTTTAATCATGTGGCATTTGTTTTAACCTAATATGTCAAGGCATAGCTCTTACTATGCTCAGCAGTTTGGTCTGACCAATTACTTTTTTTTAAGTATAAATATGAATTTTCACTGTTTTATGGGGTATACTTAAAAGACTGAAGCAAGAAATATAAATATATCCAAAAATAGTCTTGAGCTTTGCTATGTATGCTTTTCATTGCAATATTTGGATTGTTTCTCTTAACATGTTATAAAGCTGCTTATTGTAGATGGGCTTTTGGGTTGATAATCTTGAAACTTCCATATTTCACTTGACTAACCAGTATTACATTTTACTTTCAAGTGAAAAAAAGGATGGAGTAATGGCTGTGGTGACACAACCAATAATGATTATGAGATTTTACCATGAATTTTATGGCATTAAATTTAGTCATCAGGGTAGTTTTACCATGAATTTGTCAGAAACACAATACCACTAAAGTGCCCAAGACTTCACACCTCGCAAAACACATGGTGTAGCCTTGTACTTTGCAGAGAAAACCTCAATCAATACTCAAGGAAGGGTCATATCCTATGGAAGCATTGCTCCCTAAGGAAGCCTAACTTCCTTTGCCCTAGAAAACTCTACTTCTAGGGGAATTGAATTATACTTGTGTATTTCCGATACTTTTAAAATTTGGGGTATCCCCATTTCTTGGTCTGTTTTGTAACGTATTTGCTTATTATTTTGTTTCTCTTTAAATTTACACTCTTCCAGATGAAGAAATTGATCTATTGACTACGTTATTTCCTTAAATATAACATTCATTTCATCAACTCAAACTATGTTCACATTCTAGTTTCCATCTATACTTGATATAACATATCATTTGACTAATTAAAGGCATTGCTGAACATAAAATTTCTACTTCTCTTTTGATTTAGATTAAGTATGATTTACATTTTAAAAAAAATATCGATACTTGTTTGTCATTACCTTAACTGGTTTTTTGCTCTTTATGATGATGAAAGAAGTTTCTGCATTTTTTTGTCTTTTTCTTTCTTTCTGGTGGATGTACCACCGCTGCAGGTGCTATCAAAGAAGCAATCAATACATTAAGGAGTGATAATGTTAATGCATTTGTTTTGGATCTTAGAGATAACAGGTGATTCAGCAATGAACATTTTCCATTATGTACTTTCAATCATTAGCTTTCTGAAGCTTATATTTGTTGCAGTGGTGGTCTTTTCCCAGAAGGAATTGAGATTGCCAAAATTTGGTAAGATACGATTACCAACTATTGGCAATTTTACATCTTGTATTGTGTATAATATTTTTTTGCTGGCACTTGAAGTTTTACTTCTTACCAGTTACAGTTATTCCTTGTCTGCAGTAAGTGCTCTCCAGTTATAGATAAAAAATGTTCTAACCTTATTATCAGAAACATCTTATAATATTTAAAATTATATTGCATAACTAAACTGGGTTATGAGATTCTTTCAATAATCAACAATGGAAAAGGTTCTTTCTGTATTATCTTAAAATTTTCTTTTTCTTAATTAACTATCCTATGTTCAGGTTGAAGTTCTAATATATATTATCAACCAGGTTGGACAAAGGGGTGATTGTGTATATTTGTGATAGTCGTGGTGTTCGAGATATACTTGATACAGATGGAAGTAGTGCACTAGCAACTTCAGAACCCCTGGTTGTACTGGTATTTTTTGCTTTCTTCTGTTGCATCAGTAATATTATTGAGTAGAGTTGGCCCAAATGCATAGTAGGTAAATATGATAGTTCTCATTTTATTTTCATGGGCAAGTTCCTTAAACAAGATTTTGCAGGCCATGCAAGCTAGTTGTGTCAGGCATGAGAGGGAGCTTTCAAGAGAGTTGTGTAGCATTGAACAGAGATGCAGGGATAGTAATTAGTTGTTGGACAAGGGGTGTTTGACAATTCCATTGACTCTAAACCTGTAATCCCATTTTGATATCATATTTAAAATATTTTCTCATGCCATTTGTGTGGTTGATAGGCAATTTTTCAAACCATTTATTCATATTTTTTTTATTATTTTACAGTAATACGCACAACATCTAGAACTCTATCATTATTCATTAACAATATGCATCTGCATTTTGTACTAAGCTTCCATGCATTAGGCTTGATTCCTCAATAATGGAGATGTTGAAAGGTTTTGTTTCATAATTATTTAGGAACTTGTGTTGTAATGACATATGTTTTTAGTAAGTTGAGAGTGCATCTTGTCAGAATTTAATGTAGTAGTTCAAGGATCTTGCTACTACTAAGAAATGAATGAGATTGAGCTAATGTGGTGCAGTATGAATTAATTATTGTTTTATAGTCGTGGCCTCATGGGAATATTTAGGGGCATTGATGATTGTTCTACCAGATGTCAGCTAGGTCCATAAATGTAACTGTGAAGATGTGAAAGTAGGGGGTAAACTTAGTGCAGTTATTACATGATTGTTTATGTACAAAATTTGTTTATTCAGTGTTAATAGTTCCGTCCTCCAGAGTTCCAATTTACCATTCACTCGTTTGCATAGTTGAAGTGAGTAATTAAATATCTTGAGCCTGTATCAGGTAAACAAGGGAACTGCAAGTGCAAGCGAAATATTAGCTGGTGCATTGAAAGATAATAAACGAGCCATATTGTTTGGAGAGCCAACATTTGGAAAAGGGTAGTTACTTTTGTTTCAGTTCAAACCCAACAAGCTAAAATTTACGTCATTTTCCTAATATGAGCTATACATATGCAGGAAGATCCAATCAGTTTTTGAGCTCTCAGATGGCTCTGGATTAGTTGTTACAGTTGCTCGCTATGAGACACCTGCCCATACAGATATTGACAAGGTTTGCTCTTGATTCTCCACCACCTAAACTGGTTTCGTCCGCTAACAACCAGCATTTGCATGTAGGTTGGTGTCATTCCTGACCATCCTCTACCAATATCATTTCCCAAGGATGAGGATGCATTTTGCAATTGCCTCCAGGATCCTGCATCTTCTTGCTATGTCAATAGGATCCAGCTTTTTTCAAAATGATGATTTTTTGGGGGTGGTTGTACATTAATTCTTTGTAAAATATTACAATTCTTTAACAGAACATGATGTTTTCATTGTTTTGGGGGCTTACTGATTGAGCAAAGGAACGTTGTTGCCACAAATATTTGGATGTATATGAAAACCAAAGACTAGAGATTTTTGTTCCTGAAAATCATCGGAACATGGGCAAAGAAAACCAAAACAAATGAATGTACCTGAATTAGAATTGTTCGCAATTGAGATGTCGGTGAATGTCAATAAGTACTGCTGAATTTCTCCTTTTTTTAACTTAGTAAAATATAGATATTTGGAGCAGGTTCTAAATCGGTTCGTCACAGATCATTTTAAAGTACTATTTTATGCATAATGAATTGAAATAAGTAATGAAATTTACGATAGTGACGATGATAGCAACATCTGCTGATAAGGAAAGCCCTCCAGTAGGAGGAAATGCTAGCCCAAGTGTGAATGAAGAGGCTCGGCCCAAGAGGATTCACAAACAGATGGTTAATGCTAGGCAAATTTTCTATATATTCAGCATAAACAGTGTAATACCGATTTTATCCAACTAGAAATTGACCTATCTCAACAGATATTCTTCTGCACACAATCCTTTGGATTAAACACCTAATCACATGCTTAAAACATACTAAACTATTGATGAGAAATTTAAGTATTGACTTTTGAGCATTTATTTTATATTTTAGGTATGGAAACGTGTTCTTATTGTTTTGATTTTTAAAATTAGAGTCGCATACATTTTAATTTTCTAATGTTCTGATACGAGCTTTGATACGACGTTCATTATAATACTTAAAAAGTTACAACTTACACGTATAAAGCCTACAATAATATGATAATTTCTAAAACTCAAATGGTATGATAGTAATTTCATGAATCATCAAATGTGCCAATTCTTATTAATTTAGTGTATTCATTAAAATTGGTGCCACCACAAAACAGACCAAAGCGACAACAATCTAACGCATTACAAGAACACAGCCTACGTAAGTTCTCAAACAGAATAATTAATCATTTTGTTAGAACCCAAATCTCCTGAGTTGGGATATGCAACGCAATAACAGTAAAAATACTTCAAGCTAGCTTTAAGCACCGACTTCGGAAGCATGTAACCAACTCCAACACTGTTAATATCAATTCTTTAAAAAAATCCAACATTGCACTGAATAGTCTAATTGATGTTCAAACTAACAAACTATTGAAATTTTCCCCTGCATAGTTGCCTCCATCACTGTATAAGTAAACCGGAGTGCCAAGTGCTATCAACATTCAAGATGGGTAGCTAAGTGATCAAAACTACATTTGTCCGCATCATACATTCTACAGCGTTAACAGGCAAGGGCATCTAACTTCTGTGTAAAGTAAAGCTTTATGTTCTTGCTCCACTAACGAAAATTATTACAATGGCAAATTAACAACTTTGTCTCATCATATAATTAAAAATGTGTGATCACCTATTAAACTGAGAATGTGCACTAGTATGGCCTGTATCGAGTGGGTCTTCTATACCTTGGAACCCTTCTGCATATCGAAATGATTTAATCATAAAAAGGTAAGCCGTGGGGAAGAAGTAATAACATTTTATCAAATCACAGAAAGAATGACAAATCAGAGCAATTAAAACTTAGTTTTCATCCATTGTCATTATGTTAAACTTTTTTACA
The DNA here is from genome assembly GCA_007407185.1 of Glycine tomentella. Lineage (NCBI taxonomy): Eukaryota > Viridiplantae > Streptophyta > Magnoliopsida > Fabales > Fabaceae > Glycine > Glycine tomentella. The sequence continues at coordinate 929,581 of PYAF01002184.1, read as the reverse complement.
CAATCACATTCATATCAAGTGAGAACTCAGAACTGTTCTATAACCATATGTATGGATGATCAAGATTTATTATTCTCTTAATAACAAGTAGGAACAGATCTTCTCATTTAATAACTAGAATAGCATGCATGCTTCTATGGTTTTCTTCAAGATTTTTGTTGGTGGGGTGGGGTTCTCCCACAAGGTAATGCTACACCTTTTGGGTGAAGGAGCTAGTCCCCACGTGAGTATCTGATGGCATGACCCTGGCCACAAAGTTCTGTCAGCAGTATTCGAACTCTAGAACTGCAGTAAGGTTCACCTATATAGAACTTAAATCTGATCTATAATTCTATATGATTTTAACTAGGATTTACATTCTCTCATGTTAGTAAGAAATATGACAAATTCATGTTATGAGAGAAAATCACAAAACAATTATAGTAGGTCCCAGAATTATTTGCATAGGGCCCATTAATTAAATTGTCTTTCTCTCTTTAACATGACAATACCAAGTTCTCTATAAGAGGATCATGATCCTTTCAAATACCAACAATTTAAAAGGGTTATATTCAATGTCTCTACTACCCAATAAGAACACTTGGGGAGACATACTAAAGTTTCAAAAAAATTGCCATTACTTTCTTAATTCTTATTATGTTTGTGTGCGAGTGTGCCCATAAGAAGAAAAACAAAAATAATTAAAGTAGCATTTTGTTGTGTTGTTAGGTGGTCATGGTAATAGGAATGTATAATTTGGAAACCAGTTTAATACATGTTTACAAGGTTGTAAAGAAACAGATAGTGAGACCTATCATCAGATGTATTACTGACATACAAGCAAATATATCTGTTACTTAGAAATGCCAGACTAGATGTAAAGCCATTTCAATGAAAAAACATTTTTACTTTCTAAATCATCAAAATTCACATAGCAGAAACAGAGGAAAACAACATCAAATCCAAGGTAAAATTTTCATTTTATCCAGTTTCTGACAATTGCTTACCCATATGCAAATGGTGGAAAGAATGGAGCAGGCATGAAAGGCCTCCTAGATCGGAAACCAGCAGGTCTTCTTCCAAAATACTGCTTCATTCCAGGAACATTTGTACGCTTGGCAGACACCTGAATGGAAAACCAGATTTCAAGTATAACCAAAGAAACATGGAGTGACTAATTGAATTACACATTATCTAATAGTAAAGACCTTCAGTTGTCGGCCATGTAATTCTGATTCATTTAACAGAAGAGCATTCTGCACAGCATCAATCTCAACAAACTCTACATAAGCAAACCCTTTTGGTTGACCAAATTTGTCTGTCAATATTGTCACCCTGTTCACAGTTCCACAGGACTGAAAATGCTGCTGGACTTCTTCAGGCGTACATGCATAGTCAACCTGAAACATAATTTGGAAACCAGTTTAATAAATACAACACTCTGATGAAGCTATATAAGATTATAGTTAAATTAAAAACATCCAACAGAAAAATTGAGCATGCAGTAGACGTAACCATGGTTATCAAAATCGCAATTTAACTCACAAAATTGTACGTTTCTACGAGTTTACTACCCCCCTGCGATTAAAATCGGAAGCAGAATCAGTTTTGGAGTTCGGTTTTGGAGTAGACTCGTACGAGTCTACAGTAGAATCGTCCGATTCTATGCAAAATCACGAGTTTGCTTCGAGTTTGCGAGTCCATCGAAAGTGAAAACGGCGTCGTTTTGGGCCTTGGGTCTGTGCTCCGTGCTCCCCTGGCTTCGAAAAATGGAAGAAGAAGAGGATGCAGTGCAGCAGCTGAAGAAGAGGACCAAATGCAGCACAGCGCAGTGCAGAGAGGAAGAAGAAGAAGCTGCAGCAAAAGGAAGCTTTTATATGGGAGGATTAGGTTTTTTTATTTGGGCCAGATTTGCTTCCTGCATCCCTTTATTGCTTAATACAACTTCTTGCTCAGTTTTTTTTATATTAAAAATTATCTTGCTATTTACACTGTTTTTTTATTAATACACTTGTGTTATCAATTTTAATACTTCAATTGTTATTTTGAATTTTTTTAGTATCCCTTATTTATAGTTGGACTCATTTAATTTGACAAAATTAGTTATGTCATTGTTTCATATTTATATATAGGTATTTTTTTTTTTTGTCTGAAGTAGACTCTTACGATTCTACGATTCGATTCTACGAAGCCTCCACGATTCTACGTAGAATCTCGATTCTGACAACCTTGGACGTGACTGTAACAGTAAGAGGTTCTAGATCCTATCATTTCAATATACCAAATACATTAATGTGGTCTTGCCACAAGCGGCAAATGGATTAAGCTTAAGATAAGCATTAACATGCAGTCAGTGTGAAGTTGATGTGAATAGTAGGGCCCAATGATAATAAATTTGCAAATGATAGATCTTGCAGTATTAAAAAGATCAATAAATTCGGTTTCTTTAATTTTACGCGAGTATTTCAATAAATTGGGATAATATGGATTTGGGCTATAGTCACTAGTCAGACAAGTTGCCAGGTTCTCATTCCGGTAATTAACCTGTGGATCTAGTAGCTCCCAGCTTTCAGCTAATGGATTTCCAGATAGAAACTGAAGTCCAGGGTTATATATTCTAAAAAGTTATATAAATTTGTAAAAGGACCAATTATCCACAAGCCAAACTCTAATATTTGGATGGATAAATATAGCCTACAGAAAGAAGACTCCAAAGTGAACAGGTAACATCTCTATTGCCTAGGTTTAATGTTTGAATAATTTTCTCATTCTCTAATCTAATAGCCTGCAACCTCTCAAGTACAATATTAATAGCCAACTTTCTGCATATCATTAACTCCCGCTTCTCTCTCTTAACCTTGCCTTATTCTTGTCTCTGTTCACTTTAAAACCTACAAAATCTAATCACTCTTATAAGTATGGGAATTCAACGCTTTTGGAACTTTGGCATAAAGAAAGAAGGCTTTGTGCCAATCTGATACCTAAGCTGTTCTGTGATGTATTTGGCTGGAAAAATATTCTATGTTGAGGGTTCTTGCCTATCATTCAATTAGTTATGGGATAGAGATGTTTTTATGACCTCCCTTTGTGCTCATGGTCTCTTAAAAGGAGCTTCTCTTAAAAATGTGCAGAGAAATTAGAGATCCCAATTCTACTGATCCTTTCTAGTTTGTATATTTACACTGCTCTTTAAATTTATACCTATGTTTAGAAAGGCTATCAACCACCTTTTTTGCTATCTTTTCTGGATTTCTTCTCTCCAACAAATTACACTTTGGCATGAGGAAAAAAGAGAACAAAACAATTGAAATGGACATTTCACATTTGGACTAAACCAAATCATTTGGTTCCTTTTGTTGTAAGTTAACAAAATGTCCAACCTCTCCAAACCAAACCAATTGATTACACACATAATGCCCTCTTTTTATAAATAAATAAAAAAACAATGGTCCAAAGAACTACTTTCCAGACCCTTTTAACCTCTTTCACCTCACAGCCTCAAAAGGTCAAGTTGCTCAAGAAGTGAAATGGCCACCTGAATGTGCTGATTTCACAACTACTATAGAGATGCTTAGCCTTTGGGTTAACCACCCAAAGGTATTTACAATGTTAGAGTTTTGTTCAGTTTGCCTGCAAAACTGCACATTGGGGCTTCAAACTTTATAGCAAAGGGGCTAACTTTTCATAGATATGTCTAGGGTTGTCAGATTTCAGCTACAAGGTATGTAGGCATACAGCTGTCAATTCTGAATAGTAGCATAGAACAGCCAACTTCAAAAACACTGTACCAAGAATCAAGATAGCAGATAGCTAGATGGCCGCTATACTGAAGATAGGGGAAAAGGCATGTATGAAATGTATACATTTTTTTTATCTGTAGGAATCAAGGACAATGTCAGAGGGTATACAACAACTCACGCACCCTACTCATCCAATTGAGCTAGATCCTCTTGACGAAATTTATACTACTCGCATATAAATGCTGAAAATTACAGAAAATTAAATACATATAAAAAATAATCAAAAATCATAGGCTAGACAGACAATCGCCATCAATCTAAAGGGATAATTAACAAGTCGACAGCAATGATGAGTAGAGCTAAGGTGAGGTGCTCTTTTGGGCTGGTTGTGACTGAGATGATGCCATGGCTGCACTCAAGAAAAGACGGATTTGATAATCAACAGCAAAAAGAGACAGAGTAGAGAATGTGTTCCAAAGAAAAAGAGAAACAACATGGGATGGAATCACTGAAGAAGTTGCAGCGAAAATAGAAAAAGAAAAGAGGCAAACCCCTGCGTGTATGAACTATGAATAGTCTGAAAAAAGGAGTAGACTTGACAAAGTAAGGGTCTTCCAGAATGCATGCAAGGGCTGCTTAAAAACATGCTGGGCTAATGGAAAAGCAAGGCTTTGCTGGAAAATAAGTCATCATTCAGAGAGAAGTAGTGCAAAGGAACAGAGCAGCAACCAACTGTGTCATTCTTTGAAGACTGAAGGGTTTTGAACCCATTTTTCATTCTGATGCAGGGAAAATATATGAAATTTAAAAAATTGCCAGAGAAATCTGAAATATGGTGAAACAAAATGATGGTAAAACAGGGATTTTTTTTGTTTACATGTTACCGTTGAACAGAGAACCATGCCTTCCAAGAGAGAGAATAGAGTTGCCTTCAAACAAAGAGAAAGCAAGCCCTAACATGACTCACAGTTTTAGTCATGCCTCAAAACAGCTAAAAAGGTTGTCGTTTTGGTCTGAAATGGGAGCCTTGATGGACTCGCACAATCGGTCTCCAACTTGCAAGCTTGAGCTGATCCCACATGAGTTCACTCAAGCTTACCAGAAAAAGATTCTTCATGCATGTCAGCTCAATTTAGAACAGTGAGCTTGTAGTGGGGACTGTTCGGAGAGAGAAAAGAGAGGCGTGTGATGACCGTTTAGTACACCGCAGAGCAAATACGATAAAGATACCAAGGTACCTAATTATCGTAATTACAAGATGATGGTAAGCCTATATACAAATAATCTAGACACTAATAAAATACTTCCCAAAAGGGGACACTTGATATCCAAACACGGTTACCCTGCTTTTTGAGAAGAAGAAAAGCAGCACAGTGTGCAGTTACGGATCTCCCCTTAAATTAATTTATTTTTCCTTTATTGACTAAAATTAAACAAAGGGCCGAGATCCTTGACAATTCTTTTAAAACTATAGGGTATAAAATTCCCATAATATCCAGTCATATGGATGTGTCTCCTGTGACTTCTGTCATAGGTTAAAACTACCCCCCAAGTCCACCATCCTTAGACAACAAGCTATACAAATATTTATCAGCGTACGAGTTTTTCTATTTTTTCTATCGCAGGAAAGCCTTTACAACTACAGCAACATTTGCCCTCACCAATGTCAAAAAGAATTGATCAAAAAGGCAAATCTGTTAGCGAATAGCGATAAAGAAAGACTTTAAGACCTTAAAACCCTAAAGTTATAAAAGGACCGTGTAACAAAGATGCACCAACTAGCAAGCATCACCACAGGAAAGCACAGGCCAACAAACAGCTAAACCAACCAACTAATGCAGCGTGCGAAGTGATTAAAAAAAGGGCAGAACAATAAAAATACGAAACCCTCACATTACCAACATAGATTGACCGAGCATCCACTTCCTCCTTTTCAGCTTGAGTCGCAGAAGTGCCAGACGAATCTTAAAAACAATAATCAAAAAAATAATTGAAGTTAAGAAACAGAACCAGTAGCGCGAAATAACAAAGAGATCTGAACGAATGAAACAAACAAACCTTGAACAGCACCCATTTCTTTCTCAACCTTTGCCTGCATTTCGCGTAGGGCGCTAGCTTCCTCCTCGATCTCCTTCAGCCTCTTCTTCATGTCCTCCAGTTCCTAACAATTTGACGATACTCATTGATTTAATGCTATGGAGAGAGACAGAAAGAGAAAAGTAACGTAACCTAACACCAAAACCTAACCTTGTTTGTGTGATTGGGGGCAAGTTGCTCGTCTTGCTGTTCGGCGTCTGCGTCCATGTCAATCTCCTCGTCGGGAATGTCTGCACCGTACACTTCGTGCTCTTCCTGCTCCATTATTCCTCTACTTCTGTACTGTTCTCTACGCCTACTGATTTTCCTTTGGCTCTTTTCAGAACACGCTAAAATGTGATGTTATTCAAATATCCTATCCTATTGGCCTTTATAGGGATGCACAGAATTTATTTTTTTTAATTATCTGTATAACCATAGGGTAGGCATAGATGCACAGTGTAAGGGCCGTTACATTTAATGTTAGGTTTAATATTCAATTTTATCCTTTAATTTATTTAAAACGCTCAATTATATCTTCGAATTCTCATTAGGGATGGTGCTCAGTTTCTGGTATTTGGTTTTGAAATGTTATTTTAAAACTGTTTGGATGAAAATGTTGTCAGTTGGTTTTTTCCTAAATTTTAAAACACTTTTCTTTATGCATTGAAAACAATAAAAATAAGTTTCTAGTTTTTGTTTTCAACATCCATATATCTCGTGCAACCTTAAAGCATCTTCAATGTCATTGGGAGATATACAATTGGGAGCATCTTCAATGGGAGATATCCAATTGGATTTTTTAACCAATTTTTTGTGGTTTCAGTAGTATTTTTTGTGATCCACACAACGTCATGTTATTTTTAAAGAATTCATCTAATATTTTGCTCAAATGCAAGAAATCACAAGAAATTCAAAAAAATTCACATATTTGTATTTTTTAATAAAATTTAACATTTTTTCAATTTCATAAATATAAATTAAAATAAATAAAACAAAATGCGTAAAATATATAAAATAAAATTTTGCATAATAATAAATAATTAAATTTTGTGCTTTAGAAGTGTCAATTGCTTTTTTTCAACTTATTAAATTTTTTTGAGTTCATTTTTGTAGCGTTCAAAAACTATCATTCTTTTCATTCAAAACTTTATTTTTTTCTCCCTCAAAACTCACTCATACCCATGCATCCCTCTCCCTTCCAGAAACCTCCAAACTCCAACTCCATCAAAACTCAACCCTTTCTTCTCTTTTCCACCGCAACTACCCACACATCCCTCTCCCTTCCACCTCCAACCTCAGCTTCGTCAAAACTCAACCCTTTCTTCTCTTTTCCACGCTCAGCTCTCTCTTCCCCGTTTCGATCAGCGTAACCTCCATCGTGAGTGTCCTCGTCGCCGTCGTTGTCTTCCTCCATCGCGAGCGCCATCAACCTCATGTCGGTCTCCTCCTTCACGCGCGCCGGCCTCCTCGCGCAAGCTCCACCTGGAGCCGCAACTTCGTCGCAAGGCCACTTCCTCGCACAGACTCCACCTAGCACCACCACCATCGCCTGCACCATAATCTGGTTTGTTTCCCTCCTTCTTTTTGTGGGTAGTTGATGAGGATATTGTTATTTTAATCACAAGTTTCAGTTCCTTATATAAGGAACGCGTTTGAGTTTTGACGGAACGGTTCCTCCACGTCAACCACCTCCAACGCTTAAGCTTTTCAAGGAACGAGTTCTTTAATTTAAGAAACCCTACAAGCACTCCCATTGGAGATGCTCTTACTACCTTCTCTACATATGCTTTATGTGATAGACCCCGTTAATTACCTCCAGCCACAAGCCAGTAGCACCACTGCCGACAATAGTAATCGTCGATCTCAAAGTCAACGAGCTTGGCCTCCTCAATCCTGAGTCTCATTTTTCTAAGTTTTTCTTTTTTGCTTTTTAGATCTAAGAGATTTGCTTCACCATGTAACTCTTCCTCCGCACCATTTTCTTCAGTCTCAATTCTTCAACAACTTTGCCACCAACATTGATGAGGAGTTCAGTATTGTGTTGTTTTGTTTTTGGATGTGCATTTTGGTTTGGAATTGTCTGTGTTTCTATTGATGAAGGGGGGAAAGGGGATGACAGTGGCGATGATGCAAAAGAAAAGAACACATGGAAGAGGAAAACGAAATAAGGGATAAGAGGTGAAGGATAAGATGAAATGGACCATTGTTGGAAATCACCATGGTGACAAAGAGTGTGTTGTTTTGTTTTTTGGGTATGCATTTTGGTTTGGGATTGTCTGTGTTTCTATTAATGAAGGGGGGAAAGGGGATGGCACTAGCGACAATGCAAAAGAAAATAACACATGGAAGAGAAAAACAGAATAAGGGGTAAGAGGTGAAGGATAGGATGAAATGGACCATCATTGGAAATCACCATGGCGACAGAGAGTGTGATTTGCAGCGCTGGCTGGAAGGTTGTGGGTGTTGTCGATGACAATAGAGTTAGCGATGAAAGGATAGTGTAGAGGGTGTTGCGGATGCGGATCTAAAAATTGTTTGTCATCATGGTCCTCTTCTTCCTCTAACGAACGTAGCATCTATAAGTCCTTATTTCCTTTTCCTCTCTACAACAACTTTGACCCCTATCACCCACCAGCATAGGTGCCAACGAGAAGGTCTAAGAAGGAGAGTATCAAGTTTGTCTCACTCCTTCATCGGATAAAAGCTTTGTCTTGTTCATTAGTCTAGGTAGAAGTCATGGTATAGAGATTAAACCCTCAAAACTTTTTTAAAAATGAGAGTATAATTTTTTATAACTAAAAACCAAAAATAACTAAAATTGAAAACTCAAACCCAAAAATCGATTGTCATTTTTAAAAAATTTGAAATTATAAACAAGAAACCACCCTTATTTTTTGGGTATATAATTGGATCCTTTAGTTTTCAATATTACCCAATTAGGTCCTTATTGTCAGAGTTATGCAAACGAAGTTAAGTGCGTGTACAAGTGATCGATCGTGTTTGTTAGATTTATTATTTTTTAAAACAAATGGCTATGATTCATTCTTCTTTTTTATTTTTATTTTCTTCTCTTTCCCAGATTTATCCCTTACTATACACAGACTCTATGCTAACCCTTCTCTCTATCTTTCAATACTTAATACTCATTGTCATTGATGCGTAAAATATGTTAGACATAAGGGCAAGTGTACCCTACGCAATGGTAACAATGGTGATGTCCACACTTTTCAGCTCTAAAAAACACTCAAGGTTATCTCAAATTCGTTAAAAGATAAAAATAAAACTCAAAATTATTTTTACAAAGACAAAGACCTCTATATATAGCTTCCTAAAGATAATTGTACAAAAAGACATAATATGACTGTGGTGAATCCACCATGGTCATGGTCGGAAATGACATTGAAGCCCTAAGTCATTATGGATTGACTATGACTCTTTTGGTTAACCACAACCTTCATGAATTGACTACGACTGTGGTGAGTTTACCATAGCTGCTATCATATCCATTATGTTGTTCTGGGAGGTCGTTATCATTTGATTGTGATCAAGTGTATACTCTTTAGATCTTTATGAATTTGTGCAATTTTTGACTTTTTCACTCAATGGAGCGGTTGTATTTCCGCAATACAAAATTAGTGTCCACACATGATTTTTGCCAAGGAAATACATGCAAAATGACACAAAAAGTTACACAAAACATGTCATTGAGCCCATAAATCAAACTCAGAAGCCCCAAAAATCACTACCAAACCATAGTTCTTGCATGGGAACCCAACCGCAAGTGTCACCACAAAACAATTCCCTTCATTCATGAACATGATAACAACAATGACCACAAGTTTCTCCAAACACATTCATGCACTGAGTTTTCAGATCTAGCCATTTTGATCCGATATAAGTTGGAGAAAAAAAAAACAAATCAAGAAAGCACAAAAATAACGTCAACAAGCATTTACGCAATGTGACCAAGCTCCTATGAGAGCAGTGTCGACGATCTCTCGCGCAAGCACAATAGCGACGAGTAGGGTGATGAATTGTCGATAGAGTTGTAGGGATTTACGCAGTGTGGTGATAGGATTTTCATACCCACTGTTTCCTATAATCTTCCCCTGTTTTGTTTTTCTTTGTACTAATTTAATCTATTGAGTCTTTCAATTAAGCTTTGGTGTGGGCTGGTTTTGATGGGCCTTTTCCCCATTAGGGTTTTTTTTTTTTTATTTACCAAATGGGGGTAGCCGTAAAAAAAATTACCATTTGGGGGTAAGTCGTGCCACGTGGCACGACTCCTTTTCTTTAAAAAAAAAAAATTTAATCGCTAATTTCGATCGTTATTTCAGTCGTTAACACTTTTTGCGACAAAATATTGTGGTATTTTTTTGTTTTTATGTTTGCGACCACAATATTTTGTCGCAAAAAGTTTAAGCGACTGAAATAAAAATCAAAATTAGTGAACAAATTCTTAGCGACCAAATTTTATTTTTATTTTTTAAAAAAAAGGAGTCGTGCCACGTTGCACGACTTACCTCCAAATGGTAATTTTTTTACATCTACCCCCATTTAGTAAATAAAAAAAATCCCATTGTGGAAAAAAAATCAGTTTTGATGTGTGTGTTTTTACTCACTCTTGTCTTTGTATTTGTGCATTTTTTTACCCGATTAGTTCGTTGAATTGCAGGCTTGTATTGTTCCCAACAATTCCTCCGAGAAGAAGCACTATGACATGTCCATCAACATACTTAGCGAACCTAACAGCAAGGACCCAATTAGGTAAAATTTGAAAACTTAAGAACTTAATTGATACTCATAAAAATAAAGGATTTAATTGAATATTTTAAATAAATCAAGGGACCAAATTGGATATTAAACATTAATGTTAAGAATGAATTATTTGGTATGCGAATGTATGCAAAAATCCATTGGACCAGCAGTAGCCACATATCATGAGAGAGATTAGTCTTTGATCCAATTTATGATTTAAGGCAAAAAATATATCTAATATATAAAAATAATACCATATTAAAATAAGTCAAATATTTGACTAATAGTTAAATATGTTTTAATTTATGTAATAAATTATTTTTTACAATTATTTTTCAAAATAATTTTTGTAATATTTAATTATTCTTGGGTTACTTCATTGTAACAACTTTTATCATCATGTTATTTGATGACACATTATTCTGTATAATTTTTAATTTAAGTCTTACAAATACCTTGTATTTATTTTAGTCTATCTAGTTTTTAATTTAAGTCTTACAAGTACCTTGTTTTTATTTTAGTCTCAGACTATTTAGCTAGAGCGGTCAAAATTGGTTCAATTTAAGAATCACAAGTCTAACTATTAGAGGTTAAAAAAAATGAGTCATATGACAAATGAGATAGCCAAGCCAGTAAATTTAAAGTCTAAAAGCCACTGGATCAATTTGATTTATATTTTTTTTATTCTTTTTTAATCTTATTATACATTTTTTTTAAAAGAGGCCAAATTGATATGCCTTAGGAGTCAACAGGGGTTGTCGTTCCTTCATCTCTAAGTTGCTTCCTGCACCTTCTCTTTTTTTCTTTCAGAATCACCAATTCAAAATGTAAAATTATATTCCGGAATACACCCTTTTTACATTCAAAATCATGATTCCAAAAGGTAAAAAAACATTCCAAAAAGAATGCAAGAAATAACAACCAGGGTCATGTTAAGCCAACAAAATAGTTACAGAAAGAAATTTGGATGGTTAAGCCAGCCCACTTTTTACCATTTTGCTTGTTCGGCCAACGAGACCATTATACAATCATACAATGGCCTTTTTCTATATCCTATTACCCTCTTTTGTTAAGTACACTCCCATTATATATACTTTTTATACCCATAACACTGATACATAATAATTTTTCTGGACTGTACTTTTTTTAAAGGTAATGTACTTTCTAAAACAATATTTTGTCCCTAATATTCCAAAAAATACTTTTTATAATATTGTTTTGTCCTCCATGAATTACTTTCCAAAATGTTAAGAAAAATATCCAAAAAAGTTCGAGCACAATATAGAACCATTAAAAAATCCATATAAAGAAAACAAAAAGGTTCAATAATAAAGTAGTTGAAGTGGATAAGGCATATTATCGATATTGGTTTTCCAATTTGAGGGACTTTATAAGGCGCTCCACTACAATAGCTTTGACAAATTTAAGATCTAACCATAAGTTGTAGCATATATAAAATGAGACACATCAATGATGTTGTGTGGGTGAACAAAAACAAAACAAATAAGGAAAATAATTAGGAGTGTAAACATATTGCATTGGAGTTTGGAGACTAGAAAAAGAGATCAAAGAGGGATGAATGGAGTGAAAAAGATGAGGGAGTGCATTGCTGCTGTAAAAGAGAGTGTGTGTTGTTGCGCTGAAAAGGAGAGTGTGAGGAAAAGAGGAAAATTTGAAAGGGAAAGTTTGTTTAAGTAATTTAATTTTATAAAAAAGGAGAAATAAAGTGTACTTAGATAAAAACGAAATAAATATAACAAAATCCTTTTACAACTATAATTTTACTATTTTAGTTACATGTGGTTCACCATAAGTAATGAGAAACATTAAGGGGTATATTCAATTAGAATTTTGAAATATTTTTAAAAAAATTATAAAAAAATATTGTAATATTCAATTAAAAATTTTAAATGATAAAATTAAGTTTGTGATATTCAATCAATATTATTAGAAATTTTTAAAGAGTACATTAAAATTCGTTAATATTTAATTAAGATTTCTTATAACTTATAATTTTTTTTATAGTATTCAAAAGTTTACAAATTTGGATGGATTGTTTTTTAGAATGAATTTGGATGGATTTTATGAGACTTTTTAGTAAAATAGAAATATAAATATTACACCATCAAATAATTTCATTCAAATTCTTAAGATTTTTTTTGAACTATTTTTTTGTCTGTTTGTTGCTATACTTTTCTTCCACCACCACATCATATCTTACTTTTTCCTTGAAGGCAATGGGAAAACATAATTGTGTATAATAGGTTTTATGATGGGGACAAATATAATTTGGAGGATGCTGCATATGCATATCAGTCATGCGTTTTTTGTTTTCTTTACGAAATGATGGGATGCGGTTATACGAGGTATGAGGTTTATGGGTATAGGTTCATAGAAATATAGGTAAATATGTAGACATTGGTTTTTTATGATGTGTACAATAGAATAACGTTTTGTAAAAGGGGAGCTTAGTATACTATCATTCAGGTTAGTAAGGGATAGCAACACATTGATTTTTAACAAATATGTAAAGGGTTAATTAATTAAGGTACCCTTTTTGCCGTATTTTATCATGTAAATAATAACATTTTTTTCCTCCTTTTCGAAATCGAAAATGAATCCTATAAATAAACAAGAAATACACAAGTCTAAAATCAAATATGAAACCCACAAAACAAATAACATTTTTTGAATGCAACAAAAAAGAAAAGCACAGAAAGCACAAAAAGGGATTCAGCGAGAAGCTTGGGGTTGAAACTCGCAAGACATTGATGCCAAACTTTGAAAGGCACACCATCTGAATTAACCAGAGGATACATAGAATGATAAATCCCCACGTCAATCATGTTCATGACTGATTCAGACTCCAACTCACAGAAAATACAAGGAATCCATAAACAGTTGCAGATCATTTGATTGGAATGAAATTTGGAATGGGTATAGTTAACGTTATAAATCATTTAAAAAATAAACATATTCGTTACATGACAGATCTATTACAAGATTAATTTGGATTGACGGTGAATTTGCTGTGACGAGGGAACACTAGAAGGAGGTGATGTTGTTTTCCTGTGTGACAAACGAACGACATTAAAGTATGTAGAACAATGTGGAGAAGGATTTTCACACGGATAGGATGAGGCTGCAGAAGATTTCATAGCCAGGTTTTACAAGGCTTCTTTAACTTCATTTCCTCTAATTAACAAGTGTTCTTGAGCTGCATCACGTTTTATTAAAAAAAATCCCTCGTAAGTAATTAATTAGTGCAGATTGCGGACAAGCATAATGCGTATCTCCTCCTATAATGTTTTTTTAAAATAATAATAAATATAGTAGTGATTAAAAATTGTCATTATTTATAAATAAATGTGTCTAAATTCGTAATTTTAATGACGTTAACGGGTAAAAAAAACTAATTAAAACACTTTTGAAAATTAAAAAAATCGTATTAAAATTTGAAGACCAGATTAATAATTAAGCTTGGACATCACGGCAAGTCAAGTTTATAAGTATAGTTAAAATCAATATCTAGTTTTTACTTGTATGATTCTGGATATACACAGTTAATTTGGTAGAATTTAGATTCCTCGGATATTAATAACCTGCAAGCTTCTAGTGTCACCCATTATTGCCGACATTTTTTTCTTCTTCTTCTTTTGACTTCATGACCGACATTTTATATAAGTATTAGACAGTATACAAATGTATTATGTTTATGTCAGTTACTGCGTATCTAACTGTTTTTTTTAATGTTTTTTATAAATAAAAAGAAAGATATAGGATCGGAGGAAGTACTTTAGGTTACTGGGTAGTTTTTGAAAATAGTTATAAGAATAAAATAATAAATTATGAATGTAGTTATAGAAATAAAATAATATAAAATAGGTAGATTAAAATACTATATTTCCTGTATATATAGTTATAAATAATATGTAAATAAATATTAATTATACCATACTATTAAAATTTTATTAAATATTTTTATATTATTATACAAACTTATATAAAAAAGTATTTGAAATAAAAAGTATGTGTTATAATGCTTAAGTAAGTTTTTTTCTTCTTAATATCAACTTTTACTTTTTCACATTATTGTTATACTATACATTTTTGTCAACAAATTCCATAGTGTATTTTATTTATTTATAGGAATTGATTGAAGACTCATTATCTAACAAAGCGAGTTAGACTCCTTTACTAAAAATATAATTAATGTGTAATGGAAAATGTATTAAATCAAATAATAAAATTTAGTAAATATTGATGAAGCTCTTCATTTCAATATAGATACATTTTTTTTACGAAAACATATCACATTTAAGAACTTTTGCATAAAAATTAAAAAATAGACACAGTTTCCCTTATTTTTATTTGTTTATTATTTAAAAGGATAAAAATAGCAACACAATACCCACGTGCGCGATTTCCACTCTAACTTTATCCACTGCCTGACTCATTCTTACACACGAGTCATGATTTCCTTTAGAATTATATTATTTCATGATAGTAACTAAAAACAAATAAACTCAGAGACGCTCGGATCAACTTTTATCAAGTTTATTTGCGTTTATGAAAAATGTTTATAGTTTTTATATGATATTTGTAATAGATTATTTTTTATGTACTGAAAGTTTGAAGAGTTATTAGACTATCAATTAATAAAAAATTATAATATTTTTTATGAAAAATAATACATTTATTAGATTGGTTGATAATATATTTTTTTAAGACTGTTATAATAGAACTTGAGTGCGTTAGGTTATAGGCTTCTCTCTAATCGAAAAAATAGGAGTATTCTAAAATACCAAGCTACTTATGTGAAGTAAAATTCTATATTTGAGATAATAATGTGCGCTCAACATTTTTTAAAGACAAAATTTACATGCAGTTTTATAGATATTGTATGTAATATTCTCCAATTAGAATTCGTGTTTCACATTAAAATATGAAGAAAAAAATGGTTTATATTAAAAGATTGTGCATATTATGTATTTATCTTAATGAAACTCTACTTCTAAATAGGGATGGAAAAGTATATCTAAATCATATGAGCATTCGTAAAAATATTTATAAATGAGATAGATAATTGCTCGTAATATTACTGAATATATATATATATACATGTAAATTTATGCAGTATAATTAGTATAATTTCCAATTTTTAACAGTATCATTATCATATAATACATCTTTATTTATAATTTTTGTTAAACGATTAAAATATTAATTTTAATGATTGTTATGTTGAATTGTTTTTTTAAAATTTTTTTATTTAT
>PYAF01002184.1:902660-913649 GCA_007407185.1 Glycine tomentella | reverse complement strand
ATTATTATTAATCTTATACATAAATAAAGTGTGAGACATAGATACAAATATAAGTATATAGATACTCAATAAATACAAAAATAAAGATTAAAATTATTATGTGTGTAAATATATATTATTTTAAAACTAAGATATGAAGACTCTATCCATTATCATTAATTGTAATTCAACAACAACACATACAATACTTATAAAATTGTAAGTAAGTTTGTCTGTCTTTCTTTATTGGGAGGACGTTATTCACAATAACAATGAATACAATATTTTTTAATGTATTTTGTTTTTTTAAGGAAATTTGTCAAATTAGTTTTTTTGAACTTATTTTAATGAATTTTATGATAATTGTATAACCCAAACACTTACATAATAAAAGTTTATTCAATACACTTATAAATTTTTGTCAGTATTGAACTATACTTAGTTGACTCGTTACCTAAATACATCTTAACTGGATTGGTAAAAATGTTGAGAACTTGAAAGGGCATTATTATCTCAAATTTAAAATAATTGAATTAAGGGGGAAAAAAAAAAGAAAAAAGAGAAAGAGAAAGGTAAGTCCAACAAGGTGCAAGCGAAATTCCAATAATACCTACCCCAGGCCCACCTACCTACACGGCTACACTTACTGCCATTATCTCAAAAAGTCTCTTATTTTTTTACCATGTCGTGCAAACTCAATTTTTTTAAATTAATAGTAAATTCAAACAAAATAAGTAATTTCCAATTTTTATATTTACTTTTTATTTATTTATAAATAAATAAATACATGAACGTATATCATAAAAATAATCAAATGATCAAATTATCTATCTTCATCCTACTGAGCACACCAACGAGAATTGAGTGAACTTGAAGCGCATATCTCTCACAACATAATAAATTAATGTTTAAATCCTCACCGGAATTCGAATATGATTGCATCCAAAGCAAGGGTGTAGATAGAAAACCAAATAAAATCCTTCTCAGCGACTCAGCGTCCGCTTCACTCTATACAACATTAATCAACCACTAAGCAAAGTAAAATAAATAAATATAAAAATATAAACATAAAATAATAATATAAATACCAAAAATATTCCTTTATTCCATTTCCCACGGCTTTCACCATTATTTTCCTTTCTCTCTCACTCGAAACAAAACAAAACAACACGACCGGAAAACCAAACCACTCTCTCCCCGCTCCAGCCGCTGTCGCCGTCGTTCCCCGCCTCACCGTGGCGGCGCGCGCGTCTCCGATGGGAAAGTACATGAAGAAAGCGAAGCCGAAAGGAGAACTCGCGCTCGTCGAATCCACCACCAGCAACACCACCACCTCCTACATGGGGGTCCGAACCCGCGCCAAAACCCTAGCGCTTCAGAAATCGCACGCGCAGCAGCACGAGCTCGCCGCCACCTCCGACTCCTACCTCCAGCTCCGGAGCCGTCGCCTCCAGAAGCCTCCGATTTTGGTCCACTCTCCGAAGCGCCCTAAGCACCCGAACCCTAAATCCCCAATCCCCGAACCTCCCAGGCTCGGACTCGCTTCGGAGCGCGACGCTTCCCTCAACCACAACCATGACAACGCTCTGCATGAGAATGCCGAGCCTGAGGAAGCGTCGTTCGGGGAAAATGTTTTGGATTTTGAAGGTAGAGAGAGGTGGGTTTTCGTTTTCCCTTTTTCAAATTTAATCCCAATTCGTTTCGATTTTTGCACTCATAAAGCTGCTTACGGATTTTCTCATTTAAATTATTATTATTTTTTTTTTGTGATGAAAAAAAAATAAAATTAGTGAGTGCCCTTTTTTTTGGGGGTATTATGATTTCGTCTTGGTTGGAAGACGTGTGTAGGGCAAAGTACTAAAACGTGAATTTGAAACTGATTTTTTCTTTTTCTCTCTAGTTTTATGGTGTTTTGTTCGGTTGAGTTAACTGTGTTTTGAATATCAAAGTGTTTTTGAAGCAATTGTAAAACTTCATGGCCTTATTTACTGCAATGTAATTCGGTTCCTTTCCTGAATATCAGTCAGAAAGATGATTGAGTTTGGGGATTTTTGTTTTCTCCTTTAACGGTTCAGTGTTGTGTTCCTATTCTTGTGGTAAGAGGTTGATTTGCTTCACAGCTTTTCTTCTCTTCGGACATTTTGTCCTTTTTTTTTTTGGATGATCTTTTTCAGTTATGCATGCAATTCTTGTGAAATTTTTTAGCTAGATTTTTTCTGTGATAGTATTTTCTTCATTGTCTTCTATCATATTTTCCGCCCAATTCAAGGTTTCACTGAAGAAAGATGTTTTGCTTTCTCTTCCTACTAAAGCTTTTAGTATATGTTTCCAATGTCGAAGGTCGTGTGACTATTTTCTTTGGACATGTTCACCTGATATCCTAAAAATGCTTCCTATTGATCTGAAGATGTTAATTAGAAAATAATCTACGAAATCTATTCAAGGGGAATACTTCATTTTTTATAGCCTGCTGTTGGAGTACTTTGTTGGCAGAAAATGTTGATATTTGATAATTCGTCAGAAAGTTCACCTCTTTTTCCTCAATTTGACGTTTTTACTTGTTGTTTTAGCGATTGAAATATTTCACTAATTTCTCTGGTCATGTGCTATTAGATTTGTATATAATAATGATAATAACAGTAATAATTAATATTAACAATAATAATGTTGTGTAGAGCGGAAAAAATAATCACTTTTTTTTTTTTTCAACTGAGAGAATGATGTGGTCAGTATAGACCATCAAAAGAAGAGATATCCTTTATTAAGCAATCTCCCATTTCCTACAAACTTCTTTTTTTGGCGGAAACGAGGTTAGAACTTGAATCGTTAAAACTACCCAAATCTCCCAAATGTTTTTAGATATATGTTAAATATTCTCATATCTGAATCGACATATGCACAGTGATTTTGAAACCTTTTTCGTTGGCTTTAAATGTGGTGCTGGTCAGCCTTGATTTTATGGGCATGATCATTTTTGCCGTTTTGAGACTAGCTCTTACCTCTTACCTGAAATATTGTTTTGCCTTTTGCCACTAAAATGCTTTCATTTTTTTTGTGTGTGTTTCTATTCTACTACTTTTCGTTAAATTGTTAAATTGATATATTTATTTTTCGCAGCAGAAGCACTAGGGAATCCACACCTTGCAGTTTGATAAGGGACTCGGATACTGTCAGGACTCCGGGTTCAACTACCAGGCCTACTTGTTCAACTGAAGCTTATCGAAGAACAGAGCATGCAGCTAGAAGGCAAATCCCAACTTCCCGTGAAATGGATGAATTCTTTGCTGAAATTGAAGAGGCTCAGCAAAAAAAATTCATTGAGAAGTATGCTTTAGTGCTTTGATTTTATTTAGTTCTTGCTCAACTGCAATGTCTGTTGCATCCCCACAAACTAGTTAATCACTCGAATTTAATTGCAGGTACAACTTTGATCCTGTGAATGAGAAGCCACTCTCGGGGCGCTATGAATGGGAAAAGTTGAAACCCTAGAAGGGTAGTGTAGTGTTCCGTCAAGACATCTTTGAAGCGGGGTTAGAATTTGTTGAAGCGGTGGTGGCGTTATTTCCCTTTTCCATCACCTTCTTTTTACTTGTAAAGAAAGTAGGACTCTTAAAACTGTGTAGACTAATGGTCTGTAACTTTACAGAGGTTGTTGATTACACAACAATACAAATCAAAGGCCTTTGTCTAACAGATCATTTTAAGGAAGGGGGCAAGGGAAGAAGGGGCTGTAGCGCGTAGGATTAGGGATAAGTCAAATTAGGTCAGTATGAGGTACAGGAATTTACTTAGGTTTTCTCTTGTTCTTGTATTTTACTCATCTTTTGTCTATACTTGTACTGATGGAACTTGAACAAACTTTTAGAAATAAAGACCCGATTCCCCCACCTAAATTTCTGTCACTTCTTTTGTCATCTGTGTTCTGCTCTATTAAATATTGGCCTTATTTCCGCGCGAGACACTGAATCTTTCATTTGTTTTTAGATGATACTAGCTGTTTCTGTGGCCCTTTGCAATATTGCTAAAATCTGCTGGTCTTCTAAGCGTCCTATAGTGGTGGGGCAACGCTAACATGGAATGTTTTGTCTTCTCTGTTATCATGTTACCACAAATCACTTTATAACATTTAATAACCTGACATTGTGGGAGACTTTTGCAAATTGGAAAATGATGCCTGGTCAGATTGAGTATGCAAAGCACAATTTCAAATTGGAAAATGATGCCTGGTCAGATTGAGTATGCAAAGCACAATTTCAAATTGGAAAATGATGCCTGGCCAGATTGAGTCTACAGGCACAATTTCGACTCTTACTCGTGAAGTTACTGTAGGTCACAAGTTTTTAAGGGAGGCATTGGCAAATTGTGGAATACATTTGGAAAATGATTTTGAGATTTACACATTTTCGACCCCTTGTTCAAAATGTTACAGCAGGTCGAGTTATCGTGGGGTTTCTAGCCTATGGAACGCGTCAATTTTTTCCTTTTTTTTCTTCTGAAGATAAATAAAGAATCTAATTGCTGGGCACTTCGTCGCAGTAATTTTCTCAATGATATTTCAAAATATTCTTACAAACTTTAATCTTTTAGATTTGACTATGACATTAATATTTAATTAGAATTTAATCACACTTGTGCGGTTGCAGTATAATAGGTGAAGGTAAAAATATGTATACAGTTGACACTTGACATTACCTCTATATTGTTGTGGATATTGTTTTTATGTTATCTTTTGCATTTATAGTTTAGTTTAACACTTTAAATAGTCACAAAACGTGATTTCTTACTATAGTTAACACAATTTAGAAAGTAAAATTAAATTGAATCGATTTTAAAAATTAAAAAATCAAATTGAATTTAAAAAATAAATTAAAAAATCAAAAAAATAATTTAACCTAAATAAAATGCAAGTTTTTACAGTTGACTCAGAAAAAATCCACATGTTGACATTAATAATATGTTTGGTTGTGGAGAAGTAGGAGAAAAAGGGAGATAATTTTTTAAAATTTGGTGTAGATCACACACCCCTCTTTCTCTATTTTAATTTAAATATTTCTTTTCAATTATCTTCTATTATTTTCTCTTCAACCAAACCACCCATAAATGGGACTAGAGAGCATGAAAACCTCTCTTTGCTTTCTTTTCTTAAAAAATTAAATATTTTTATAATATAAGTCATTTTTAAAAATAATAAAAATTTTATGTTTAGAAAAAATAGTAGACTAAAAATATTATTTTTTGGATTTTATTTAAAATTTTCAAGTAGTATAAGAATATTTTTATACATTTTTTCCACTCACTCATCTAAAATTTCAAACAAGCAGATAAGGTTTTTTTTTGTTCTTTCTTTTATTTCCATTCATTCCAAGTATGTATCATTTGTATTTTATTTCTATTATTCTCTATGTCGTTCTTTTATTATTATATTCTAACTTTGTTGATAATTAATATTCATAAAAAAAAATTAGTAAAATTTTCTCTAAAATATTAATCATTTTCTTTTTATCCACAAGACTTAATATAAAATCTTATTTAAAGTCATCAACTTCAATATTAATCATACCAATAACATGTTGGTTTTCTATGTGTCTCCAGGGAGTAATTTTCAATTTCTAATTATTTCTTTCTAATGTAAGCACATTTAGATTATCGTTATTCATTCTTTTACTGAAGCAGCGGCAATGAGTGCCAAAAAAAAGTTTCCATGATGTTCTTGCCACTGCGGAATCCAAGTTTTATCATCTACGGAATGCTATAAATTTTCAAGTACGCAATCGAATGAAAAGTTGAATAGAATCTAGCCAAAACAAAACGAAAAGTTCTCCACTGAGTAAAAGAGGTAGGAATGCGAACTACTATCACTAATTAAAAGGGTGTCGTTATGAGATTCGAGTTATGTATTTATTTATCTTGTATGTCAAATTTTATTTATCAAATATTTGTTGGATTATAGATGAGCGTTACTATCAGTAAGTAGCACTTCAGTTATTTGAAGATTATATTATTTATGTAATATTTTTTATTTATACGTCTTTTTATATTTTTATTCTAATAAATTAATTGACATCTTATTATCTGTTTATTAATTACTAATCGCTTTAGTTATTGTTTTAATTGAGTTTTTTTTATTTATTAATCTTCAGTAAACTATGTATTTTCTATCATATAGTGACATTCTAAGCATTTACATATAATAAATCATTGCTTTTCACACTTTTCATAGTAAATTAGTATTTTAATTAGTTAAAAAAAATTCAAAGCATACTTTAGGTCTACTTGTCATGCACACACGTGTGGAAGATAAGTCTTTTTATCTAACTTATAGTAACTCATTTCAAGCATTACCTTATAAGTTTATATGACTAAAATAAAGGTGGTTGGTAAATAAAATTCTCTAACTTACTGCATTTTTTATGCTATTTGATGCGACATTCAAACTTATAGTATCTTATTATAATTTCTTTTATTTTTATTCCTAGCATTTCTATAAAATTCATCATTTGCCATCTCTTTTAATACTACGTTGTTTGCTTAAACAGTTATACTATTTATATTTTTAATAATTAATAAAACATTTTATCATTAAACCAAAAAAAGATCAAAGTAAACTTTGAATATAAAAAAATACACCTACAGATTGTTCATGTTAGAGATTAATTGAATATAAATATCATTCTAGTTATTTACGATGCTAATACTCAGATAGATAAATAAAAAATCAATTTATATGCATGATTCTAATCAAGTGCTTCTTCTCCCTATCCTTAGGAAATCTGGTTCAAGCTCCACCAGCATCGAGACTTTGTGATTGGAATAATGGTTGTTGTTGTTGTTGCTTTTATAGTGGTGGGTGGAGGATATGTGAAGATGGTACTGGGCGTAACTGAGGGATCTGCAATTCCCAATGAAATCTCTTTGCTACTTTTGCAAAAAAAATGCGTGGAAAGATTATTCCCTACATGCAAATTCAAATGGGCATTCATGATTTGTTCACCCAAGGGAAGACACTTGACAATGAAACAAACTCCCATATGATTCTTCCTTTGACTCTATGGGGAATGACCACATCGGGTATCTCAATGGAGGACGCTGTTGATAATGTAATAATCATCATACATCTATACCCTTGTGTAAAATTGCAATATCCTTTTAAACATAAAAGATGATGAATGATTAATTTTTGTCGTCATTAAATTAATAAATATTTTATATCAATATTATAATGATAAAATAAAATATTCCTTCAAGCATTAAAGGGTGAATAAATATTGAGATATTGGTTAATTTTTTTATAAAAGAATATTTGTTCATTTTTTTAGTCAATATCTTTATGATACTCGTTTGCAGGGGAAAAAATTAAGGACAACGGTCATTTATTTTTTAAAAAATGTTTTTTGGAGCAAGAAGTGTGACATGAAAAGTAGATCCAGGAGAGAATTATGATCTTGTGAAAACTTTACAAGAAAAGCTTTGCCCTAGATACTGTCAAGATGTATTTTTATTTGAACCGATCTTACAAAATAATTTTTAGTTCCAAGCTCTCTTTTTTTTGGGCTTGAACGAAAGAAAATAAATTAGAGATTAAAAAAAATATTAATATTTCTTTTTAGTTTGGTTGAAAAATAAATAGAACAAAAGAAGAAAGGAAAAACTGACTTTTAAAAAACAATTTCAAAATTTTAATTCAAAAATATTTTTTCCTTCTACATTTTCTTTTCCATCAGATAGGGTCTTCGTGACGTTTTGAATGCACGTAGTATATGCTTGTTTGGCTTAGCCTTCAATCCTTTTCTCTTTCTAAAGGAGGAAAGTAAGAAAGATCGTGACCGTTGTTATATTTTGTAGGATATATATAGACCTAAAGTTCAAGACTCTGAACTCTATATATGGCGAGAAGAAAAATTAATTCTAGTACAGACATAATTGGAAGTGTCGTTTACTTTTCAACTTTCAAGTCCTATTTGTTATTTTGTAGAGACGAAAGAAACAGAGTTAATAGAAATAAAATGGATGAAAAAATAAGTGAAAAATAAATTAAAAATTAAAAGTGTTTGGTTGAAAAGAAATAGAGAATAAATAAGAATAGAGACAGAGAGTTAAGCAAAAAATAATACAATGAATCTAATTATTTCAAGAATATTTCAATCTTATTTTTCTTCTTTCAAACACACCACCTTATTTTTATCCACCTTTATTCGTAATTTCTCACCCACCAAACAAAGTGTTAACGATGGGAAAACGGTTATTCCCAGCCCATGGGAAGTTGGCTTTGTATTGGGAAGGCTCCTATAAAAACTAATTCAAGCTACTAAAAATGAGCATGTATAAATATATCAATTAGAAACATTGGAAGAAAAAATCGCACCTCAAACATGGAACATAAGAAAATATTGCAAAAAATTGATTCTCCACTTATTATTATGAATGAAATTCAATTACATACACTTTCAAAGTGCTGTTTAAATCTTTTACGGGTATCAAGCAGGGCATATTTCTAAAAGAACACAGGGACCAAAATGAATATTCAATTGAGAATCATTAATTAAACCAATTTAGAGAATTAAATATTAAAATTAATAAGAAATTAATAAAAAAATATTTAGAATTTAGCATGATTTAGTAAATATTAGAAATGTTGTTAGAAATTGGATTTTTTTTTTAAATACTTGTAGAAATACTTGCAATTTGAAAGGAAAGTCAAGAAAACTATCCCACCACCTAATGAGGAACTCGATGCCTGGTGGTGTCTTTAGTTCTCAAACTCAATAAAGGACTTGTATCTGTTTTAACCATCGTTGTCATTTCAGTTATAAGAACACGAAGTGGTGGAAGACTCATCAATGAAAATAGAAAAATGAAATTTGCACAACGATGGTGTGCCCAATGTTGAGTGATGACCTGAATTCTATTTTCATTGCACAACATTATCATTTTATGTTTTTAGGCCTTTTTACGAGACTTCCACCGTTTTTCCAAATTTTCTTAGTTTTTCTCTACTCTTGTGAGTTATTAGTGCGAGAGGGAGTTTGAGTTTTGAGTTCTTAGAAGTTTTACAAAAGTCGTGCTTTAGAAAAACATATGGAGCTTCAATTATGAAGTGCATCCGTGATTTTTCCTCTTGCTTCATATTATGCTAGTTATATTTTTTCCATTTTTTGTAATGATTCAAACTGTTTTGCACTCTATGCATTACTCAACTGTGCTTCAATTTCATCCTTTATGATTCAATCTTCTTCTCTTTGCCAAAGTCTTGGGTGTGATAGAATCAACTAGTTAAACTTAACTTGAGTTTAACTTGGAAAAGGGATTTTGGATTAACCGAGAATCGAGACATGTAATTACACATGTATTCTCAAATATTAGAACCCAATGCATTAGTCTTAATTGAGGGTGCTTAAGGAATTAAAAATATTAATTGGTAATAAGCCTAAAGAATGGAGAGTGTGTTCTTGAGAATCTCAATCCTAATGCATGAATGTAGTGATGACGCCTAAGGAATTAGAGTTCTTGTTGGTAATCATAACACGGGTTACCAAGGAACAAGGACTAGCTACTTAGGTGCATTCAGACGTTGAATCAAAGTGAGGTTAGGATTCCAAATGAGTGAAGCTAAGAGCTATGGATAGAAGATCTCATGTTACACTTTGTTGTCAAGCAAAAAAGATCATTATAAATAGAATGAGTCTCTGTAATGTTTTTCATTCGTTTTCTTTCTGCACTATGTTAATTATAAATAAAATAATTTCAAAATTATTGTCAGATTCTTTAATACATCATGAGAAATAAGAAAAATAGTAAATTCTGTCCTCCTTTTTAATGTAATTAATGCAAAGTCAATTATGTATGAATTAATAAAAGCATCTTTAAGGTTAAAGAAAAAAACAAAGAAGAATATTCGTGTGAATATTTTGGTCTTATATATATATATTTTTTTTATATAAAATGTTGAAAGTAACTAAAAAAATTTAGGGTTTAAACTTTTAAAGTTATCTTTAATAAAAAAATTAATTAAGAAAATTAAAATTTTAAAATTTTAAAAAATAATAATCAAGAACTAATTTTTTAAAAGATTAATAAAAAATGACATGTAATTTAATTGATTAAAATATTAATAGTATCAAAGCCGCTATAATTATTGGGGCACGTCTCATGGAAAATTGTGTTTAATGTTATTATAATTTTTTTGGATGAAAATGAAGTATTCCTTTATTGGGAGCCACCATAGTTTCTCTATACGTACGGACTTAAGGAACAATTAAGTGTGAATCTTATTCTAATCAGAGCATATAAAAAATTTATTACTAATATTCTATTTTACACCCGAAAGCACTACAGTCTACAGTTTCGAAAGCTTTGTGGTGTGTTTCCCGCCTTCAAGACGGAGAGGTCAGAGGCTATGGAAACCTAATGGACGACGCAAAAAAATTGTACGAATCACTCTTCGACCAACTCAACTCCACCTTCCGCCAATTTTTCTCCGCTCTGCCTCAGCGCCACAACGACCCTTACGCTCGGACTCTTCCGCCTCCGCATCCACGGCTGTGGCCAATTGTTCAAGACCTTTCTCTCGTTCTACGCAGCTGTCTTCTTCTCCTGACGCTCCCGCACTCCGACCAGAAGTTCCTCCTGCTCAAGTGCCGCTCCCTCCTTTGCGTCTTGAAGTCCTTCCTCTCTCTTGATGTCGCTGAACGTGGCGGTTTGCGCTTCCGCAACTTCCTCTCCGACGTTGACTTGGAGCTTCCTGATTCTTTCCGTTCGTATCTATGCCCGCTGCTTGAGGTAGGTTCAGTGTTGAGATGATTATTATATCTTGTGTTTTTTCAGCTATATGTTCCAGTTAATTGCTCGATGTTATCGTCCATGATAATTTGGTACCTAATTTGACATGTAGCTTCTAATTAGATGTAGCTTTTGGTTTGAGGTCTTATTTGCATACAAGTTTTGTTTATTTAGTCATTAAATCTAGAATTCTAAGATTTCTGTTTTTTTTTTTTGGGGGGGGGGGGGGGGGGG
>PYAF01002184.1:871814-902560 GCA_007407185.1 Glycine tomentella | reverse complement strand
CATATCCAATTTGTTGCCTAGGCAGCCTAGCATAACCTCGTTGGGCAGATGTAATGTGGCATTGTGCTTTTAATTTGATGGTAAAGTCTTATAGTTTCTGGCAATAAAGTGAAGTGGAGTTGAACTCAGGAAATGGGAAAATAGTTCTGTTTCATCAGCTCATTTGAGTTTTTAGTTTCAATTTTGATGGAACTGAATGTCTATGGGATAAGGATTTTGCAAAAGGGGTTGTCCGGTGCATGAGGCTCCTACCTGGTGAGGTCTGGGGAGGGTAGATATACGCAGTTTTACCCCGTATGCAGGGTGGCTGTTTCCAGGATTTGAATTGTAACCTCCAGGTCACCAGGCAACAACTTACTGTTGTGCCAAGGCTTGTCCCTCTAATATTTATGATTGTTACAGCGTATCAAAAAATATTTACATGTCTGTAGTCATCTAATGTTCTGATCTATGCCATTATGTACAGTTTTGAGCATTGTAAACTTCTGCCACTTAGAA
Source organism: Glycine tomentella (assembly GCA_007407185.1). Taxonomy (NCBI): domain Eukaryota; kingdom Viridiplantae; phylum Streptophyta; class Magnoliopsida; order Fabales; family Fabaceae; genus Glycine; species Glycine tomentella. The sequence goes on along the minus strand of PYAF01002184.1, from coordinate 902,062 downwards.
ATTTGTATAGGATTCTTACTGGAGTTCTATCCATCTAAATTTGAACATGTTATCTCAGGTATTTGCAGATGAACTTTTAAGAAATCAATCTTTGAGAAGATATCTTATGAAGGTTGATTCAGTGTCTTCCACCAGTGAAAAACTTTTTGTGTGCCATTTCAACCAAGGTGATATTGCCAGTGTCCTGGAGGTGATAACTACCCATTTCATCATGTCAGTTTCTAATGAGAAAGCATTTGAGGATTTCACAAGTGGATTAGTTTTACATTGTAACAAGGATTTTAGATTTCCTAAACTTAGCCTTGCGCCCTCCATGATGTTGCTGCTTGACCCTGTTGTGCTTTCTGCACCAAAGATGTTCCAGGCACACATATTTTCAATGGTTTCTGAAGCCATTGGTTCTGGCTTATCTTCAGAGATTTTAGCTCCAGATATGAATTGCCACCTAACAGCACTTCAAAAATCCGTTATCTTGTACTCTACGCATGTGTCTAGTTTGCAAATAGATGGCTTTTGTGTTGAGTTGAAATGTTCCTATAATTCATACCTGCTTGAGAGAGGTCAGCCAACTTTTGAAGCTTATATCCAGCAAGGCACAAGGAACAGATTAAATCAAGTCTTATCAAAATCAGATAATTCATGGGACTCCTATCAATGCAAAATGTCTTCCAAAACAAAAGTTGACCTTTTGGCTGACTACATTGCATTTATGAAAGAGAGACGGTACATATTTGTTGATTCATACAGGGACGCGACTACCTCAATCTTAGATTGTATTATACATCAAGCTTTCTCTCAGGATGCCACTGGAGATGCAGTATACCATATAAAGGAAAATACTAGTGCCCAAGACATACACCTTCTTGCATCCATATTGAAGTTGATGAGCGTTTCATTGCTACAGACAATTAAGTATCTAAGCAATAGTGGGGATTCAGATTGTTTAAAAACCATGGGAAGTGCCTCTGTGTGCGAGAAATATGATTTCTTGATAAGCATCATTGACCATTTTCAACAATTTAAGTTCTGTTTACCAATTCAAACTTTATTGTATGATGCGATGAAAACTCAGCAATCAAATTACAAAGTCTCCAAATCAATGCTTGTGCACTTCATAGGCTTGCTATCTTTAAGTTTTAGCAATGGATTTGATTTGCTAGCTAAGGGGTGTATACTCGTACTTATGGCACTGATGTGTCTATTTGTTTTTGAAGAGGGAGATTTAGTTGCTTTGGGGTCATTGAGGGGTCTTTCATTGCAACCTTGCTCGTCTGGAATTCCATCTGATAAGAGTGGAAAGGTGAATCGTGCCTTCTGTTTAATGAACTTAAAATGTTAAATTTAGTTTATATTTCATGCTAAATTAACGATAAATGTCGCAGGGGTCTAGAGATAAGCGACCTGTCCATAAAGTTGCAGCAGAGTTTCGTAGAATTCAAGCATGTAATTTAAGGTACATATTGTATCATTGTATCGATTTCTTTTTGGCCTTTACCTGTCTTTCAAGTTACATATTCTCAATTTCTCTATTTACTAATATCCTTCCCCTGCCACTAAGGCTTGCTTAAGTGAATGGAATGTTGGGGTTTGAGTAGCCATCATAAGTTCATTCATTGTTAAGCCCAAGAAAACACTATTCTGTGTAGGCTCTGTAGTTTGAGGCCCACTCATTTTGCTGCTAGTTGTTTGTTTCAAGGTTTTGAAATCTTTTTCTACCCTGTAGTTATGGTCTCTTTGGAAACTAGAAGGATTATTCTTTTATTGGATTAATAAATTATATCATACTGATATTTGCTTATTTGCTTATCTTGGAACTTGGGGCACATAAATCTTGAGGGACTCCATTTTACCATTTAGTTTAGCATATCAATGCTACACTGTGTTTAAGTGATTCCCATTTAGTTAAGCTTAACAGTGATTTTACTCGTGTTATTTAGATTGCATCAATTATTGTTATATTATTCATGTTTTTTTCACCCAAGTGTCCTGGAGTTGTTTGCTTTTCATTTTTAATACCATTTCTCTTGTATGCTTCCTTGAGGTCTGAACCATCCTATATTTTTTCAGAACGGTTTCCTTCACCTCCTATAATTTAGAGGATGGAACAGAGAAAACCTGCAATGGGGAAATGTTCCTTAATTGCATATTAGAAGACCCCAAAAAGCTATCCGATTATGATGAACTTGCAGATTTCCTCGAGTGTAAGACGGGGAAAAATTATCCCAAGTGGTTGAATGGCCGAGAAATATATAGAAACCGGAGGTATCAGAAAAAAATAGATTTAAGGAAAAAGAAGAGGAAGCATTCTGGAAGTCTAAGTATAAAAAAATTGGCAAGTCTTTGAAGCGACAGAACATTTGTACGTTTATGAAGCTATGGAGGTGATAATCTGACCCATGATCTTTAACCCGTGTACATGGAAATTATTAAGGATGTGTTTAGGTAAGTTTTTTTAAAGTAATTTTAAAAGAAAAAATATGAAAAATAAATGAGTTGAATTTTTTTATATGTAAAAATAAATTTTTTATTAATTAATTTTTAGAAATTTATTAATATAATTTTTTTGAAAAATGAGATGATATTTATAGATGAATTAATGAAAAATTTATTTTTTTTATTTTTTTAAAAAATATTTCTAAAGAAATTTATATCAAACAAAATCTTAGGGTCCGTTTGATCGGAAAAAAAATAGAAGGAAAGAAATCGGAAGAAAAGAAAACACGATTAACGAAATATTTTCTTCTATTTATTTGGAGAAAAAATGAAAAAAAAAATTATTTTTTAGTTATAAAAATTTAAATTTTTCCTTCCCTCCATTTTCCTTCTAATTCAAATTTTAAAATTTTCTTTCCATTTTTTTTTTCTATTTTTTTTCTTCCTAATCAAACATAGGGTTAATCTTATCCTTATGGTGTTGATCTATTTTAGATATCTATACAGTGGCGTGAACTTTTTTTTTTTTTTTCTTTCTGTTTTTTTTCACACAGGATATGGCAGTCCGTGAACAGAGGATTACAAAGTTCGACGTCACGTAGTCCCCAAAAAAAATATAGAAACACGGAAGGACATGCGTTTAATGTTAATTTATAATATATAAATATTTTTAAATCTATAAATTATATTATAATTAAAATCTATAATAAATATTTTTTTAGCATATAAGTTATATTTTGAATTTATAATAAATAATGTATGTTACAATGTATTTATATTTTTAATTATTGACAATTTATTTTAAAAAACATGCAAATCCAAATTACAACTAAAGATGTTGAATATAATAAATTAGATGAAATAAGAATATAAGTTATTAATTTATATTAAAAATATAAGATGACATCTCAAATGCATGTAGAAACATATTTAAATTAATTTATGATATTCAGTTATAATTTGATAAACTATTTAATTGATATTCAAATTTTAAAGTATAAGAGGATATCCATGATGTATGTTACGATAGTTAATCTCATCACTAATGACATTAAATCAGTGTTGTAAAAATCGGTTCGGTCATTGAATTGGTCGAGGTAATGGGTCAGTAGTTTAGTAGTCCAATCAGTGGATCAGTAATTGAACTGATTTGAACTGGTATATATTAAAAATTTAAAATTATATATATATATATAACTAATATTGTTTAATTAAGAAAAGTATAATAAAAAATTTAAAATAACAACTAAAGTATTAAAATTGATATTATAAGTAAAGTGTATTAATAATGAAAAAGAGTGTAAATAGAAACTAATTAAATTAAATCACAAGTCCAATTTTTAATTAAAAAAATGAGCAAAAAGAGTGTAGAAAGTAATAAGAGGTGTACAAGAAGCAAATGAATGGATTGGAGGCCCAAAGTAAAACCTAATCCTAAAATATATATACCTACGTTCCTTGCTTGCTTGCGCTTCCTCCTCTTATTTCTCCGTGCAGTGGTTGCGCATCTCCTTGTTTCTTCATCTTCGTTTTTTCTTTCTTTGCGCAATTGCAGCTCCATACCGCCCTCACGTCTTCTTCTCATCTTATGCACCTCATTTAGGATGATGATGGCGGTTTGAAGACCCGACAGTGGCACAGCGGCGTGAAGGAGACCAACAAACATCGTCCAGTTCGAGTCCGAGTTTTGAAAATCGTCTGATTTTGACCGATTTTGCCCGAGTTTGACCGGTTTTTACCAAGTTGACTGCACGACCGATTCAATAACAAAACCGGATTGATTATACTACCGGTTCTCGGTTGAACCAGCCGGTCCGATCCGATTTCAATAACTATGCATTAAACTATTGTAAAGCATAATAGAAAAAAAAATTACATTATTTAGATGAAAGTGAATGTAAGAGTAAGTGAGGAGTAGGCATGGCAATAACTGTGTGTAACACTTTGATAAGTTATATTGAAAAAAGAGGAATTTAGAGACTATGTAAGTATGAATTGAAAATGACTTAAAAAAATTAATTGATATTACTTATATTAACAAAATGCATCTACTCTTCAATAATCTATCACATAATAATTTCATAATTAAAGGTGCTTGACTTTGAGTAATTATGAGATGAGAGACCTTTTGAGAAATTTTTCAGAAAGAATGAGAGTGAAGATAAAGTAGAAAAATCTTGTGTTGATTTGTAGGGTCAATTATTGATTTTGAAAGCAGAACTGATTTTTTAGGTCTAAAAAATGACTATTTAAAGAGGATTTTGACCAACAAATATGTTGACTGAAGTACCACCTCGTGAAGTGTGAATCTTATAATAGGTGCCCATTCGATCTCGTCTTGAGTTTAAGAAGGAAAACTCCTGGATCAAGTTTTTTCAACTTAATAAAGCAGAGGTAGGATCGGGTATGTGATTCTCACCCTCGTACCCGTCATGCTATGTATATTTTATAATTATTAATAATGTAGTTACATATTTATATATAATTCTAATATTATATATATTATATGTAATTGTTAATTATATAATTATGCAACTATTTCATATTTTGTTATAATTATAAAAAAATATAGAACAATCATTTTAATAGTTAAATAAATAATATTCTAACTATAGTACTAATTATAATAATTAAAAATTATATATTTAATTAAAAATAATTTAATTATTAAATATGTTTATGTTATTATTCTTTATTTAATTATATATATTGATTGAATTAAGATATAATTAATAACTTAATTATGATTTGTTTATAGTATATGAATAAATATTATTTAAAAAAAATACAAGATGAATTTCTTGTGGCTTTTTCCAAACTAGATGGGATGTAGTTGAGTTTCATTTTTCACTCTCCGCCTTTTATAAATTTGAACTTGTCCCACTTTTTGTGAGAACATTGATGAAAATAGATAAATTCATCCCATCTTTTGCGAGAAAGAAGATGAGAATAGATAAAACAGTTTCTGACTCATTTTTTGTCATCTCTTTTAAGGAGAGTATAAACGTTAAAAAATAAATAAATTTAAATGTTTGTATATATAAGAGGATTAATTAATAAGTCTTGAATTATATAAAAAATTTAATTATATTTTAAATTAATTTTTCTAATTGAGTCATTTATGTTATAATTTTTTAATTGAGTCTTTAAAAAATTTAAAATTATATTTTCTATCAATATCATACCGATACATACTAACTTAAAAGCCTAGGAATTTAATTACAAGTTTTTATTTTAAAATTTCTAAATAGTTCAGGAAGCTGCCGATTAATTTAATTTAATTACAATTAACTTATTTTCATCATTAGAAAAATTAATATTTATGATCAGTAATTAATAGAGTATTTGATAGAAAGTAGTAACTAGAAAGCAATTAAGGGAAGCTCTAACAAACCCATGAAAGGACCAACTTGTTAGAGTGATCGGATTGAAAAGTAAACGACCACTCTGTGATGTGACTCTATTCTCCATTCCCATGGCACCACCATCCTCTCCTCCGCTCGTCGACAATTCCGATGCCGAGCGCCGCCTTCGAGAAGCGGAGGAGCGCCTCCGCGATGCCATCGAGGAGCTCCAGCGCCGGCAGCGCCGCGCCGCCGCTCACGCCCAGCAGCACCGCCACGTGGACTCGCCGCCCTGCGATCACGGCCCCGACGAGTCCTGCGTGGCTCACGCCATTGGCAACCTCTGCCAGACCTTCCTCCTCTCCTACGGCGTCAGAGTCGGCATTGGCATACTCCTCCGCGCCTTCAAGCTTGTTCGAGGCCAATCCTACTCCTCTCTCCTCGATCTCAAGGTTAGTTCATCTCTAATTAGGGTTCCGATTCTCCGTTAACATTGATTTTTGTACTTAAATCAAAGTTTGTCCACTTTTCAGATGTGGTGTGTGTGCGTTTAGCTGAAATATTTTTTTGCCCCTAAAATTTGGATGACTCCTTTTATCGGAGTAAGTTTTGATCGGAAAGAGCAGAAACTAACAGAATCGGTGTTTTTGAATAGTTTAAAGTGGATTTTAAAGCAACTGCGCTTTCGATTTTTCTTTATTTTAATATATTCTGTTGAAATTGATCAGGCAGGATGTTATCAGTTTGTTCAATTCTTTTGTAGCTAATATGATTCAGTGGAATGGTTGAAGATTTGTAGGTTTCAGTTGTTGTTAGGTAATATTATGTTGCATGAAAGTATTGGCTGTTGGTTATATTGTATATATTAGATTGTTAGCATATCTGTTTTTATACAAATACAAATTGGAGAACATATGATGATGTTATGGATTTTATTTTATTTTTGTTTCCAGCAACTTGTTTCAGAAAAAGATCTGATAGTAAGGGAAGAAGCATGCCGCATTGGTCTTCTTTTTGGTGGTTTCACTGGATCTTATCACGCTCTTAGATGCTTGTTGCGAAAATTGAGAAAGAAAGAGACACCGGCTAATGCGTAAGTTGCAGCTCAAACTGTTTTCTTGATTTATTCTTGTAGCTTCTCAGTTAACTATTTTTTTTCAAGCTTTTGTTATATTTAAATAGTTGGATATTGTTTTGCTGTTGTGTTTGCACGTGTTGCTTATTTATGACTTTGTTTAAGGGGATGATGGTGCAGAATTTTAGCAGGTTCTATAGCTGGTTTCTCGATTATGGCATTGAATGATTCAAATAGGAGACGTACACTGGCTTTATACCTGTTGGCTAGGCTAGCCCAGGTATTCGAAAGTGCATCCCCAAAATGATTTCTGAGCTATATGACTTACATTTATGTATTTAATGCATTTTAGCCTCTTGAAAATGATCTGCATCTGCTAAGCTAATCCATATTCTTTATATACCAGTGTGCTTATAATTCTGCAAAATCTAAGAACAAGTTTCACCTTTGGGGGAGTCATTGGAGACATGGAGATTCATTGCTGTTTGCCCTTGCTTGTGCACAGGTATTAAAACCTCGATCTGACTTTTCATGCTAGGGTTTTATTCTTAACCATCACCCTTGTAATCTTTATGTGTGCCTGATAATTGATATCAGTATAATGCCATAAAACTGGCGGGAAGCATTTTTATGAATAGAAGCAAAGCAATGCTATTCGGTGTGGAAGCTTTTGTATGTTGTTACAAATGCCTCATAACCAATCATGGTGAGAGAAAAAAATGAAGAATAGGTGACTGACAAAGTACAACATTTTTTTTTTCTGATGAGTCGTTTCACAAGAACACATCTCTACCATTTAGCATTTTCTTTTTAATAGCTTAGACTAGCCATGTGGGGGATGTTTATTCTGTGTTAATTTTAATAAAGCCCATGTAGCTGATTCTGCACAGTGAGATGAGACTTGGTTGTTGTGAAAAGAGAAGTATAAGATTAGGGAAGGAATGAACTACAGTGGGGCTTATCCGCTTTCTCAGGCTTCCTGTGTGTTTTCACAAAATTACAATGGGTGTAAATGAAGTACAACTTTTACACAAAATCTGTAAGGCAGACACCACTAGATGCCCAACCCATGTATAGGTTTTTCTTTTGGTTCCTGGTGTGGAATTTGTTATCATCAGACCTTGCATGGAGGCTTAAAGAAGAGTCACTAACTTACTTTCTGATTGTGCCTAATGTGCATATACCATCCCCCATGCCCAAAATTTGAAATATAAATTGCTTTGTATAACTACTAGTTAATGTCTTTAACTTGATTATTTCTATTGAGATACTTTATGGGTTCCTCAATATCTGTAAAATATTTGTCATTATGGTTTTCATGTAAATCTTAAATTTTGTCTATAGCATCTCATCTTCTGTTATTAATAATTTTACAACAAAAAATGTATTTCAGGTTATGTATGCCTTTGTAATGCGTCCTGAGAGCTTGCCAAAATCCTATCAAGACTTCATTCAAAAGACCGGGCCAGTTGCAGAGCCTGTATACAAGGCTGTAAGGGATAGCTGTAGAGGTCATCCAGTTGATGTTGCGTCACTGCATGCTTATTTATCTCGTGTAGGAAGATCTGACTATGTAAAGTTGGAAGAATTTCCCTCCATTATTCCGTGTTCCATCATTCACCCAGCAACAAATTCATGCTTAGCTCATCAAGGAAATGCAACATCATTAACGTTTAAGAAAACATTCCCGCTTTACTTCTCTTTGACCTTTGTGCCTTTTGTTGTTCTGCACCTACAGAAGGTATTCTCTTACCAAATTATTTCTATTACTTGTATGTATCAGCAAATCAAATACTTGCATAAATTATCAAGAAAAGTGTTATGTAAGAAGAACATGTGCATAATTTTTAAGTGTTTGTGGCAAGTGTCCTTTCTAAGTACTCTGGAAGATTAATACAGCTAAGTAAATTGCTTGTGGCTAGGTTTCATTTTTTTTGTGAAAATATAAAAATCTAGATTTAGCTTTTATGCGCTGTCAGTGTAAAAGTTTTTTACTTTTTTTACACTGTCAATCAATTAGAAATCATGATAGGTATAACTTTCAAGATAGTTATTGTAAGAGTGAACAAACTTACCATATATGACACTTTGTGATTGGATGACAGGGTAAAATTCCTTTACACTGTTAGTGTGTACACTATTTACTCTTAACTTTATGCCCATTACTTTGTTACTGCCATCCTAGTTTTAATTTAAACTAATACTCATAATAGACATTCATGTTTGAAATTGTTATTTTTCCTTTTCATGTAATTTAGTATATGAGAATAATTAAATGAAAAGTTTCTCGAAGTTCAATACTAATTCCTAGTTTCCTAATGATGATTTCTTACACATAGGCTCCATATCTCCTTACTACTATAATGCACTTTTCAAGGTGCCTCAGTTCCCACAGTATGAATTAGTTCTTTCTTGATCTTTTTGTTTAAACAATCCATGTGATTTTTTTGGTATTTCTAATGTCATTGCATGATTTTTAATAATGATATAAATGTACTGAAAATCTTGCAAACTCTATGATTGAGTTGTTTTTTTGCTTTGAATAAGATAATGAACTGATGACTAACTGTAAGTATATTGTCTTCTGTCTAGATCCACCATTGCCTCAATCCTTCTTTTATTGCTGACATTCCTGTAATTTTTGTCATTGCCATTGTTATTTTGAAAATTTCTTTTTGCTAATGAGAAAATTGTTTTCAGTTCACTGATGCTCCTTTCCGCACTTTCTGGCTTGCCATTAAAGGTGCTGTTCGCTCGACAACCTTTTTGTCTGCTTTTGTTGGAATCTTTCAGGTGTATTTTTGCTGTTGTTCTTCTTCTCATTGCTATTATTATTAATCTGATCCTTTTATAGATAAATCTAATATTAATGTTCTTTGTGTCTTTCTGATTATGCAGGGAGTCATATGTTCGCATAGAAAAGTTTTTTCAAGAGATCACAAGCTTGTATATTGGATAGCAGGTGGAATAGCTGCCCTGTCTGTGCTATTGGAAAAAAAAGCTAGGCGTGGTGAGCTAGCTTTATATGTTCTTCCCAGAGCAGTAGATTCATTATGGTATATCTTGGTGAACAGGCACCTCCTTCCAAATGTCAGGAATGCTGAGGTATGCCCTCTAGTTACTTTGCACTGAATTAAAGGAAACTCTTTTCTGATCTGTTTTTCTAACATCCTCCAAAAATATTTTTCTAGAACTCTAATGACAACCATAATTTGTTATGAAATGAAAGTCAGCTTTTATTGTTGATACCTCTTTTGATGTTTTTAGTTCCAATATCTATCCGTGCAGTTAGAGAATGTGAGAATTTTTTTAAACGGGAATTAAGAACAGTGTCTCTCACCATGTCTCAAATGGCAGTATGATTGTCTTTGCGATTCATTTATTTTGTCCTTTTCTTTTTCATAGCTAGCCACATGTTTTCATTTTTCGTTAAGGGTTTAGGGCCCTTTATGATGGAGGAGATTGAGTGGTAGGCATAGCCTTGTATGCAGACAAATTGTTTCATTTTATGCTTTTAACTGTTACAGGTTTTCTTGTTTTCTGTGTGTATGGGAGGAATCATGTATTACTTGGAACACGAACCAGAAACCATGGCCCCATTTCTTCGAGGTCTGATCCGTCGCTTCCTTGCCAGCAGAATCAGCAATCCAAGCCCACCTAATCGGACTGCTTCCTACACATACCTGCAAGCTCTTGATGGCATAACGAAACCAACATTACAGGAGAAGAGGGATACTGAATCTTCTTCCGAAAAGTACAACCTTGAATCTATTCCTGGGCTTTAACGTTGTTTTTTTGGGTTGGGTAGGTTAATAGGTTATCCTGTATCGGGAGCCAGATTCAATATTTGGCTCCCCATTTTTTTATTGATTGCTAATGAAAGTGCTCTCAATGTTTAGGTGTTTTAAAGCTTTATAATTATGTGAGAAAGTAAATAAATAAAACGAACATGATCTGATGATGTTGTCTTCAAATTAAGTGCGGAACAATTGATTTACACGATCAGATTCCGGCAGATAAAGGTGCCATAAAAGACTACCCATAACAAAAAGTTCAAATCGACAGTTATAGCTTTTATTCTTATGTGGACTGTATTGGTTCTAATAGTCATCCTTATACAAGCTTCGACAAAATATTCGAAGTACATATAATATAACGTTCAATTAAATGGAGTTTTATTTTGAAAGGCCAATAAAATGGAGTTATGTATATTAACATATATATATATATATATATATTATTACAATTAAAATCATTTTGTTCCGAGAAGAGACGTGAGTGCCTTGTGAGGTCAAATTACGCTAGTAATTTAGGGCATCTCTAGTGATAGGAGCTTATGTGCATTTTTTTATTGATTTTTGGTGGGTCGTTTAACCATGTAAATAGATAAGAAACAGAACTTGTGTTTTTGTCTAATTGAGCGTTTCTTTGAAGAGGTCTTACATGTGCAGAGCATTTTTCTTTTCTTTGCAATGAATGATGTTTCTAGGTGTGTAAATAAATTAGTTTTTAATTCCTAAGTAATTGTTTTTTATATAAGATGAGGTGCTTAATTTTAGAATACTCAGTTTGTCACCTGGACTACCTCGAATAGAGAAAGAAAAAGAAAAAAAAGAAATGATTTCTTGGGTTTAAGCAACTCTAATGATGCTACCCCTAAAGATGGCCTTAGTGATCATTGAGGAAGTTTCTTAAGTTAATCCCAGGCATGAACCTTTGTAGGAAGATTGTTTTGGTTCGTATAGTTAAATGATTTTGGTATATATTTGCAGGTAGTCGAACAAACTATGAAACAAACTGTGGAATATTCTAGAATATTAGAATTAGTTGTGAAATATTTTAGAGTATTGAAATTAGATGTGGAATATTCTAGAGTATTATGATTAGTTGTGAAATATTCTAGAGTATTAGAATTAGTTGTGTGGAATATTCTAGAATATTAGAATTAGTTGTGGAATATTCTAGAGTATTGGAATTAGATGTGAAATATTCTAGAGTATTACAATTAGTTGTGAAATATTCTAGAGTATTAGAATTAGTTGTGGAATATTCTAGAGTATTAGAATAAGTTGTGGAATATTCTAGAATATTAGAATTAGTTGTATATAATGAACCCTTTGGGTTTCAATCTGATGAATGAAAAAGAGTGTTCATTGCTTATATTCCAACATGGTATCAGAGCCTGGTTTCCCTATTATCGTTCTGCAACTCTAAAACCCATTTTTTTGAAAAACCTTAAGTCATCTCTCTCTGTCATTTCCCATAAACACTATCTAGTCACCTCCAATTGCGTTTGTTCCTGTCCTTCACAGTAACTTATGGATTCTTCTTCTTCATCCGGCATTTCTTCTGGTGCCTCTCCCCTTCAATATTTGTCACCAAACTGGAAACAAAAGGGGCAGAACAAGAGTCGTGCTTATCAAGTCTCTAATAATACGAGTGAGGAGCTTCGTGCCTCTCCTGATTCTGATGGTGTTTTTATCTCTAAGGCGGAGTATGAACAATTTCAGAAGGTGATGCCTCAATCTGCTGAAGCAACTAGTCATGTTGCTCAACAAGGTACGACATTCCATGCTGATCGTAGTAATCGTTGGATTCTTGATTCAGAGGCTTCTGATCATATGACAGGTAATGTAACTTTGTTTTGTTCTTATACCCCTTACTATCAACTGTCACGAATAAGAATGGCCGATGACAACTTCTCTACTGTTGCTGGAAAGGGATCCATTAAAATTTCTGAACACATTACTTTGAACTCAGTCCTTCATGTTCCCTCTCTTACTTGTAACCTCATTTCTATAAGTAAACTTACATCTGAGTTAAATTGCGTTGTTAAATTCTCTGTCCATGCTTGTGATTTTCATGAACAGGACTCGGGGTTGAAGATTGGCAGTGCTAGAGAGGAAGAAGGGCTTTACTATTTTGAAAATGATCCTAATGAAACAAAAGTTTTTGCACACCACTCATTATCTTTGATTGATGATTGTAATGATGTTTTGTTGTGATATCGTCGGTTAGGACACCCAAATTTCTTTTATCTTCAGAAGTTGTTCCCAAACTTATTTATCAATAAAAAACCCAGTTCTTTTTCTTGTGATATTTGCCAGTTTGCAAAGCATTCTCGTGTTTCTTATCCTCCTAGAGTTCATCATGAGTTTTCTCCATTTACCTTGATTCATAGTGATATATGGGGCCCAGCCCGTGAGAAAAATATCTCCAGTGCTTGTTGGTTTATTACTTTTATTGATGATCATTCTAGGGTATGTTGGGTATATCTTTTAAAGGATAAGTCAGATGCTGCATCCACCTTTAAAAACTTTCATGCTATGATTCAAACTTAGTTCCAGACCTCTATCAAAATTCTTCGAACTGACAATGGTACTGAATATTTTAATTCTGTTCTTGGAGACTATCTCACCCAACATGGTATTCTCCACCAAAGTTCTTGTCCTAACACCCCTCAACAAAATGGGGTGGCTGAAAGAAAAAATAGACATCTTCTTGAAGTTGCTCGAACTCTTTTGTTTACCATGCATGTCCCTAAACATCTATGGGGGGAAGCTGTCTTGCATGCATCATATCTCATCAATCGGATGCCTTCTCGTGTCCTAAATTTTCATTTCCCTTTATCTTGTCTTACCGACGCCTTTCCTTTTTTCCGAACTCATTATTCCCTTCCTCTCAAGTTGTTTGGCTGTGTGGCTTTTGTACATGTTCCTCCCCATCAAAGGTCCAAGCTCGATCCTAAGTCTATTCGATGTGTCTTCATAGGATATCCTCCTAACCAAAAGGGTTACAAATGTTACTCACCTTCTCCCCGTAAGGTCTTTGTTTCTATGGATGTCACATTTTATGAGACACAATCCTTTTTTCCTTCGACTTCTCTTCAAGGGGAGTCTATTGGGGTAGATGAAGATAAATCTTGAAAACCAAATGAGTCTGTTGTTCTAGAATATTAGAATTAGATTTATCTCCCAACTTGAGGGGGAGTGTGGAATATTCTAGAATATTAGAATTAGTTGAGGAATATTCTAGAATATTAGAATAAGTTGTGGAATATTCTAGAGTATTGGAATTAGATGTGGAATATTCTAGAGTATTATAATTAGTTGTGAAATATTCTAGAGTATTAGAATTAGTTGTGGAATATTCTAGAGTATTAGAATAAGTTGTGGAATATTCTAGAATATTAGAATTAATTGTATATAATGAACCCTTTAGGTTTCATTGCTTATATTCCAACACAAACATCAGATATAAATTCATTGCAACTCTTCCATTAACATTTTGATTGAAACGAAAATATGCTCCAAAATAGATTGTGTATAATCTTTTATTAAAATAAATACAATTTTTGACCCAAATAAAATACAATTTAAACAATGAATTTCATGCAAATATGTAAAAAAAATAATAAAATTATGCAAAGCTTTATATTACTTAAAATTTCTATAGGGAGCTAAGGGTAATTTGCAATGATTAATAATTTTGTGCAATTTTTTTTACTTGACCTGCTCTACCACTATAATTAAGATTGAAGAGCTGACAAAATTGAATTTCGTGATGAGAAATAATTTTTTTTTCATGATAAAAGTAAAATAATAAGTAATTATATCTATGTTTTGATAATAGCATCATGACTTAATAAAATAAAATTGTTTATCCCGCTATGCAAAATACCCTTTAAGCTAAAAGCAAAATTCTATAGAATAACTGTAAGACCGATAATGTTATATTGAGTGGAATGTTGACCAATACATAGACAACATGAACATAAAATAGGGGTAACAAAAATGAGGATGTTAAGGTGAATGTGAGATTATAAGAAGATGGATAAGATAAAAAATAAAGATATTCGACGAAAGGTAGCAATGCTACCGGTGTGTGACAAGATAAGAGAGCATAGATTGAGGTGATTTAGACACGTTATGAGACGACTACTGGATGCTCCTGTAAAAATAAGAGTTTGTTACCAAGAGCTAGACACAAAGAAAGGTAGAGATCGACCAAAACTTGGATAAAAGTAGTTAAATAAGACCTAATGGAGTGAGATATAGATTGCAGGACGATATGTTTTAGGACGGAATGGAGAAAAATTATAAGTTTGATGGAGGGTTAAATCCATTAGTATTTTTATGTTCTAGTCGTTTCATTTTTTTTTAGTTCTTTTCCTCTTCATTTTTCCTCTCCTCCTTCGCCTCCTCTTTTATTTGAGCTTATTTTTCATCTTTTTTGTCTTATTTCCACTTTTTCTTCTCTCAATTTCTCTTTCTTTGTCTTATTTCCGATCTATCATTGAATTTATCTACTATCGATCTCAATTAACTTGGGTTAAAAGTACTGTTGATATTGATGTTGTTGATCCTGTTACTCAAATACACTAGACGTATAACTTAAAACTACAACAGATGGTTTTCCACCTGATACAAACGAAGCTTTGCTACCTGATACTACACAGGTTAATTTTTTTCAATAATCTTTTATAAACTTTATAACATCCATACAGTCATTACAATGTATAATATATTTAGATTTCAAGGGAATATTTACAAAATATACAGGAAGAAAACAAATGTGATAACTACAGAAAATAACTACCGTTCATAACAGTTGCAAAAATTTAACTTTAGTAGATAATAAAAATTCATACAGGCCTCATATTTATTTGCCTAACCAAATTTATATGCAAGCTTGCAAACTAGCTTGGCCTTCAATATACAGAGACTGGAAAGGAGAAACAGAAGATCCCCACACTGGATTCTTATAATGATTTGAATTGCTCAATAAGATGAGATGCATGGAGGCGGGAGGTAGGGGTTGCGGTGCAACCCAGTTTTTTCAAATATGAAATCTGCAAAAACAATTGATATGGAATTAGGAAATGAAGAAAACAATTTTATGCTTTAAAAAAAACATTAAAATTTCAACAAGAAAATAAATGAGCCAAAGTTGTAAAAAGTTTCATTTTAATTGTCTTTTTAGACGAAAGTTGACACATATATCATTAGCAATGCTACTTGTTTATAAAGGAAAACATTGGAGATGGAGACTTTCTATGAAATGTGGCACCACCGCCTTTAAGTACTAAATTAGCAAACAAAAGGTATGAACTTACAAACAAGAAAACATAAACAGAAAATGGTAAGAATTAAGTTACATAGTAAACTATCCAATCCCAATCATTGAACTTGTTATGATTTTTTTTTTTTTTGATCAGCAAAAATAAATTATATATATAAATATAAAACAGTACAAGAAGTACTGACGGAAATACAAAACCGCAGAATCAACACAGAACTTTGATGGATTTATACCAAAGCCATCGAAGTTCTGACAGATTCGCGCAAACAAAAACAAAATACATAATACATCTGGATTAGACCCTCCCCATAGATACAAAAAACTCTCTTAACTTGCTAGACCATTGAACTTGTTATGATAAAATCAATAACATAAAATTTTCAACATATTGACCAAGAACCTTGTCTTTATAAGTGCAACAGTAGGTTGCATTGTGCGAGTCTAGTAAACAGTGGAAAGACACAAGCGCAATGCAAAATAAATAGTTCATCTATAGAAAAGTTCATAGTTTTTTCTAACAGAGAACATGAAGCTCAGTATAACAGGAATGTAAAAAAAAAATTCACATGTATACAGCTTTTCTAATTCTTGAAACAACCAAATATGTTATCGAATGAATCTGATTAAAATTGCATATTTTTTGTATTTCTATGAAGTTTCTTTTGGTGAATAACTTCATATCTTAACTTTTATTAACCATATACCGCAAGAAAAGAATGAACAAAAATATTAAAATGAAAGGTCTAACATGTCCTATCACCATGAATTGTTACCTGCTTGTCAGTTGGTGTTGCCGAACCCATTGCATTCTCAATCTTTAATTTGAGGAAATGTTCCTAAAAAGTGCAAAACAATAGTGCATTAACTATATATTTCCAACAAAGAAAACAATAAACTTTAATAAGTTGATGCGTCCGAGTACCGGAATAACTAAAAAATGGAAAATTAAACGGTAAGAAAAGATAGAAAAAAATAATAATATGAGATGATGTATGATACAAATTATTCACGTCTATCTATACTAATATTCTAGGTCATGTACTAGCTTAGTATGCATAACTAGGAATTACAGATAAAACAAAAAAGACACTAATATTCTAACAATCTCGTAAGAATCCAAATAAAAACTAGTGAAAATCCAGAAAACCTGTTTTTCTCTCATAAGATGAGCACGTTTATCAGCAGGAATCTGCTCCCATCTCAAAACCTATCAGGAAATAAATAGCAGATTTCAAAAAGGATATAATAGAAGTTCAATTTCTTCTAAAGATGCCAGTATCCTAGAAATGGAACCATATTTAGTTTAAGAAATATGTAAGGTGCTTACATATTGAGCATACTGAAATGCTTCATCACAGCTTAAACAAGATTTTAATGTATTCAACAAATCCTGAAATTGAAATGAGAAATCAGGATATAAAACAATTAACAACACAACATCCACAACATTAACTGTTAAGTCATGAGATTGCACATGATACATTAAGATAAGTAATGAGAACAATATTTGATGGACGACTGCCAATAAAGGCGAGTGTTTTTCTGGTAAGAGGGAGAAAGCAAAAAAAATTGTTTTTGCTTCTGAAAGATACTTGAGAAATAATATGTAAAACACATGGGCCCAAACCCTTTAATCACAATAATCTTATTCTTGAGTAACTCCTGATATCATTTGATGTCCAATGCATTTAAATATTGGAAAATTCAACACAACCTGAACAATGATATGCTCATCTACTTCAAATGACAAAAAGAATCCTAAGGGTTCATTCCTCATAACTGAAAGTTTGTCAATACAACCAAAGTGCACACAAACACACCCCCGAGAGAGAACAATAGGCAGCATAAAACAGACAGCTCAGAAAAATATGGATATTGCTAGACCTTGTTTTTGTTTCTCTTCTGTCTGAGGCGTTCATCAATTACAAAACTAACCTGTTATATCCAATAGGAAAAACTGATTTAGTTACCAAATAATAAAATATAAATTATATTCATGCTGTGCATCCTACAATACTTGTTTAAAAAAGGTACAGATATTTATAGTGTGCAATATCTATGGAATGCTTTAGCTTCCAATCGTTGTTAATTACGTTCAAAAATCAAGATAAACTATAATGAAAATTATTCATATATTTTATAATAATAACAGCATAAGAGAACACTTAACAGCACTTCAAGCACTATTTCCTTGAAATCAAAATTGAAGGACTTGATCAATTGACTTAGTTTGTAATTCCAAGTCCCAACATTAAGAACCCCCATATAAGTCTAAGTGTAGTTATTGAGTATCAGAAAATCAAATCTGAATATGTTAACTACCTAACTCTTCCAGAATCCTTATTAGAAATTTATATTTAAAATAAAAGTACATGCAGTTGTCAACACTATAGATATAGATAGATCCATTACCTTGTCAAGCAATCTCTTTGGATCTTGAAATGCTTTCTTTTTGGCCCATTGATGGAATAAATGGGAAACAATAGACCTGTTCTCAACACTAAATCTGCAAAAAACTAATATGTAATGATTAAAATTAACGTTTCAAAATCAATTACAGCTTAGACCAGTGACAAATATAGTAATATAATTATTAAAATAGAGAAACCTTCTTAAGAAATCATTTCTACTGTTTGCCTCTGCAAATTGTGCAAGCTCATTGGAAGTCTCACTAGAATGATTATCAAGTATTTCATGAGGCATAGGAATCACATCTGCTTCAGATTGTTTCTCTTTTATCAACAAGTCAGTGGTACAATGGGCAGTTTCCTTTTGAAGTGCGTCTTGCTTTATCAGTAGTTCTTGAAAATTTATTTCACCCTACACAAGAATATTCTATTCACTGAACTTGTACTTTTAAACTTATGCATAAATGTGATATTAGCAGAACCTAGATACATGCTAGGAAGAAGATGTGGCATTTGGTTAAGAAAATGAGGTATATTGTTTTTTAATATGGTCTACTAAGTATGATTTTCATAAACACAATTCCAACCAGACCCTCTTGCTCTCTGGAGTTATGAAACTTCGTCTGCTGGTCCAAAATTATCAGATATAGATAGAATTTTGATAAAAATAACCAAAGGAAAAAGTTCAAACATAAAACAATTGACTATTGTAAATATCTCTGCTAGCAATGCATAGGACACTATGAAATCCCGATTAGTTAGGGAGTGTAAATTAGTAGACTGCATCTCTTCTCAAGTATAAGTGAGGTTGTTGAGAGCATTTTTGTTTCTCTCAAGCAATTCTGAAATTCAAGTTAGCATCCAAAGCTAAATTTTTCCTCACCAGTCATGATCAACTCCAACCAATGTGGTGAACACTTGCGAGAGAGTCTCCAATCACAAAACTTGGGTGGCTAGTCAACTCAGGATACTCTGTCTAACTTAGTCCTGGAGTTCCATAACCATTGGCCTGAGCATGTACAGTTATGCACCAGTAATAATCCATTCTTCTCAGTGCAAGATATTCATGCACTGCCCTGGGTGCAGTTTTTGGTAGTGAATCTTTTCCAGCTGCTTGGTCAAGCAGTCTCTGCCCACTCCTGCCCATCAAGGTCCCTAGCACTGCTCCAGAGGCTGTCATATCTAAAAATTCATGTGATTCATCTCCTGCTCCAATGACTCCTCATGCCATGAACCTGGCTAAACCATTAGAAGGCCTTGGACTGGCTATTTGAGAAGTTTTTTTTTTTTTTTTTGACCAGCAAAAATAAGTATATATATATATATATATATGATTAAAATTGTGCATTACAAGAGGTATTGCAAAAGGACTTAGAGAAGTCCGAACAGAACAAAGGAGGTTTCAAACATGAAAACATGGAAGAAACCTGCAAAGTTCTGACATATGACTAAGATAACAAAAAATACAGCAAAGTTCTACCCTCCCCTAATTACAAAAGCCTCCCCCATATTAGAAGACCAGAAATGAAAAGGCAATTGAAAGCCATCCTCCAGATTTCTGAGCCAAGACCAACATAGGAAGAGAGCATCGTCTAATATCTTCTGTCTATTGAACGCAATGTTCATTTTGCAATCCTCCTCCTATGTCCTATCTATAATTTATTTAGCTTCCATAATTTATCTCCATTCCATTATGCCTTGTCATCTATATCTGTTCCTAAAACTGTTCAGGAGAATGCGAACTCTTGTTTCTTCTTCCCTCGAGAAATGTAAGTTGGTTTTTGTTGACTACACACAAATTTTTGTCCTTCATTACAGCATTCTCTCCTGTAGCATTTAGCTTTTGTCCTGCTGCTGCTATCCCTTTCGACCATGAATTAGGGGTCTCTTCATCAAATGGGACATTAAAAATGATTCTTTAAAAGGTGACTTAAAATAGAAAGTTCATAATAGAAATAGGACAGCCTAAATCTCAAAAAGCTAAATCAAGGAGCAAGAATTGCCAAAGTCTTATATGGAGTATTTTGGTCATATTTCTAGCTGATGTGGGATATCTTAACACCTATAGTTTGATAGTCAAAATAATTTATAAAAAGCAGGAAGACATACCTGAACTTCTGTAAGATGACGAGGGATTTCTTTCAAAAATCTTGAAGGTTGAAGCATCTAGAGACACACAGAATTAGCAAAAACCGACAATTAAAAAGATGAGTGCAAAGTTTTTTTTTTTTTTTTGCTCAGCGATGAGTTCAAAGTTATGATAGACAAACCTGCCAGTTGGAGTCCATCATAACATAAAGAATAAAAAGCTTCTCCCGAGCACGAGTCATTGCAACATATAATAATCGTCTTTCTTCCTAGGAGTCATATAAGAAATAGAATCATAATTTAAAACAATCCAATTGAAGACAAATGAACATAAATAATTCTTCCAACTATAAAACAATAACAACGTACCTCAAGTAAGGCTGCAGTGTCCTTTACGGTACCCTTGAAATCATGTAATAGAGGGATCTCAGAGTCATTTGCCTATTTTAAATAACAAAATATCAGTGAAGGAAACATCCAAAAAATGAAGAAAGGTAATGTATAACTTTTCGCAATAACTTGAATGAACCAAGGAACTATGATCCCTACAAAGGTAGTCACAAACCACAATAAAGATAAATTCCTCGATCTTCAAAACTATGACACTTTGTTAACTTTATAACATTAACAACAATAACGTTATCTCACTAGGTGACATTGGCTACACGAATCATACGACACCATTGGGCTTGGTTAAAAACTAAGTTCCTAAGGAACTTTGCTAACTTTGTGACACAAAATCTAATTAATAATTAAATATCACTCAGTGACTTCCAAATTCCAATGAGCAGTTGCAAGGTCATGTTGCAGATAACCAGGTTTATATGTAAGTCAATAAATTGTTAAAGGGTCACATAAACAAAAAATAACTTTTCAACAACTTTCTCGAATAACATTGAAAAACATGCCAAACAAAGCAAGAAATTACTCTCCATGAACAAGGTAATCACATGAAGATTCAGATCACAACAAATATATGTTCCTCTAGTACTGAAACCACAACAATTTGATAATTTCTGTAACTCAATCTTCAATTAATTTCTTGAAAATAAAACTTGTTGGTACATTTTTTTCACCAGAGTATGCTGACTGACAGACTTCCAATAAGCAGCTGTATGGTCATGTTACAGTTTATTCAGGTGTAAATGTTAGCCATATAATCATCCAAGGGTAAGATGAAAAATGGGGTATTAACATCTGAGCATTTACTTCTGAGGAATCACATATCCATCTACTTGCTTAAGAGCTTGTCCAAGAGCAATCACATACCTTAACTATGAAGACAACATCCCACTCTAAACCTTTTGCCTACAGGTAAAAAAAGTTTACACATGCATTATTGTTTCGCTAAACTCCACTAGACATTAATCAAGTGAGACAGGTACCTGATGAATGGTAGTCAACGTCACAGAGTTTTCATTGTCCTTCCTCCGAGCACGAAAATTTTCTTTCTCACGCTCAAGTAAATAATCAATGAATGCTTTTAGAACAAAAATGCAGCCCTTATCTTCAGATATTTCTGTTTCCTCTTTTACCTCAACTAATTTAGTGGATAGAAACTCAGAGACGTCATCTAACAGGTATTGAAGAACCTGAAGAAAGGTGTAATTCAAGCCATGGATGAACAAGGTCTCATTAAAAGTGAATTCAACATGAAAAAAGAACATTAATGATAGAAAAACAATGAAAAATTTCAGGTTTCTCCCCATCCGGTCCTTTACATAAGAAACAAATGATAGTATTTTTTTTTTTTGTCCTAATTATAAGAAACATAGGACCACTTTCAAATGCATTAATAGCTAATTTTCTTTATACCCTTAATTTATTGTGAAGTTTATTAATGAGATGCTAAAGTGAATGTATTTATTGAGTTATTAACAATATAATTCATACTCATTGGTTGAAAAAAATATTTCTTGAACTATGAGTAGTGTCATTATATAAAATCACCACTTAAACCAATTAATTCTATGGGTATTTGTGGAATAAAATTTAAATTTATGGCATTAGTAATTAAAATTAACTACTTTTATTGGTCTTGATGAATTAGATATTTGTTTCTTAGATATGGGATTGGAGGTAGTATCATGTAAAGAGGGAGAAAAGGATCCAAGAGTGAGGCCTTGTTTTTGGGAATGTGAGTAGACCCACTATTATTCATAGTAATGAAATGGGATTATGCGTAATCTGTAGAACAAGAGTGTAATGCAAGAGGCCAACGAGTATTACAGGTACAAGAGCACATACCTACACGATAATTACTATTATTACAAACTTCTATTGAAATTTTCCAAATATACATTACAAACACAAGAACAATTTTTTTCCTAACACAAACAATATCTAATGGTAACCAAAGTTTCCTCTTGCATCGGAAACTTACAGATCTGATGTCATAGTCTTCATTCAGCAATGTCCCTCCATCATCATCAACGACTGCCCGTTGCTCAAGAAGGTATTTCTAAAATTTATAATTCATGGAATAATAATTAAATAGATATTGAAGAATATGACATTGTATTTGTAAGGAATATTTTCAAAAAAGAGATGCGTTTATTTTCAAATCCATTGAAATTTATATCTAAATTAAATTAATTTATCTTCAGATTTATCTAGCAATAAAAGAAGCAAAATATCTTAAATACAATACCAGATCATGCACTAATAGTACAATTGTATGGTTGACACATACACACACAAGAATGTTTCACGGAGACAGAGTTATAAAATATATAGTTAAAAAATAAACAAAAAAAACCTTTCAAACAACAGTTACCAATCACTTAAGCAAATTGATCGTTTCATTTTAAGAAAATGCAATAATCCATGGACTAATACAGTATTAGAGAAAAGATTCCTAGTAAGATGCAAGACAAACCTCGGGTATCATGTTTGCCACAGAAGATATGATAGCTGAGATCGATTTTTCCTGTCACAAATAAATATAGCCTCAGGCATGTAATTATTAAGGAAGAGGAGAGAAATAAATATGGGGATAAAGCATCCTCTCTTACAAAGTTCAAAAGAAAACTAACTACATGAAAAAGAAAGGTTCTATCTGTTGCTTCCATAGAAGAAAATTACTTCGTTAGCTTCTCTGCAATTTAAATTAGAAAGGAGGAGGTTAAAAGAGGAGGTCAAGAGTTTTCTGGTAGTGGTGGTGAAGGATGGGTCGAAATTGGAGAAGCATGAATTAGTGGTGGTTGGAGATGTGCATTGGAAAAAGAGGGAATTTCTTCAGCCATGGATCTTTAAGCTTTTTGTACCATGTTAAGAAACTGAAGTTGAGAGAGAAAGCTAAATTTCTGAAACTGTATTTTTGAAATTGATTAAAACTGAAACTGATATAAGGTTATATATATAGAGCTGGAGTTCACAGCTCTGTAAAAGAGATAGATGTTACAACAGAAATCCTAACTATAACAAAGTCTAACTGTAACTGACAGCCCAACTGTCCGTAATTGGGCACTAAATAGCCAGAAAGTGATACAGTGTCGTGCACGGTACTGTAGTATATGCAGCAGCATAACCTGATATCTCTAACAACCATTAATGAATATTTTTAATACAAAGCATTGATGCAAGACCAGATGCTCAATATTTGTGCCCGTCCCCTATATTAAACATTCCTCTCATTTAATGTTCCCCATACGTATCTAAGACAGAAAGATATATTGGTGATATTATATCACCAATATATATTTTCTTTACTTTCAGTCTTTCACCAACAAAGATTGGTTCAATAATTATTATTGCCAACATAAATTAGATCAGCAATTGAAGTGTGCAGAAAGTGTTTACCCTCTGAATAAGTTTTGATATCATCTCTAGTGTCATTAAAATCTTCCTTCCATGGGTAAGCTCACTCCTATGATCAATAACAGCTATGAATGTCATTATATCAAATAGGTTATAAGATTATATTCAACAGAACAATACAGAAAAAACATGTCTATGAACTGGAACATAACGGATATTAGCTCAGGAAATTATCATCATATGCGTTATGTACTGCAAGAAAAAAAATCACATTGAAGTTAAGGGATAAGCATAAAGCAAGAAATATGGCAAAAATAAGAAAGCACCCCAAAATTGAGCAGAAAAATTGCTCACACAAGATTATTTCCATAATAATCAATATTTCAGGGGAAAGCCTTGATGTATAGGGCTGATCATTCCAGTTTCAGTATCAAGCCATAGTTATTCAATTAAAATGTGGATAAGTAGATTACTTTTGTTTAGTATTCACATTAGAGGCAGGATGAATAAAACTAATTTACTTAAAAAAAATGCAGCTTTTCAGAAAACAAGATGCACCATTATTGGGAAAAATCCAAGTCCCACATTGGCTAGAGATAAGGCCAAGATAAAGTATATAAGTGAGGGGAAACCCTCATCCTATGAGCTAGCTTTTGGGGTTGAGTTAGGCCCAAATCTACATTCTAAGATGGTATCAGAGTCTATCCAAGATCCATTCAAAGGGCCACCCACCATGTTATCCACGCACCAAGCCCAAAAATGTTGGACGTGAGGGGGTATATTGGGAAAAATCCAAGTCCCACATTGGCTAGAGATAAAGTATATAAGTGAGGGATAACTCTCACCCTATGAGCTAGCTTTGGGACTAAGTTAGGCACAAACCCACATTCGAAGAGTCATGCATACTCTTACAGAGAAATAGAACAAAGTAATATTTTTTTTTTTCCAAATACTTAATATAACATGATGAGACTTTAGGGAAGAATCTTTTACCAAACCTTTTAAAGGTACCAGAAATCTTTGCACTAAAGATGTCAGAGGCAGCTGACAAGAAGCTACATCTTCTAATTGTTGATATTTTGTTGATATGGTCAATTATCTGTAATGGAAACACTGATCTGAAACATTTAGGCTGAAACAACATCTGGAAACTAAAGAAAATATAAAAAACCACCATGACTATATGCTCTGTCTACCATGAAGGTTCAAACGGAAAAACTTTAAAAAAGCTGTACCCTCTTTTTTTTATCTTTCTCCAAAGGCATTAAAGCCTTGAAGACACGACTATATGACCCATCATCACAACCAGGCAGTGCTGTTCGAAGCATGGCCATGATAGTTCTGACTACCTATTATAAGAAGGTACAAGTTAACAAATTATTCATATATGCAAAGGTAAAGATAAATCATTCGCAAATCAAATAGTTATAAGATTATAATCACAAAACTTTCAAAAGCTTGTGAATTTCAATAATCAAGTAGTCTAGCATATATCTTCACCAAATCTTGTTGAGCTCCATGGATAACTTCCATATGTAACAAGCTTGATGTACGAGATATATGCACTAGCTTAGCTTGAGGGAGGGGGGTCTTAGGGAGTGTAAATAGCCAGATCATGTTAATTTTCTTTGACTTCATTTAGATATTCTTCACATGGAAGTATCTCAAAGGAAAACCTGGGCATGGGATTCTTTACATGAATATTGTTCATTATAGAATTTAGGGTTTTGCTGATGCAGATTAGGCAAGGTTTCTATTGATAGGAGACCTATGACTGATTATTTTGCCTTTGTTGGAGCTAACATGGTGTCTTGGAAAAGTTAGAGCTCTAGTTGGAAACATGGTCACACATATTTGTAACATTCTGGATATGATGGACATCTGTCCTATATATCTTGGCCCAAATCTTGTATCCGTCAAAGAAGCAAAACCTAGAAACAATATCCAGCACTGAAGCTAAGTATAGAAGTCTGGAAAACAGAACAGTGGAAATACTTTGGATTTTATCTCTTCTAAATGAATTAAAAGTTCCATTTACCAACACTGTGCTTCTATGTGACAACCTAAGCATTGTTTCGCTGCAACACAAACTTATCCTGCATGCCAAAACAAAACATATGGAACTTGACATTTTCTTTCTCAGGGAGAAGGTACTAAACAAAAGTCTCATGATTCAGCATATTCCGTCTCTTGACCGGAATGTAGACATCCTCACCAAACCAGTTTCCTCTCTTAGATTTCTGGCCATGTGAGATAAAGTCAGATGGTTGATAAGTTCTCCCTCACTGAACCACCTTGAATTTAAAGGGAGGTATATTAAAGATATACATATATTCATTTCATTTGTAATTTTGTTTAGCTCTCTCAGATTAGCTTTCCTGTTGAGTTAGTTACTTGCTGACTTAGCAGTGAGTCATATAGGCATATAGCCTAGGTATATAATGTTCATTTCTCTGTACTTTGAACCTAATGAATCAATTACAGTTTTCTCTTATCTGTGCTCAATTCTCTCTCTATCTGTTATTACAAATTCTATTATTTATGACTGATTTCCTTTGTACACTAATGTGTCATTATAAATAATACACGTGTGTACCTTTGAGACACAACATTTAGATATCATTCTTCTCTATACTTGGAAATAAAATCCCAATGTTTACAATGACCATAAAATAGTTAATGACCAACTTGATAAGGTTTAAGTTATTAGTGCATGCCTAGGAATGTTAAATTTTAATAATAGTCAATTAGAAAGTTAGATATAAATACATCTTAATTTTAATTGGCAAAAAAATTACCTTTTTTCTGTAAAAAGCCACACCATGAATGTTAAATGGTATTTTCCTATCACGGAAAGCTATTTGGAATGCTTTACCCGATATCTGAAACAGAAAGAAAGGGAGTAGTAAAAATCATTCAGTCAGATATCATATAGGGTAATTTGCTTTTGTACAGTTATCAAAGCAAGAAACATCACCTGCCTACGGTAGAGAATTGCAATGTCGCCATAACAACAGTTAGCTGCAGAATAATTTGATGAAATTTCTATGATTTTATCAACAACAAATGCACATTGTGCATCCTCATTGTGACACTCCTTCATAACTATCTGCAGACAAAATTATTTTTAGCCATATAAATAGGAAAATCACAATTAAACGTACTTTCAAAAACAGCACACAGCAAGATGTAACCTTGGATCCAGAAGAGTTATCAGTAAGAACATTCTTCAACTGACATCGCTTGGAATTGTTTTGAATAAGAGAAGATGCGGCCTCAACAATGCAACGTGTGGATCGATAGTTTTTGTTAAGCCTAATCTGAACCAAAAAAGTTGTGCAAGTATCCAATGAAGACATTAATAAGGATATAATGTATGCATTCTTCTATGGGTGTAGCATAACCAATTAAGAGCTAAGTATCCAGCATTAAAACAGAATCAGTCAAGAAAAAGAGAAACCTCTTTGTAGTTAGGAAAATCATTGCGAAAGAAAATAAATCCAGAAATGTCAGCTCCATTGAAACTGTAAATAGACTGTAAGAAAAATAAGACATTAGACCAATGGTTACAAGGATGATCTTTTAAGTGCAGAGAGAGAAATAAACAACATAAATATCCAACCATAGACTTATCAAACTTCAGAGGTTAAGAAGAAAATATTCATACCTGATCGTCATCACCAACAATTGTTATTTTATGATGTGATGCAAGCATCTTTAGAAACTTGTATTGCATGGCACTAGTATCTTGGAACTCATCTATAACAATAGCTTTCCATGACTCCTGACTTTCTTTGAAAACTTATTCATAGTTTAAACAAACACAAATTAGTCCAACTAACTGTAACAATTGAATAGATTTTAGTTAATTGAATAT
Source organism: Glycine tomentella (assembly GCA_007407185.1). Lineage (NCBI taxonomy): Eukaryota > Viridiplantae > Streptophyta > Magnoliopsida > Fabales > Fabaceae > Glycine > Glycine tomentella. The sequence goes on along the minus strand of PYAF01002184.1, from coordinate 873,997 downwards.
TTATGAAAATGAAATTCTCACCTTCAGGAAAATCACTAAGTAGCTTCACAGAACAGCTGATCAAGTCATGATAATCCAGAGCATTACAAGATTTTAATATGTTGTTGTAATTCTCAAGAATTTCAGCCTGATTACAATCCAGAAAAAAAAGAATCAGAAGTGCGAAAGCAGACCAAGTGTTGGTGTCTGTGTGTGCATGCATGCATGGCAAAGCCTTTATTTATCAGCTTACTCCAATTTCGTTGCCCATTTTGCGATATTCTGCAGAAGTTCTTCCTGAAGCTTTGGCCTGAAATGGTGTAAAGTTATTCCATGAATTTAACTTTGAAGCATAAGAAAATATTGAAAAATCCTTATCAAGCAATTATAAATGACAAAGATTAATGAAGCCACTAAGAAATGCATAATGGGCCAGTTTGTTTAAACTTAAAAAAAGAAAGTTTTTTTTTAATAAAAAAAGCATTTTTTATGAAGCAGATAGGATATGCTTCTTATAAAAAAATTAAACTGTTTTTCTTTTTTAAAAATACAGTTTAAACAAACACATCAAAAAAACAGAAAACTGCTTATTTTATTAAAAAAAATGTTTTTTTAAAATAAGTTTAAACAAATGGGCCTTAATAAATATAAAACTGGTGAAATTATAGTGTAGGGTAATTTCCTGCATGAAAATTGATTTTTCCAAGAAGATACCCTTTTATTAAGTCACAATGTAGAATCAAATGAAGTAGCTTGGGCGTGTTAGAAATAAAACTATTCATGTTATTATAATTTGGGCCTAGAGCCTAACTCAAACCAAAAAAATTGGCTTGTAAGGTGAGATTGACCCTTGATCGAGCTTTATAAGCTATAGTTAAGTCGTATCTCTATTAGATGTGGGACTAAACACACCCCCTTCAACGCTGCAGTTAAGACAGCCCAAGGAAGCCACAACCAAGGCAGTCCAAGGGTGACCACAATTAAGGCAGCTTTCCCACATTTTTTAAAGATAAATTGCTATCTTTTGGTTTATCTTTTATCCAAAAGATAAACTAATCTAAAAAATAAACTAAAAGAGATCTAAGATAAACTGAAAGACAAATTTCGCTATCCTAAATATCAACTGTATTTACAACACTTCACCTCAAGTTGATGAATGGAATGGCTTGAGCGGAATGATTAAACTTCATATACATACCGATGAGAACCTTGAGAGAACCATACCACAAAAGTTAGTTATTGTAGTCGAAGAGCCCAAGGCCTTATAAACCACACACTAAAATCCCATAATTTCAATATGGGACTAAAGTCTCATACCTAGCAATTGGATCCTACATCCCACCACGATTCGCAGCCCCAACGCCCGCATGGGCTGGATGTGCACTAGCCCTTTGACTAGCCCGGGTGAACACTGCAATGCCAACATCTCCACCCATGTTGCTCGTTTGTAGCTGAGAGACATGGTAGAAAGCTCTGATACCAAATGATAAGAACCTTGAGAGTACCTCACCACAAAAATTACCTATTGTAGTTGGAGAGCCCAAGGCCTTATAAACCTCACATTAGAATCTCATACTTTCAATGTGGGACTCAAGTCCCATACCTTGCAATTGGATCCTAAGTCCTAACACATATGCTTCATAATACAATTTTCAAGGCTAAGGGAGTGGCAGCTCTTTCCTAAACACTAATTCCTACAAAGGCTAAATACATTAAACACGTGGTACATGAAGCGCATGTGGTTATTCAATATTTCAATATTCTAACATAAAATTTCTCTTCAAAATTCAAGTTTGCAATTTATTCCTTCTTTTGATTTGTCAACTAGGAATATCCTCCACAAAAAACATGCATTGAGGCATTGGTGGGCAGTGAGTACATACGTCTTAACAGTTTATGAGCAGCAAGACAGGTCAAAACCCACTCTAATACCAACTTGAGATTAGATAGTATGCTGGAATTGTATCTAATCCAATTTGCCACACCACACAATGGTATACTTTTTTTTTTTTTTTTTTGATCGGCAAAGATAACTTATATATATATATATATATATGAAAAGATGTCATAGTACAAGTGGTACCAAAAGAAACACCTATTTCCAGAGACAAACCTGTGGCACCTTAATTCATAAAATCATGAATTAAAGGGCCAAAGGTCTGGATGGATTATATACACCCCAAAAAATAGTGTAATCTACAAAA
>PYAF01002184.1:844663-869492 GCA_007407185.1 Glycine tomentella | reverse complement strand
TAGTTCCTTGCCATTTATCCAACCAATCTGCTGATACTAAAGCTCTGTCAATTCTACTTTTGGCAGACCCGTTTGGCCTGTACCAAGTGAATTTGCGGCCAACACAAGGAACGTCTTCAAGTTCTAGTTCTGCAATCCAGTCGTTAAATTCCCTCAACAGCCCATCATCTAATGATCGTTGGCAGATCCCCAGTCTTTCTGAGGGTCTCCTGATATTATTAAAATCACCCATGACACACCACATACCTCCAGCAGATACGTTTTTTAATTGCTTGATAGCTTCCCATAGGTTTCTTTTCAACTGAATCTCACATGGTGAATATACATTTACTATGTTGACTTTCGACCCATCAGCAACCCATACCCCTTCCAGATATAAAAATTCAGCACCAAACACCTTATTCTCCATTTTAAAAACCTCTTCATTCCAAATACAGAGCAATCCACCAGCTCTGTTGATTGCTGGCACATGTTCCCATTTCACCTCTAGATCACCCCACAAGGCCTGGCATACCTTAGTGTCAATTAAATCTTTTTTAGTCTCCTGCAAACATAACATGTCCACCTTCTCCTTCACCACCAGCTTCCTAATTGCAGCCCATTTCACCCCCCTCCCCAACCCTCTTACATTATATGATATAATCTTCATTTATTCACATGGCTATTACCCAACTTCAAGGCCTCAACCACATCTCTTTCCTCCAATTCCTTCATTGCTTTTATCAGATCCTCTTGGCTGCAACAAGTTAATCCCAGTACCTTCGCCATTTGCCATTCACCTGCTATATCTGACTTCCATACAACATTGGCCGGGCTGCCAGCTGAATTTGCCTTCTCATGGGATGTCATCCCTGGTTGTCCAGCTCCCCACCCAGCTATTTCTTTTAAGCCACTACCCCCCTCCTGAATAGGGGACAAGAGCTCTTCGGTATCTGTCACTACATTCTGCTGCTTAGTTAATCCATTTTGTTCAGTATTAGCTGTGTTGGGCCCATGCTCCTTTTTGCACCCCCTATTTCTGGAGTAAACCTTCCACTGGTTGTCAATCTGATTTTTAATGAGATTGGGCCCATCTTCATTGTGGCCCAGCATCTTATTTTTATTTTTATCATTGCTTTTTTCCACGGGGCCCACCAGAGGGGATTTATCAGCCTTTGTAGCTTTGTCTACTTGTACTACCACCTACTTTCTGCTTTCCTGCATTAGTGGGTCCCTCTCCCCCTTCCTTATCAAATTATCTTCTGCTTCCAAATCCTCTACATCCCTCACTCTTTCTCCCAAAACCGTGACACAGTCAGCCTTGGGCCCATCTTCATTGTGGCCCAGCATCTTATTTTTATTTTTATCATTGCTTTTTTCCACGGGGCCCACCAGAGGGGATTTATCAGCCTTTGTAGCTTTGTCTACTTGTACTACCACCTGCTTTCTGCTTTCCTGCATTAGTGGGTCCCTCTCCTCCTTCCTTATCATAGTATCTTCTGCTTCCAAATCCTCTACATCCCTCACTCTCTCTCCCGAAACCGTGACACAGTCAGCCTTGAGTCCTCCTACATCTGATCCACAAGCATGAGCCTTGCTTATTTTTTCTTTGTCAAAGGTAGCGTATTGCAGACCCACACCAGAATCAAGGCTGTCACCATCCTGCGAGCTGCTCCTGCTGTTCCTACTGTCAGGACGCAGCTGATGGACTCCCGGTTTTGCCGTTTGGCTTTGACCAGCAGGTAAAACTTCCACCTCTCTGCGTCTGCCAACAGCTATGGCGCCGGTCCCCACCGCCATGTCTTCCGCCGGAGTTTCTGGGACGAAGCTGCTCCCCCAGGACTCACCAGCACCTATTGAGCTCTCTTCAGACGTGATTTCCTCCTCCGATGAAGTGTATCGGCCGTTTAAGCACTTGCAGTGCCTGGGACATGTCTCCTCCACAATATTGATATTGTAAGCTGAGCCATTGATTGTAGCCACTACCTTGTGGTTAATCATGGGCTGCCATGGTGTTTTGATAAGCACCCGCGCTCTGTCCATGCGGTGGAGGTCGTCCGTGTCATCATCCAATTCCACTACTTCTCCTATGACTGCAACCAGCTTACTGATGTATTCCTTTTCCCACGCATGAATTGGTATTCCCCAGCATGATACCCAGACAAGCCTGAATCCCGTCCTTAAGGTCGGGCTCCATTTTTCCAGAGAATTAAACAGGGACATACCAGTTTCGACTGCCTCCTTATGCATTTCTTCTGCTTTAGAGTCACTGAGACCTGTAAGCAGTACCATGTCGTCGCCTAAATATCTAGGCCTGATGTCTTCTCCTCCATCCCACAGGAAATCTTCTTCTATTCTTTCAAACGCCGACAATTTCCTTAGTCTACCGACCCAAACATGACAACACCACTTCCATTTCTCCTCAGGTATGTCTAGCTGAATAGTCGACTGAGATGGTGTAGCTGTCACATACGATCTTCTCCGATGCTGCCTGTAATTGCTTGTTTTTAGTACTTGTGCATAGGATGGTTTCCGACGTTGAAGATGTTGCTTTACTCCTGATGTGCCCGTTCGATCCTCATCAACCTTTCCTTTACCTTTCTGTATATCTGACTTCTTAGGCCCCAAGGTTCTTCTGTTATTCTGATCAGACGTTGACAGCCCCTCCCCCCCGATTCTTCTATTTCTGTCATGTTTGGGGAGGTTCACGTGGATTTTGAGACCCCCTATCACCAGGTTATCCAACAAATTTTCAAGTTTGTGAATGTCTCTGACCCCTTTGTATCGCACAAAACCATACCTTCTCCCACTTTGATTCCTGTGTTTTGCAATGAATATCTCCCTCACATCACCCCATTTTTTGAATTCAACCCATAAATCACTTTCACTCAGCTCTTCAGGAAACCGAGTGAAATAGAAGGATGTAATGTCTGCGGCATCCCTCCAGCTTTTCCTATCACCACCCCATCTTCGAACCTCTGCTGCCCCCAAAGCGTGTTGTCTATACCCTTTCCCGACGAAGCCAAGACGTGAACTATCCTTAGTCCTCTCTCTAAACCTACTTCTATGAGTCACTCTCACCCACCCACTGTTTCTCTCACTACTTTTCTCTCTCATCTCACATTACAATGGTATACTTATACCAGCAAGTTAATTACAAATGGCAATAGTAATTTGCTCTTTAATTAGAGCAATATACCTTACACATACACTAGTTTCTAGATACTTCTAATAAAAACCGGACTTCTTTGTAAACATACAGTTTGATTTTTAATGTGATTATAAATTTACATCAGAATTGAGAGAGGTTAATGTAGCTTTTGCAAAAGTATTTCAAAAGGGTGTTTAGAATGACTAACTCTTTAAATAAACCAAGTACCTGAGCCACAAACTTTTGCCATTTCTTTGCCTTATCCTTGAACTGTTTAGGATTATTTAGACTATTGGACAATTCACCAATTAATAATGGACCATCTTTATTTCCACTCTTTCCATTTTCTAATAATCGGATGGCCTCAATAATTGCATTTCGCTGTTGCCCCTGTCCATATATTAAGAATTCAGATGTACGACCTAACCTGCAACAGTAATTCAAATATTATTCAGAAATCATTCAAGCAACATGAGATAAAAGCTTGCGGATACAACAGATAGCTCACACAGATCCAGTCATATAATATATGCATGCATTGTGGTCAAGTACTTGGCAATATGGCTTTAAAACCAGATGAGGCATACCATTTTTTAATAGCTAAAATATGTTTTTCATCCTTATAAAATTATCAAAGTTCCTTTTTTGTCATTGCAAAATTTTGTCTGTTTTTCGTCCTCACAAAATTAAAATGTATGACTTTTCAGTCCAGAGCTAGGTTTGGACAAATTTGGACCTATGTGACATTTTTTTTAATTTAAATTTTAAAATAAAATTTTTTGAGAGTTAAAAACCGCTACAAATTCAGGAAACAAATTTAAAAAAAGTGCAAGAAACCCCTTTCCCTAATAGCACTGCACCACCCATCTCCAGGAAAATCAACAACTTAGAATCAATCCAGATCCAGGACAAGGGGAAAAAACACAATTTAAAATCAAACCGAGCTCATTCATGTACTCAAACAACTGCAAGGCCTCATCTCCATAGGTGTTATTTGCATAGCCGTGCATCATCAAGTGCCAAGAATCCATATTCTTGTTGGGCATATGATCGAACACCATACGTGCATCAATCGTATTTTTACAATTCCCATACATTTCAATCACCTTGTTCAACGTGAGACCACTCCTAAAAGCAACTAGCACCAGCTTTGACCCCTTTGTCCTTCCATTCAATTGCCTCTTTAACTTTCCTCTCTCTGCACTTCCACACCACTATCAAAGATTCCCCTCCCATCAACACCAACCACAACCATGGCAACAACAACCTCAACATTTCAACCACATACCCATCACTCAACCCTCCTCCTTCTAATCAATTTCCTCACCATAACAATCAACCTCACCAGCACAATGTTGCGAAGATGGAGACGAAGCAGACCTCGCAGTCGCAGGGAAGATCATGTTGGCGATGGTAACGACAAAGGAACAAGAGACTCTGATGATGGCTGTTCGGGAAGCGCAAGGGAGGTGTTGGGTATGACTCATACTTCGCCTTCAAAAGACATGTTGCTCGCAGGCAGGGTCAGGGCCTGGGGGAGCCACCCTGGCGGGGGTGCAGGGGGCAGCGCCCCCGGAGCTTTTTGAGGCCTAGTATTGTTGTGGGTCTGGGGTTTATTATCTGTAGTTTGGGCTTCGGCCCATGAATAGCTACGAAGATTAGGGTTTCTAAGCCTATATATTTCCTTGTAATTTGAGTGCATTGTAACGAGTGTGTGAGGAGAATATAGAGAACAACTGGACGTAGCCCACATTGGGTGAACCAGGGTAAATACTGTGCTATTTTCCTTTCCTTTCTCTCTTTCTATTTTCTCAATTATTGTGTGATTGCTCGGTACCAACAGGACGAACAAAAAACAATGTTTTTTTTAGAAACAAGAGAGGGTGGTGTTGGAGGACTGGCTGATGGTGAAGGAGCAGTGGGAATCCAGTGAGACGCTAGTGCCGGAGGAGGTGATATTGGTGGAGGAGTTAGATTGTGATAATAAAAAAGAAAAGAAAAACAGATCTAATGAAGAGAGAGAGAAAGAGAGAGAAAGAGAGAGAGAGAGAGCATTACTGTTTTAACACGTGTCATTGATTGATTGGCTAATGGGTCAGCTTATGTGCCCAATCATGAGACATGTAGGTTCGAATGAATCTAAACCTAATTCCAAGCCAAAAGCACATTATAATTTTACAGGGACGAAAGTTAGATGAAAAATTTTGCAGGGACTAAATCCGAATTTTACAAGGATGAAAAACATATTTTGGCCTTTTTTAATTAATGCTTAGTTTATCTTAAATAATGTTTTTGTATTTCCTTCTCTCCTTTCACCAAAAAGGTTTCCTCCAAGGCTCTAAGTGGCTTCCCAGTAGTAATGAGCATCCACTACTCAATTCAAATTTACGTGGCAGTTTGCAATTTATGCAATTATAGTGTATATATGGTTGGAAAGGATTGTCCATATCTTTAAACATGTCTCTTTGCCCTTAGATATGCTATTAGATAGGTCATAGGTCCATGAACGGTATTGGAGCCTCTATGACCAAGGGTGCATTTGGTTAAAGAGCTTAATTAAGGGTTGATTGAATAAGTGCTTATCATGTAAGCGTTATACATAAGTTATTTCTATAATCAAAAAGGAAATAGTGTTAAACTGTTTTCATACAAGTTATAAGTTGTTTTCATAAGCTATACTGAAGAGCTTATTGAAATAAGCAAAAAACAACTTGTCAACATATCATAAGCAAATTTCATAAACTCTCTCAAACGCTTAACAATGTTTATGTCATAAGATAAGTCCAAACAAGTTGTGAATAAACTTTTAATTCTTTTGATTCTCATTCTTCATAATCAAATTAAAAATTTCAGCACAACATAAAATTGGCCTATTTACTGTCCACACTTCATGCCTAAAGGGCCCTTGTGTAATTGTCTTAGAGGGGTGTTAAAGGTATAAAACCTTGGCTAGATTTCTACCTAATAGCTTAAGAACAGGATGAGTTAGTCCTTGAAGTAGGTAACTGTGAAGAATTTTATCCTCGCATTTGTAACTCCAGACATCATTGATGCCTGTCCTTCTGCTCCTTTTTTCCCCTTCTTTCCTTATATCTTCAAATCATGATGTGCTGTTTCATTTGTCACATAATATGTCTGATCTAGGCTTTTTATTTGGAAGTTAAAGAAGACAGATTGGCCGACGGTATGTCTTAGGACTGAGTGGAGAAAAACTATAAGTTTGGTAGAGGGTTAAACCCAATAGTAGTTCTATGTTCCAGTAGTTCCCTTGTTTTAGTCTTTTTCCTCTTCTTTTCTCCCTTCTTTCTTTCACCTCTCTTTTATTTTAGCTTTTTTTCCCTCTCTTTTGTCTTATTTCCACTTTTTTCCCCTCTCCCTTTCTCTTTCTTAGTCTCATTTTCGATTTATCATTAGGTTTATCTACCACCGACCCCAATTAACTTGGGTTAAAGGTATTGTTGATGATGATTAAAGAAGACAGATGAAACTCAGTAGACTATTTTTACCTCATGCATGTGAAACAGAACAGTTTAGCAGTATTACAGTGTCAAAGCTATTATTCCTAGCACAATCGAGGAAAGCATGTACTGTACTAGTCACGAAATATGACTTAAGAAATACAGTTAAAAAAGAATCTGGTGAAGAATTTTTCGTTCTTCTAATTCAACTTATATATATTGCAGTTAAACTATAATTTTTTTTTCCAAAAGCTATTCCATCTGAATTATACGTACCAAATGGAATTTATTGCTTCTTAAAATGTAGGATGTCATTATCTTTTAAATTTAAATATATGAAAATGTCCTTAAACTAGCTGTTTTATTTCTGCTAACTTAATCTCAAGATGCTAAGCTATTCATGGGAACAAATCAACAAAATATATTCAAAACTAATCATGTAAATGAGTTATCAGTTGGTGAATTGATTGATGGATTGTGAATTATGATAAAATGCACAATTAGAATTAAGTAGCAGGGAAATAAACTACAACTTCACAAGACAAAGAAGGACACGAGTTGTATCCTATAAGCAGCAGATTGAGGACAAATTAAAGTGAAAATCTGAATCAAATTCAGAGCAACATACTTTTCTCCATGTGCACGACAAAGTTGCAAGGAAAATGAATGAAAAGTACTGATAGTAAGTTCTTTAGCTGTTGCCTTCCCAGCTATAGCTCCTATACGTTCTCTCATTTCAGAAGCAGCTGCTGTAGTAAATGTCATTGCAAGAATTTTTGATGGACTAATGCCCTGCTCGTATTTAACAGAAAATAGAAATTACAAACAATATATTGAGCAACAACATTTAACAGGTAAAAACACTTGATTCAGAAAGGTAGGTTTAGATGGACAGGGATCAAAGATAAGTAAAAGTATCTATCTCTTAGGCACAATTATTTTGTATGACCTCATTGAGCAGCATCAATACACGCCCCACCATCGTTGATGTCTGGTATAAATTAAAAAAAAATAAAAATTCAGCTCCAATATGAAAATAAAAAACACAAAGGAAAAGAAAATGCTAAAATGCAATGGACCAAGAAGGGAATTAAAGTAGAAGAATACCTTTCCACTTCCTGGACCAGCTACAATCATTAAAGGGGTTGAAATATCAGTGCAAGCTGCTTCTCTTTGCCTGCCATTTAAAGACTTTAAGTATTTCAAATATTCCTCAGGCATGGTGCTATTGAGTAAATCTCGCCAGCTTGGATCCACTTCCTCTTCTCTACTATCTAGCTCAACCCCAGAGCTAAGCAGGTGACCATTTCCTATACCCTCAGAAACAGTACCAGATTCTGAACTCAGATTAACATCACGAACAACATTACTCTCGTTCGAAACTTTCTCGTCACAGCTACGATCCGCCTGCTGCTCTGCCGCTTTCTCTGCAGATTTCTGCTCACACAGAATGTCAATTTGCTCCAAAAAAGAGTCATCAAAATCGTCGTCAAGGAGACCAGTCGTCGAAAAACAATCCAGCTGTTTAGGTTTAGAGCCTTCAGGTTCTCTCCCTGGAGTTTCAAAAAGAGATCGAGACAGGTTCTCATCCGCAGAACCAACTGCAGGAACAGACACAGTCCTTGCACTGAAACTGCTGTGAATTGCATTGAGCCTATTCAGCGGCACCTCCGCAAGAGGAACTCTCTTCGCAACGGAAACCGAACCAACATCACCGGCACTCTTGATTCTGCAAACAACAGCAGATTATGGACTTTTGAATAACGAAATTTACTTATGCAGAGATTTGAAAATGCCCTGATGAATAACTTTGTTTATTTCTTTCATGACATTCGATTTGAAAATGCACTGATAATTAAACATAAAATCGCATTTGAGAAAATGAAAAATTGGGAAGGAGAAGAGAAAGAAGGGTTACACTTACCGGTGAGGGTGAAGGGAAGAGGAATCAGAAGGCCTTTTTCGAGGAAGAAGGGGCTTCGAAGCACTGAAAAAGGCGCTGATTCGGCCACTTTGCTGCTCTGCCATTTCCAGAACGTCAATCCCTGTCTGTCGCGGTTAATACGAGAGTATGCTGTACGCATGAAGAAAGCACTGAATCACCATCATTCTCCGTCCTTTTTGAATCGGTTTTCATTTCCATTCCCTCGCTTAAAAAAAAAAAAAACTTTTTTTCTTTTTTCTTTTTTCTTAAGAAAAGAAAACCATAAAATCACCTTAATTTTTTATTTTATTATTTTATAACGAGGAGCGCCAGTAGTATGTCATGTAATACACATTTTATTATTGATTAAAATTTATTAAAAATTATAAACTCAATAAAAAAAAGACTTATTAAATATATAAAGTGGGACAAAAAAAATGTGATTCCTAAATTTCAATGATAATTAGCTATATTAAATAAAAGTATATTATTAACATTTCTCTTTTATAATCTTGCAAATTGATACGATATTCAATTTTTTTATTAATCCTTAAATGAAACTATTTTATCCATCAGTTGTTGTTTTAATTTTTTATTAACGTACGGAATATGTCCATGAAGGTGAGGCAATAGCGCTTATTGAATCAATTCGATGGTTTTGCTCACTGGGAGTTGCAAATGTTATTATGGAAGTAGTTGCAAGAAGACTGTAGTAGATAGGATCCAAAGCACACGCGAGGACCATTATGCTTTTGGCACTGTCATGCTGTAGATAATTGTTATTATCACCTTTCTATAGATATTTTAACTTTTTATTTTTTCTCAAAATTCTTGATATTTTAGGATTTTAAAATTTAATTAATGTATTTTTAAAAAAATATACCATTGTTTAACATTACTAATGATACAAGTATCAAATATAATAAATTTTTGTTTCATTAAATTTTTTTTAATTTATGTGTAATAACTTTAAACATCAAAGGATAATACAAAATTTACTAAATTATTAAGTAAGATTTGTCAGAACTTAAGAGACAAGCTAACTTAGTAGTCGATACCATAATTTAAAAAACCAAACCAATAATGTTCACACTAATGAGTAACCAATTAACCTTCATGATTCGATATAAATTAAAATAATATATCAAATAAGTAACTAAAGTATCTATATATTACTTTTTTTCTTATATTTATTAGACATTGGGTTGGTGCAGTGTCAATCTTGCATCTCTCAACTTAAGGTATCTGGATGGAGTGTAGCAACCTCGTAGAAATAATATTAAAGCATAACCCGTTCGGGATCATATTAATCTTGATTAGACCATCAGTTTTCAATCTCATCCAATCGATCCAAGTTAAAACTATGATTCATACTATTGAAAAACCAACTAACACTCTTGTTTGTTCCATTATTTTCATCACATGTCACTTTACATTATTGAACAATTGTTTAAAGAAATAAATGAGTTTGTTGGTATATATAAACATAAATTAATTATTTTAAAAGTCAAGATGATTTATATTTTAATGATATTAATAAATTATTTTATATTGTCAATGCATAATTTTTTTCTCTTATATTTAACAATAGTAATAAAAATGTCAATTTAATTTTCATATAATAACTATTAAAGATTTATACATAATTGACTAATTAAAAAATACCTATAGTTTTTTTTGGGAAGCATGAGTATCTTCTGCTAAAAAAATCCACTATGGTCCTACTAATTAAATTGGAACAAGTTGATCCAACCTCGCTAATAATTAAAAGGTTTAAATATGTTTATAATTTCTTAAATTTGAAGTTTTGTTATTTTAGTTTATCAAATTAAAATGTGTATTGTTTAGTCCTTCAAATTCATAAAATATTTGTCTTTTTTGTAGTAAAAATTGTTACAAATCATGCAACTAAATTGCTAAAAACGACCAGAAAGGTCTAAAAAATATTTCATAAATTAGAGAGACAAAAAAATGTAAATTTTAGTTTACATACTCTAAATTTAAGGGAAAAAATACATAGTTAAACCTAATTAAAAACTATCATGACTTTTTCTTACTAAACTATCATGTATAACTTATAATACTTCATTACTGTTTTAGTTTCCTTCAATTTGAGGTCATGTTTTTTTAGTCTTTAAAATTAAAATTTACTTTTCAGTTTCTAAATTTTGAAAATTGTTTTTTTAATCCCCTGTATGAGTGTGCAACAGATAACAATAAATTGATAATTTGTAATGATTTTAAAATGTAAATTTTGACGGCTAAAAAAATAGAAAACAAATTCCAATGAGTAATCAAAAAATCTCTCTTTAAATCAGTTTTTTTTTTCTCTCTCTATGTAAATATGAAAAAAAAAAAAACAAGAAAAAAGATGAAGGGTGGATATTGAAGTTAGGTAAAAATAGTGAAAATGAGTATCTTCTTTGTTGTATTGTCTGCTTAGATTTGTTTTTGTAAACAGATTCCACCAATCATCGCTCTCCTTGTCGCGCCAAATACAAAAACCACCACTTCCCCTTTATACTTCTGCCTAAGGGTAATAATTTTTATCCTATTAAACTTGATCCATCCATGTCAATTTTCTTGGATCTTAGTCACCACCGTTCCTTTTCCATCGCCAATTAATCCCTCCCTCAATTTTTACTTCCCTCTCATTTGCCATACATACACGTCTTTATAAACATCATCCAGAAAAAGGTGCATTGCATTGATTGTTTTCTTTATCGATTTTTTTTTTTTCGCATTGTAATTTGTAGGGTTTGTGAGATGTCGGATGCGCCAGCGAGCCCGACTCATGAGAGTGGGGGCGAGCAGAGCCCGCGCGGTTCGTCGTCCGGCGCGAGGGAGCAGGACCGGTACCTTCCCATTGCCAACATCAGCCGCATCATGAAGAAGGCTCTGCCTTCCAACGGCAAGATTGCAAAGGATGCCAAAGACACCATGCAGGAATGTGTTTCTGAGTTCATCAGCTTCATTACCAGCGAGTCAGTTAGCAACTATACATATCCATATCAAATGTTTTGTTTTTATTTAGCTCGAAATGTTTTTTTTTTTTTAATGGAAGAATGCTTTTTAATTTTATTTTTTGGGGATTGAGGGTTTCTGAGAATTTGTTTATTACTGAATTCCACGCACGTGTTTATTACGGCGTGCAGGGCGAGTGAGAAATGCCAGAAGGAGAAGAGAAAGACAATCAATGGAGACGATTTGCTATGGGCCATGGCCACTTTAGGATTTGAAGACTACATAGAGCCGCTTAAGGTGTACCTGGCTAGGTACAGAGAGGTAATTTTTCTTTTTTCTTTTGCTTCCTTTTTTCTTGGTATAGTTTTTGAGGGTTTCTGTCAAATTTTGTTTTTAGTTGATTTAAATACATCACAAGGATATATGTTAGAACATGAGGAGACAATTGGAATAATCTAAATTAAAGGCTTGTCTGATGCTTCTGGCTCTCTTGAAATGTAGAATCCGGATATACACACAAAAGAAGAATTTATTCTTGAGTAAATTACACTAACTACTTCTGAGGTTTTGTGAAATTGCACAAACTTCCTAGTTTTCATTTCCTTTTCTCTCTTGAGGTGCGGTTTGGTGTTTGGTTAGATGAACCGGGTGGGTGGGAAACCTTTTAAAGTACTGGATCTGTACAGTTCTTATCCTCTTCCCTTCATTTTAATGTTGAAGTTTTGATAATGTTCCTTATGGCTTTATAATTATCTGACCTTTTGTGCTTCTTTTTATTGGTTGCTGATTTTGAAATGTCCACAATATCACAGGCAGAGGTTAGTTAATTCTCCCCCTTGGCTTAATTGTGTTATTGTGTTATTTTGTTATTTATCTTGAACTATTTTGCCAATGGAAATGTTAATGTTTGCAAACACAAATTCTTATAGGGTGACACTAAAGGATCTGCTAGAAGTGGTGATGGATCTGCTACACCAGATCAAGTTGGCCTTGCAGGTCAAAATGCTCAGGTGTGGTTGCATAACCCTTTTGGAGTTTTGTTTTTGGTTTAACAAATTTTATTCTTGTGGTATTTTGTTGATGTAAATATGGTTTGCTTCATTAGTTAATATGCACTTTGTCTGCATTGTTTGTTTATGTTTATGGCAGCTTGTTCATCAGGGTTCGCTGAACTATATTGGTTTGCAGGTAATACTCTTTCTTTTCATCTCTCTTGAATGCATGAATGCTCAAATTATTTTTTTAGGAAACATATGCAAGCTCAATTATGGAGATTCAGAAAATATAGTGTTACTATATGTTTACTTAATTACTGCATGGTATTATAGTGTTATTATGTGTTTACTTAATCACTTCTGACAATGTGCCAAACCAGTGGGAGTGTGGGACATTAACATTTATTTCCTCAAGCTCTGGATGTCATGAACTCATGATAATGTGAAGACAAAAGAGATTAGCCACAAAGTAATAATGTGTGATGTCAGTTACACACACATTCTCTGTTCTATTGCATATAGATTAAGTGGTTTTACAAGTTTTATTTTAGATAAAAGAAAAAAATCACTACAATGAATTTGGTGGGTAAGGGATACCCATAAAGAAAAATGAAAAAGAAAAAAAAAAGCAATTAAGAATAATGAAAAACATCAATGGCATAAGGTTACCTAATTCCTCTGCATATTTGGCAAACCCCCTTAAAAATATGTTTTGAGTATGTCAGTTTACCCTTAAACTTGGAAAGGGATAGGAAATTGTTGATGGATTCTCTTGGGTTCCACAATCTTGTGCTTTTAAAGGGAGTTACTATTTTTTTTTTTTTCATTTTAGTTGCCGAGAGTTTCAATTGCCTTTATATTATTGGCACAACTTCAGGTTCTTGGAACACTTTTTTTTTTGTTTGAGACATGTTTTTAAAACCAGATTGGTCATTGAACTGGTGAAGACACTGGTTAAAGGTTTGAGGTCTAACGTTGGTTGAACCGGCAATAATTAATTTTTTTTAGCATAATAAATAAAGCAATATTAAACAAAAAAATAACGATATGCATAATTTCATAATATTAAAAATTAAACTTCACTTAAAAATGTCATAACTCATAACCATGGGGTTGTACCCACTTCAGTGATTTTTTCATCTTGAAAGGAATTGGTTGTAAGTTGTCAGCTGAGGAATACCTTTGATGCACACACACAGTCACCCACATGAAATGTGCAGTTATCTGAGTTGTCCTAGGGATTTGAAACTTCCATTGAATAATAGCTTTTTATTTAAAAATTGGATTTCTTGGCTATGTACTTTGGTTTACAAGCTTATGTTTTAGGATTGATTGTTACTAAGTTGTTTTATTCTCCTTTTTTTTTGGTTTTCATCAAGAATATCTCCCAATTGATAGTCGGAGACTAATTCCTTTTGGAGGGTAGATAGAGATCACCAATAAAGTCTTCTCCACACACATGGCTAGGAATTGAACCCTTGACAACATGTTTAAGAAACCCAACTATCTACTAACTATGCTAGACCTTGTTGGTTATTTTCCGTCTCTTGTAATATTATCCCCTTTCTCTCTCTTCTCAAAATTTCTTCTCCCCTCTCTGTTAGTCTATTATTTCTCCTCTCGAACATGATAGCGAAGTTCTGTGCACATGATTGTCTACTCCATCCTCTGTAAAACACCCCAGATCTGTTCACAAGTGAGTTATGGTAGGGTTGAATGATGACTGTCCTAAATTTGCAGGCACTTTGTGGAAGATATAGAAAAATATAATAAATTCTTTAGCCCTATCTATAAATAAAATATGGGATGGGCTCATTGGAGTCTGTGAACATAAGGTTATGAGATGGTTTCTTTCTAAAGTTGGCTTATGTTCAAACATAGTGCCAAGACATAGTTAGCCTTTCAGCATTAAATACATTAGTTATTTCAGGTTTCTTGTGGTGCCTGAATTGGAAATCACTTGCTAATTACCTGAATACTTGTCTTAATGTTGTCATTAAGCTAAAGTCTAGGATGATAGTTACCTTACATAAGCCAAAATATAATTCATAATGGCAAAATTAGATTGCTCAGTATTGTTTTTGTTTTTGCATGCTTCATCCTATGAGTCCTACTTGTTTTGTTGATCATGGTGTTTTTAACAGATAAGATTGTTTGGGCATAGGAATTCAAATACTTGTTCAAGTGAATAAAGTGTGATTTCTTTGCTTTCTTCAGTTGTATGCTAAGAACATCTCTTCTAGTTCCTCTCTTAAGACTAATGCCATTTTTTTTTTTAATCTGTTGGGATTTGCAGGTGCAACCACAACATCTGGTTATGCCTTCAATGCAAAGCCATGAATAGTTTAGATGCTTCTACGCATCTTATTTATTTCCCTTTAATGCTTGTACGCATGGCATGGGTGGAAACACTTGTCTGGTGATTTAATATTTAGTGTAGAAGGCATCAGTGTCAGAATTTTGTTACGGTACTAATGTAGATTTTTATTAATACATGTCATATTTAGCTACCTGACCAACTCAAGGGAGAGATGTGTTTGGGGTTATGCGAGTGATTCGCCATGTAGCTTGTCATGGTGAGAAGACTTGCTTTTAGAGTTTTCTTTAGATTATTATATAATATATAATATTTGCAGACACTGCGTTTGTTACTTTATTTAGTTTAGGCCAAATAGTTTGCTTCTCTCTTGATGATTTAAAAAAAAATTCACTTTTTATTCATCTAGAAAATTCATAACAGAAACCTAAAAGTTTGGGTAATGCTATAAAATTGTTTATATTTTAAAAATCAAGTTTTTGCACCATTGGATATATATTTCTAAGATCTTTTGCCTCTTATCCTTGGGTTCTCAAGTTCAAGCAAACTTACCGAGAAGAGAATGCGTGTGCGGAGAGCCTTGCAAAGTTGGGAGCCAAGTCTCATAAATTGTTGGTTTTGCTGGATTAACAGCAGATGCTGAAGGAACTGTCTGTAGTCCTCCTCTCTTTACCTTACTGAAAAAAAATTGACACGATTAAGGAAGATAAAAAATACTTAAGTAGGTATTGCTTAGCATAATTACTTAAATTAATAGTTGACATGTGTGAGGTTGTATCATTCATGTTTATAATGTTACAAATGTTAATTGTTGATTTGAGTGTCTACCTAAAAAATTTCGTAGGTTATTTTTTACATGTAGCCATTCTTAAGTCAAAAGAATTAAATCTACACAGTTATAAAAAAAAAAAAAGACTTGCGACACGACTTTTTAACTTATCTTGTTTTTTCACAATTGTATGAGTCTGGTAATGGTTGCACTATCCTATACAGTTCTGGTTATGCTCATTCAATAGACGTTGTTTCAGATTTATTTCTAGACGTGGGAATTTTGTGAATTCAATGTTCACCATACATAGACCCATGTACTCGGTTCATCAAGAGAATCTTTTTTTTAAAAAAATTATATGCATGTTCAAATTAATTTATTTTATATTTGTAAACGTTTTTAATCAAAAACTAATTTAAAGAAATTCAAAAGAATTATTTTCTCAAGTGTTTTTACAAATGTTTCGAATGACTCCGTAGTTTTACATCCTCAGTTGTTTACAATATTTATATTTATTTCCTTAATTAGATTCCTTATTAAATTTATTATAAAATGACTTTTGTTTAATACTTTTTATAAATTATTAAGATATTTTAAGACGGTATAGTATTACATGTATAAAATATAGCGTAGTTTACTTTCCATAACATGTACAATTGTGTTTTTTTGTTTTTTTTTGCCTTAGATACCTTAGAGAGATAATTGTACATTTTATGGAAATGAAACTTAAATGTCATTAAATTAATCTCTTAAATATCTAAAATGAAGGACTAAGGTGGTGACAAAAGTTCATTAAAAGATCAACTTTTGGTAACAATAATTTTTTACGGTATTAATTTCAGAATACATTTTTTTGGAGGACTAACATGATAATAGTTTCCTCTAAAAAAGAACATTGTAATAGTTAAAATGTTTGGAAGACTATTTTGGTTATCAAAATTTTTGAAAGACTAAAGTGATAACGCACGTAACTTTAGAAGACCGAATTGAAGGTTAACTCGAGCAATAAAATAATGCACCCTACAACAAAATAATGGATGGCTAGATGAAATAGCATTTCGGTTATTTTGGCAGCCATTTAGCAATAAATTGGTTCAGCAGTTTATTCCGTTCTGTATATGCTCCCATGTTGTTTTCAGCACTCCCTACAATCAGAATTGCAAATGGAATTTATTTTTGATAGAGTAGCTGATCTAGCAGAACCCAAAACATTGGTAGGGCCACTATATTTGCTTCTCTCTGAGATAAGAAATCTACTGGTCTAACTGTGACAATGAAAGTGGAAGATACCTGCAAAAAAGCACTCTGACAGCATAGTTTGCAGAGTAATAATGTATTGAAATAGGTGCTTACCCAGTGTCTTCACATGCGATCAACTTTTAGGACTAAATTGCGGCCAGGTCATAATCTGGATGTAAGTGAGTCACTGCTAGGATACTCAAGCTTGGTTATGAAGTAATCCTGATTGATGCAGGAGCTTCTGATAAAAATATTCTCGAGTCTTTGGCAAGCATTGCATGGGCAGATGACAGAAATCATCTGCACCGGGCATAGGAAGCACCCTGAGGAGCTAACTGAATAGCTAAGCAAGCTCCTAGTAGGCCTCAGTAGGCCTCTTAGCCCAGCAAGGATTAGTGATCTCAGATGTGTCAATATCAATAATAACTCATTATTACAATGAATAATTTTTTCAAACAGAACAAAATTAAATAAATAATTACTCAGAATCTCACTTATCAAATTCCTGTGTTTTCCACGATAGAATCTGACAAATGTTCTTATCAGACTCTATGGGGTTGGTGCTCGAAAGAATCACATTTGAAGTACATGTCAAAATTGAGCCAAATCAAACAAAAGATGCACTGTGCAAACACTAACAAACAGGAAAATCTTACAAAAACCAAAGTTTCAGTATTTTCAACTCTATAGTTTACAGTAACAATTAAATTAGGAGGCCCCAAACTAGCTAAACCAAAGAAGAAATGAAATCAAATTCCTGTCTCTACCACAGAAACAGGACCGTTTACTTATCAACATTTTAAAGCCAATATACAATTGAATGTCAAAATGGATCTAACTAATGTTTTTAATGCTACTGCTCCCAAACTGAAAACTTTCATTGTGTAATGACACAGATATCTAAGTAAATAGAGATAACAGAGGATGCATTGGTATCGTGATAGCTAAAAATCACTAAGCACATTTGCTCAAGTAATACCCTTGTTTTCTTCCATATTTCTTTCTTCAGTAGTCTCAGATGGTTGCTGCAAAAGTGCAAAATCATTTCCTTTTGTCTTGAAGTGGTAGGATTCAAAGCTGAATGTTTGATAACATCCTCCTCCTTATCTTCACTGTTCTAGATTGATGGTCAGCTGACATGCTTCCTTAAAAACATTCTAGTGGTACTAAAATAATTATGACCTAGTAAGACAATAACTCAATTAGTCCCAAATCAAAACTAGAGTGAAAATAACTAAGATGATTTCATGTTCAACCTATGCCCTATTGATGCTACTGTATCCTCCATCAGGATAGCATGCAGTTACTATCACAACAACCATAGGACATGTGTTCACCTAACAAAATAGTCAATTACCAAACACTGCATATGCAAGGGTAAGGCTGCATACAATATCCCTTCCCTTTACCTGCGCATAGCGTGGAGCCTCCGGGCATGGGGTACGTAGTTTTTTTTAATTTGTTTACCAAACACTGGATATGTGATAGAAAAAAGTTACTTACCCAACAATTAGATCATATTAAAAGTTCAGAATTGGAGAGATCAAGATGCATTTCCGTTCTCCTGGTCTTGAGTTGTGGCAAGAGATGAAGCTTTGGATAATGTACTTGGATTATGGTTAAGCTTGTAATTTACCAGAACTGATCCAAATATGTTGAACTTTTTAGCACTACTGAAAGCAACCTCCGCATCAACACACTTCTTAAAAACCACTCTAGCCCGGCTGCTCCCTCTATCAACTTCTGTTTCAGATTCATTTAGAGGTCCAAATCGCCTAAAAATCTTATTTAGGCGCATTTCTGAGGGAACAGAATCCAGCTCAGCAAAGTTCAAAACAAGCTCAGCTGGGGAATTCTCATATGCACAACCAGAATGCTTTTCAGGAAATGCAACATGATTGCTGTAAGAACATTGTTTTCTGGAATAGGACCTACGAGTATAAACTATAAAAGGTTTTTCTGGCTCGGCAGGGGCATGTTGATAGTCTCTTCTGCTGCTTCTCTGTGACTGCTGTTTTTCAGAACCACTCTGGATGCCCGTGTCAGTCCAATGTGTATGACTCAGATCATCAAATTCAAATGTTTCAGGTGATCCACCCACAGGTCGTTTCTTCCTTTTAGTACCAACTTTCTTTGTAGGCAAAATTTCTTTTCCAGAATCATTGGCCACAATTATTGAATTCCTGAAATCAGAGAAGAAGCTCACTATAACATTCAAGGAACTATGATCTCCCAGGGGTTCGTGTGCTACCCACTGAAGTAAATGTAGCAAATCATCTAGAGATGAATATTCTGTTGGAACAGTCAAGCTTGACTTCTGAGTCTTCTCAGGATTAGGGGAGAAGACATCAGATCCATTTCCTGGAAAACCATCAGCACTTCCATCTTCCATTTGAGTCCTGTCTCCAGAACACTTCAACAAAGAGGAGGGTGGTCCAGTAAGTTGATTAGCAACCCTTAGAATACGTTCACCAATTTTAAATGATGGATTTATGGTATTTGAAACTTTGGCTAGGGAAATTGTTTTTCTCCTATCTTTCATCCCTGAAACACCAGCAAAGTGATCAATAGTCTTTCTTTTCTTGGACGAGGCAGGAGAAATCAGATTATCAGTGGCATCACCTGACCGATAATTACCATGTGAAGAATCTGGAGTCCCACCTGCTGGTTCTGACAAAATTCTTTTCTTCTTTTCTGGATATAAATTATCTTTCAAATTATGCTTGCGTTTGAGACAGGAGCCATTTGTTGTCTTCAAATTTCCAGCACCAGTTTGACCTTTTTTACTCATATGAGTAGCATGCTTATTAACTTCACTCAAACTTTTATCAGGGTCCTTAATTAAGTCCTTAATTAAGAAGGCATCAGTGTCATTATCCACAACTCCACAATATTGCAACTCAGGCAAGCAAGAGTAACCCTTCAAACGATAGAAAGCAAGCAACTGAGCCTTAGCAATTAAAAGCTCCAATCGATCAAAGCCACCAGTTGGAAACTCGGATAGAGTTTTCAAGTATTCCAAAATGTTCTCAGGTGAAAAGGAACTAGCATTTAAAGATTCATCCACTCTGCGTGTGAAACTTGGTTCTTCTCGAATCCCAGTGTTTTCAACAGTTTGGAGCTTAATCTCGTCATAAGTATCTTTAGGTATGCAGGAACATGCTAACCCAAATTCTGCACATCTCCTGACTTCATCCAAAGCACAATCTACTGCATTCTGAAATGCATCTGAATTGCTCTGCTTTACAAAATTAGAGAAATGAGTCCTGAAGAGCTTTAGCTGAGATGATTCATTCCAGGCAAATGTTCTATCCCCAAAATACGCAACCAAATGGCGGTCCTTTTTTAAATGCTTCTTTGCCTCCACAGATGAATCCGAGGGATCAAATATCTGGCCTGGCCACCACGGATGGCTTTTCACCTTACCCCAAACCGTATCATACACAGAAAACTCACCTTTTTCCTTTGGCAGCTGATAACTTGCATGAAGAATGCTTCCTGAACTCTTATTTGACACATGCTTTGCAACTCTTCCATGTGTTGGTTTTTGTTGTTTAGCATCATCAAGTTTTTCACCTTCAATTTCCTGCTCTCCTTGTGAACCAACCTTCCCTTCAATGCTTTGACTAATATCCGACTCAACCTGAATATCAGTGTTCCTCTGCTCATCCAATGTTTTCAAGGTGACATCATTTTCATCCAACTCAGCAGTCTCATTCTCACTCTTACCTTCTAAGGACCTCACAACTTGAGAACCCTCACCAAGAGCCCCAGCATGTTCTTTAATGCTTTGCGTAACATGTGACTCAACCTGAATAACATCACTAATTGCTTCTTTCTCCACTAACTTATTGACCTCCTTGTCATCAATGTTCTTCTGCCCATCCAATGTTTTCAAGGTAGCATCATTTCCATCTAACTCAGCAATCTCATTCACACTCTTACCTTCTAAGGATCTCAAAACTTGAGAATCCTCACCAAGAGCCTCAGCAGCTTCTCCACCTGAAGGATCCACACCTTTACCCTCCTCTTTTGATCCATCAAAACCCACATCGCCATTCAGCTCAGCATCACGCTCACGAGTGCAAACATCTTCTATGCACAAATCAGAACCCAAAACCTCCACCTTTAGGTCCTTCTCATCCACAACCAAAGATCCCTTCTTTTCTATAGTCTCCTCTAGGGTTTCTCTTTCACCATCCATGCTTTCAATATGGGTCAACGCGGATTCTGAAATTCAAAAGGCAGACAATTTTTTTACAACTGTGCTTCTTCCATGTGAAAGCTATTTAAACACTGAAAACATGTTAGGAAGTTAAAAAATCTCTTTCCTCAACCAAAAACTTTGGCATAAAGCAGAAAACCCATATGGGAAAACTGCATAAAATTGCCTATGGCACACAGAGATAGAAAATAAAGATTCAAATTTTGATGCCCGTCGAAGAAATGAACGACAAAAGGTCCAAATAAAAGGAAGAAAAAACAAAACAGGAAAGTGTTGAGTACCAGGTTGGATCCTAGGGGAGTGAAAGCTTGCTCGAATTTTGGTGGTCGTCTCGTGGGCACTAGATTTTGGAAAATTGGAGAAATATAATATAGTGGTGTGTGGATTGACATAAGCATGTCTTTTTATTATTATTAATAGAAATCACATAAGTGTCTCATATCCAATACGTGATTGACTAATTCTGTTCGAAATATGACTGAAGCCAAGGAGATTTTTATCTTTTTCCAGCCATAATAAATTAGAATTAGAAGGTAAATAAAGGAAGAGTCCTAATAACAAGTGTCTTTTAATACACTGATTAAAATAAAAAAAAAATTATTGTTGGAGTTATATTAAAATTATGAAATAATATATGATTATTTTACAAAGATTAAAATAAGAAAAAAATCCATATTTACAAGAACTTGGAATATATTTAAGCAAAAATTAGAAACTAAAATTATATTAAATTTAATCTGAAAAGATAAAAATTATAAGAACAAAATATATTGACATCTCCATTTCTTAAAATTTCACATAATAATTTTGCAATTTTTAATGTCTATATAATCTTAAAAATTATTTGGTTTATAATTACTCTAAATTTACTACTTTTGTGCACAGATCTTACTTTTTTAAATTGAGTTTTCAGATAAATATTTAATCTTAAACTTACTTTTAAAAGCACACATACATACATGTAGACTTATTCCAGTGAAATTACTTCCTTACAAGATTGTATTAAATGTGTTTCTTTCTAGTTCCTTTATGAAAAATGTTAATCACGTCTTACGGATTAAAGAATAAAAGCAAAACATATTTATTAAAAGGTATAATAATTCAGAATATTTTTATTGCTACTTTTAGATCCTCACATTTTTTTCCTGTATTCTTTTTTTAGTCTTTCTCATTAATTCTAATTAATTTAGTACTACCATGAATAACAAAATAAAGAATATTAATCAAAATAACTAGCAACTTGAAAGATCTAATTCAGGAACTAAAGTCAACTTCAAAAGGTCAACAACAAAGTGAAGGCACTAGTGGCTTAGGGAGATGTACAATTCGTCAATTTGGGTTATTAAATATTTTATTAGTGAAACTAGCCAATGCAGCCATGCTAATTTTCATGGGTCTTGTTTGTCAAGCTGTGAAAAAAAATCATAGAGAAAATTATTAAATACAACTTTTAAACGTATATACTAAATTAACCAAACATATGAAATGAAGTTAACATCCCAAATATAAATTGTACCATATATATTTTTAAAAGCGGAACCTGCAAATATAAATAGACTGCTTAGAGTATGCTTTGTTAGAATTGTTGCCATGAATAACACATAAACTAGTATTGGTATCTTACTTTTTAATGTGGTGTTGATTTTTTGGTGCTTGTATTTCTATTCTAGTTCTGTAAATATCATGATCAAGTCATAAAGGTCTAGTTTTTCTTGCATACAAGTTAATTCTCCATTAAACTTGTCTAGGCGGTTCATAGTGCCTATTCAAATAACGAGTCCATACTGAATTATGAATTGCTATCTTTTGCTAAGGATGGAGTAAGGGACTGTACTTTGAAATTTGAGTACTTATGAAAAGGGAAGCATTATACATGGATGTTGTCTGTCTATTGGTTATCAATATATCAAGAGTTGCATGTTCCTACTTCTAATATAGACTCTTGAAAATCACAAACATTGGATTGGTAATTTTCTTTATTTAATATGCTATGTTTGAATCCCCTGCTGATATTTCGTGTCTTTATGATTGCAATGCCATTTAGGATGTCACTTAATATATATGGTTGGATTGGCAGAAACCAAGCATTACCTGAAAATACTGTTGAGCACTTTTGGCAACATTTTGGTATCATCAAAGGAAACAAGGAAAGGCTAGTCTGGTGGGTCGTTCGGGCAACAACATTGTGGTCAAATTGGTTACAAAGAAACCAAATTATATTCAATGACAACAGAGGTAACAGTCAAAATATCCTTGATTATGTAAAATTTAAGGATAATGCTATAATGTACGAAAAAAATTGTACACAAATATTGTTGGGAAATCGAGGGGATCAATTGGCCAAAATAATCATGATCAGCTACAATATTATACCTTTCTTCCTCTTGACCAAATCTGTAACCTTCCTTAGCACATTTTCCGTGGTTTCCCTGATCAAACTAGAAGTTACCAAAGAACCATACATAACATGTGAAATGGATGCATAAGAATATTATGCTTAGCCTGAAATACAATCATAAAATTGAAAGTACCAGAAATTCATAGAACAAAAACCTTAAGGTTCAAGTTAATGGGTCTTCTCCCCACTTATATGGTGCTCAACTTTTCTATTTCTATCCGATGTGAAACTTTATCTTACACTTGTACTCTATCAAATATGATGAAACTATTATAAGATAACCGCATCACCTGATTTCCGCCAAATTCAGTTTTATATTTAACAAATTATTAAATTTTTATCCAATCAAAAGCTAACAAATACTTTCGTGCATAGTTCGTGCTACCTGTATTCGTACCAAATAGCAGCTCTCAAAATTTAAAGCTTGGTCCTGGTTGAAGCAAAAAAGCAAAGATTTTCTGCATCGTTTTATGATTGGATAGTGGACCCTTTAGGCTCAATTAAACAAACTGCATAGTCAGAAAAAATATACAATTAATGATGCTGGAAGGTGGATATCAGTTTCTGCTATGTGCTGAAAGCATCTTCTGCTGGGTTATGGATGGATTTCTGCAGATACGAGAAATTATGATGCATGCTGTTATAGACTGGGAATGTTACTGGTGACATAATCTGGTTTTGTAGGAGGGCAGATTTAGTGGAGGGTATATACTGTAAAGGGCTTTTCTGGCGACTTTTATAATTATTGGGTTATGTACAGTTTGATGGTGGTAGGGACTCAGTTTTTTGGTACAGACCTGTTGGGATCGTCTTGCTTGTTATACATGGGGGGATAATCTTGTAGTTGACATTATTATATTTTGGTAGCTTGGCACACTTGTGCTGCAAACTACCGTTTTATATATATATATATATATATATATATATATATATATATATATATATAATTATACTTTTGCATTTCAATATATGTAAGGATAGAATTCATTTATAACATGTGTAAAACTAATATTTTATACCAAAACTCAATCACTCAATTTAAATAATCTAAAAATTAAAATTAATTCACTTAAAAATTTAGTTAGCAAATCAGAGTTATGATTTTATTATTTCTAATTAAACTAATTAATCAAAATCATTAATAATTACACTAAATAATATTTTTAATGATAAACCAATTTAGTGTTATCATTAATGATTTTGATCAATTAGTTTAATTCAAAATAATAAAATCATATCTCATAACTTATTAATTAGAGTTTTTAAATTTTTTAAGTGAATCAATTTTAATCTTTAGATTACTTAAATTAGTGATTGAAATTTGATGTATAATATTAATTTTACACTTGATGGAATTAGTATAAAAATATTTTTACTTATCCTAATTAACTTGAATTAAAGATGTTGGTG
>PYAF01002184.1:819508-844563 GCA_007407185.1 Glycine tomentella | reverse complement strand
TAAAAATATAGAGAACAACTCATATATATATATATATAAACACTTTAATGGTTTAAGAATAATTTGATTATACCATTGTTATACTAATTAGATCATTTAATAACTTATTTTCTGATAATTTTATTTCATAACTTACTATTGATTTGAAGATTCTCATCATATAAATTTAATATTTAAAGAGTTTAATAATTTTACCCTAACAATATAAAATAATTTTATATTATATTTTTAAAATAATCATTTTTAATATGAACAAATTTATCATATATTATAATTTTTTATGGAGTGATAATATAAAATTAGTGTGCAACCTTATTTTCCTCATTCAAATATATATAAAAGAAATTTAATCATATAATTGTTTTATTATGATAAAAATTAATACAATCAAATCAATATACAATTATAATTCATTAACTGAATTGATAATAATTTCTGTAATGCAAAGTAATATTTTAATTAATAAAATATATATTTTAACAAAAAAATTAGGATGTGTTTACTTCATTATGTATTGAGTAAAAATCCTTACAACAAGATGTTTAACAGTGTCAAACAAGTGACTAAGTTTTAGACTAACAGCCCTGTGCGATATCCAATTAATTAGGGCAAGATTCTTCCACGCCATGTTTTACCTGAAGTTCCACACTAGGTCACATTAAAATCAATGATGGAAAAACATGCCCAGAAATGCTTTATTAACACAATTAAAGCGCTTACATTTCATTTATGCTCTTTAACGGTTAAGTATTAAGTAACATACGGTGGAAGATCGGTACAGAAGAACGACATGATCTGTTGTACCAACCTAGGCTTCACGAAATGGCAAATAAACGCCTAATGTGAACATAACTGTACATGGATCTGCTATGAAGAATATATACCATTGCGTGTACCCCTAAAAATGAACTATAGTCAACTAGCCAAAATAATCCATGTTTGCTTATACCCCTAATGATTCTGCCAGCGACTTAGGGGGAACAAAGGTGTTAATTATCATAACATCATAAATAAAAAAGGAAAGACATTTACAATACTATAAATATCTAACCAACGAGAAGGAAGTTACTTCAAATGTTAACGGTTTTTTTTCTCCCTTCACCACAAAAATATACATAAAAGGAAAAATCTTGGTAGAACCCACCAAGACAAAAAATGTTGGTTGGCGTAACTCAGGTGTTTAACAATGGGTGTCTCCAACAAGTCCCGTGATGATACTCCATCGATCACCAGCAGTCCAGACTGATTCACAAAGACAATATCCTGTGAGTAATATCAGCAGTTAAAAAGAGGATTACCATAGCTTTTGGTATGAGAAATTACCCTTTGAGGGTTGCTCAATCCAAGGGCCATTCATCACATTCAATATA
This sequence comes from Glycine tomentella, assembly GCA_007407185.1. Taxonomy (NCBI): domain Eukaryota; kingdom Viridiplantae; phylum Streptophyta; class Magnoliopsida; order Fabales; family Fabaceae; genus Glycine; species Glycine tomentella. Next base: position 843,193 of record PYAF01002184.1, on the reverse strand, counting down.
CTGCATGCCTCACTATATTGCAGATCTGGTAACAATTTCGGGGTAAGAAGGAAACACCTGCATTAGATTAATCGTAGCTTATTCATTAACCACCCACAAAACTGGGGAACAAAACACATTAGTGACTGACACCTGCAAAGGTCAGCCTTAATTGTTTGTGGTAACATATAATGTCAAGCATCAGAATCATAACCTATGAGCTTGACTCATATTATGTCATTAGATATTATGCACGACAGAGATGCAACCAGCCAACCTAAGGATCTTTGCATGGAAATGGAGGTCTGATGACTAGGGCCAAGACTAAGGAAGACGCAAGCATTTGAAGGTCTAAATTATGGATTGGAGGTCAAAGAAAGTTCACGAGACTCACTTTTTTACTAGTTTGGCTAGTGAATCTGCTAATAGTGTACATGCTATTATCAATTCACCTTGGTAATTGCATGATAGTGGAAATTTAGTGTCTAGCAAGCTTAAGCGTGTATAGGAAACTCATGAACTTAAACTAAGGAGATTTGAATATTAATGGAATTTGATGGTTTCCCCATTGTTAGTGCTTCCTTTAGCTTTTGAGTTACACTTCACTTGATAACTCCCGTTCTACTGTCAAATTGCATTTAGGTTCAAATCCTCTTATTTTCTACCAACCTCAAGCTTGCCTATCAATGCACAAAGTAGACTGATCATCTACACAGCCACACATTATTAATATCCCTTGTCTTTCCCCTTTTATCCAAGAGTATTTTAAGAACAGAAAAACAATCTGACTCGCTGAATTAGGTTCAAACTGACCAAAGGAACCAAAAATATCAAGTGATAATAATTAGTACTCACTGGGGTGTATTTGGCTTGCTTGCTGCTCTCACTAATTGCTGGAACATCTTCCTTTCATTTATTGGGTCCATCCCTGATAAAAACACAGTCAAAGACAGTGTTTAGAGAGCTGGTGTCAATGGAAAGAATTTTCTTCAAACAGTAACACACCTTGGTTGATCTCATCAACAACTCTAAATGGGCAGTTTGTAAGATCTTGAAGGGAAACAAGATAAACAATAGTTGAAACTGAGCGTTCCTATAAAATCAAACCCCAAGGTTCATTAAGGGAGGAAAACATAGAATGAATGTAATAAGAAATAAATTCTTTGTAATACCCCGCCAGATTGATGGTGGGCACTCAGATTTTGAAGCTGTCCATTTTCTCTGTGAATGATATATAAAAGATACTGTGAGCAGGAATAAAAATAAAAAAGAGAGCTTGAAAAGTAAGATATTGGTATCCTTAGAAGTTATTTAGCCAGTATGTAGGAAGTAACATGGCCATTTAAACTGAACAATAAGAAAATAATGAATTTTTAGCATTTTTTCAAAATAAATTTATCATGAGATTACTGCTATCATCAATAACTGAAAAATAGTTGTAAGTCATAAAGTCAGATTTCCTTCTTAACATTGAAGATGACTGGTATTGGGAAAAACCCAAGTTCCACATTGGCTAGAGATAGGCCAAGATAGAGTATATAAGCGAGGAGCAACCCTCACCCTATGAGCTAGCTTTTGAGGTTGAGTTAGGTCCAAATCCACTTTCTAAGAACTGGTAACTAGGAGTCGCATCAAATAACCGTAAGATTGAACAGTGACCACATGAAAGCATATGTACTAAACAAAAGAACTGATTCAGAACAGAAGTCACCTGAATTTAACTTTTATAAGTATTCCAAATTGATCAAAGTCCATATCACGCTCATCTGAGAAGACATGAAACATAGGTGAGGATAAAAGAGTAAGAAAAACCCAACATGTTCATGTCAATTGCCATCTGACAGACCTAGTGAAACTTCTCCAGCAACAGCCATCTCTCGGAAATTAAAATTGAAAGTTTCATTTATCTTTGCCACAAGGTTTCTCAATGTTGGAAGCCATTTTCCCTGCGGAAAAAAACATAAATTTGAACTTTTGATAATATATTCAAGACAACCAGAAATACGTGATGTTCATACACTTTCTCACAAGAAAAGGGATATATATATATATACACGTTAATACAATAAGCAACACTAGTCAACTTGCTATAGTTCACAATCACATGATCTATTAAATCACATTCTGTAAGCCTCAAGTTAAATAATTCTTTGAAAATAGTGTCAATCCATTTTAACTACATGAAAAACAACTCCAAACTTCAATTTTGGCTTTCCCCTCCACAAGAGTTCTAAGATTTTATCATAACATACAAGTGATCTTATTTGATACAAAGATAATGTGTGATATGTGTGATGTATCTTTAGGATATCATGGATATTTATCTTTAGGATATCAGAGATTTTTGTTTCCCTATTTTCAGTTATGTCCTTTTTTAATCTTTACCCTTTAAAAGGGAGATTAGTGATTGTACATAAATTCAGATAAGGATGGAGACAGAGTAGAGCAAGATGAAATAAAGGTCGGACAAGGAAAAGGATGGAATGAAGATGTTTATGTTGCCAAACAGAAGATGACATTCGACTAACAAGATAACAAGCACAAATGATAGCATATCTCCAAAAATGAGTGGGAACATTATGATGAAGCAACAAGGTATGAGCTGTCTCAATCAAATGTCTATTTTTGCATTTAGCAACTCTATTTTGTTGAGGTGTGTAAGCACATGAAGACTGATGTATAATTGAATGAGAAGACATGGAAAAATAATATGGTGCATTGTCACTCCTCAACTTGAATATTTGTGTGGAATTTACATATGCATTCAATTTTTCAGGTGACACATTTTCAACTTCAGCAACTAGCCTCAATAATTGCCCTATAAATATGAATTCTCTATGCCAAAGAAGTGTAAAAGTTTATTAAGAAGAATATTTTGAAATAGTTTGGATTACATTATAGATTTAGATTTGATTAAAATCCAATTCATATTTCAGTGCTTTCTCATGTATGTTGCTTGGTTTTACTTTCCTTTATAGCAACTCTGTTTATATTCTACCCTTATGACTTAATATGAATAAGAAAATTTTTTTATCTCTTCTCCCAAATTTACAGGATGTAATGTAAAACCATTCATTTGTCTTCACCTAACGGCTTCAGGTTTAGTGATAATTGGTTTATTGGTTTATGACTTGGTATTAGAGCCGCCATATAATAAGTGGTCCAGAGCTGAAGTTGAGAAAAACTCAGAAAAGAGAGAAAATGATTTTTGATTTCATTCACCAAATGTAGCAGAAGCTTACATCTGTGTATTTATAGGCCTAGTTGTCATAGTGACAGGTGGCATAACTAACCTGATTTACTACTAATTACCCAAGGACACAGTTGAATAACTGTTTCTTTTATACAATACTCTCACATCTAAATTTCAATCCTTACTGCCCTCATCTGTCAAATGAAAAGTTGAATGATAGCACAAAGTAGGTGGGTAGGTTGGCCTAACACTATCCACACTTCAAGCCCCAAAGGCTATTGTGTGAAGGAGCGTGCTTGAGATGTAATATATTATATATTTCATTAAACTTAATATTTCGGGATAGTAGGTTAATGAAAGTCTACATCATAATATTCTAGTCATGTAAAGAAACTTGACACTTAACTAACCTTAATGTTATTTAATTCAGCCAAACACCGTGTAGATTCCTTTTTGTCTGCTTCCAGTTTGGCTGCAAGATCTTCTATCTGTAAAGTAATTGTAAATATAGATGGCACATTGAAATAACCCAAACAAAATGCAATAATAGAAAGAGTACCTGTCGTTGGCGATCTTCATATTGTTCCAATATGTTATGATTGACAAAAAGGATTGAATTAGCTTCAGAAGTGGTATCTTGGATAGCTGCTTCCAGTTCCTCAATTGTAGTAGGCATCTACATTAAAAAAACCAAATCTTGTCAGAGTGTTGATTCACCTATACATAAACTGTCTAACCACAGTATTTCACTGGATCTAATTCAGATATAATGAGAAGACAAAACATGAACCAATTGCCCATATTTATAATAATAATCTCTAGGTCAAGTGCTACTAGTACTAGTGTGTAATTTCTAAGAGTTCTGTTAATTATCTGCTTTTTGGACTACAACGTGTTTTTTATTTTTTTTAATGTTTCAGTTAGTGTTCTAGTTAATAAGTGGTTCCTATATTTTAGGATCAAGTTAGGTTGTTAAGTTGTTATCCAATGTTGCTGAAATCTTGGTAACAAATAGTTTTTCTGTTTCATTTGAATATTATAAATGTAATTGTTGCTGATGAATAAATGTACCCCTTCTTCAATTATTTTTCAACGTATCTACTCTTGCTCCCCTATTTTTATTGTTTTGTTCTGCCATAAAACTAACAAATTGGTATCAAGAGCTTATTTCTTATGGGACCTATGAAAATGGAAGCTGAAGCAAGTTTTTCACAAGTTGTTCCTCCTGTCTTTGATGGAGAAAACTATGATCTTTGGGCAGTAAGAGTGGAGTCTAACCTGGAGGCTTTAGATCTTTGGGAAGCTGTGGAAGAGGATTATGAAGTTCCTCCACTGCCGCACATTCCTAACATGGCCCAGATAAAAAGTCACAAGGAAAGAAAAACCAAGAAGGCAAAGGCAAAAACATGTCTCTTTGCTGGTGTTTCAGCAACAGTCTTCACAAGGATCACGACTCTAAAATCAGCAAACGAAATTTGGGATTATCTAAAGGAAGAATATACAGGAGATGAAAGGATACGAAGCATGCAAGTGCTTAATTTAATGAGGGAATTCGAGTTACAGAAAATGAAAGAGTCTGAGACAATCAAAGAACTCAGACAGATTGTTTGGCATTGCTAATAAGGTTATTGGGCACTGAATTTGTTGATTCCAGAATCATTGAAAAAATTCTGGTTATAGTGCCTGAGAGATATGAAGCATCAATAACCACCTTGGAGAACACAAAGGATCTGTCCAAAATCACTTTGGCGGGAGTGTTACATGCCTTGCAGGCCCAGGAGCAACGAAGACTTACGAGACAAGATCATGTGATTAAGGGTGCTTTACCAGCCAAGCATCATGAAGTTGGAAGTACTGCAAACAATCAAAGCAACGGCAAGGGTAAAAAGAAAAATTACCCACCTTGTCACCACTGCGGCAAAATGGGTCACCCACCATTCAGATGTTGGAGAAGACCAGATGCAAAGTGCAGCAACTGCAATCAGCTTGGACATAAAGCTGTCATGCAAAAGCAAAATCCAACAGCATGAAGTCAATGCCCAAGTCGTTGAGCAAGACGAAGAAGATCGTGGCAACATGTTTTTCAACTAGGAGTAGTTCAAAATGCTGGTTGATTGACTGTGGTTGTACAAACCACATGACATATGAAAGAACTCTCCTCAAGGATTTGAAGCCTACTAAAGTCTCAAAAGTCAAAATTGGGAATGGCGGTCTGCAAAAGGAAAAGGAACCATCCTAATTTCAACGAGTTCAGGTACAAAGGTAATATCAGATGTTCTTTATGTACCTGAGATTGACCAAAATTTGCTTAGTGTAGGTCAGTTGATAGAGAAAGGATTTAAAGTATCCTTTGAATATCAGCGCTGCCTTATCTTTGATACTACTGGTCGGGAGATTCTAAGGGTTAAAATGAGAGGTAAAAGCTTTTCATTTGATCCAATCGAGGAGGAACAAGCAGCCTATAAAGTGTATCATCCTCAAACCGGAAAGATGACTGTCACTAGAGATGTGCATTTCAATGAAGATCAGCAATGGGATTAGAAGAATCCACAAAAGGCAATTGGATCCTTCAACACCAGTGAAGATAATTATCCCGAAAAGCAAACAACAGAGTTGTGTCAGAGTGAACTAGAAGATGACCCTTCAATTCGAGGCACAAGGTTGCTGTCAGACATCTATCAAAGATGTAATGTAGCAATATGCGAACCTGCTAGCTGTGAGGAAGCGCTAAAAGACCCAAAATGGAAGGATGCAATGGAGGAGGAGATGTCAATGATTCAGAAAAATAAAACATGGGAGTTGGTTGACAAGCCTAATGATAGAAAAGTCATTGGAGTTAAATGGATTTTCAGGACAAAGCTTAATGCAGATTGCTCAGTCAACAAATACAAGGCCAGGCTTGTAGTTAAAGGGTATGCATAAATTTTTGGTGTTGATTATTCTGACATTTTTGCTCCTGTATCCAGATTAGATACAATCAGATTGGTGTTGTTGGTTTCTGCTCAAAAGGGCTGGAAAGTATTCCAATTAGATGTCAAGTCAGCTTTTCTAAATGGAGTTTTACAAGAAGAAATATATGTGGAGCAGCCAGAGGGATTTGTAAAGGAAGATGAAGAAGATAAAGTCTATATACTCAAAAAGGCCCTCTATGGCCTAAAACAAGCACCAAGGGCCTGGTACAGCAGGATAAATGATCACCTATTGAGCATAGGCTTTGTAAAAAGCTTATCTGAGTCCACTCTTTATGTGAAACATAAGGGAAACAATTTTCTCATAGTTTCCCTCTATTTTGATGATCTATTAGAGACTGGAGATGATATAAGGCTGGTTGAGGAGTTCAAACAAGATATGATGCAAGCTTTTGAAATGATAGATCTTGGTCTTATGACTTATTTTCTAGGAAGTGAGATCAAACAAAGTGAGAATGATGCGTTCATCTGCCAGAAAAAATATGCAAAGGAAATATTGAAGAAATTTTTAATGGAGGAGTGCAAAGCAGTTAGCACACCAATGAATCAAAAGGAGAAGCTGAGCAAGGAAGATAGTGCTGAAAAAGTTGATGAAGGATATTATAGGAGCTTAATTGGTTGTGTAATGTATCTCACTGCAACAAGGCCAGACATTCTATTTGCTGCAGCAATTGCAATTTCAAAGAACCCAGTGTGTCATGGGAAGACTAAACATTTTAACATCAAGCTCTACTTCTTAAGATAGATGCATCAAAATGGAGAAGTGACTTTAGTCTATTGCAAGTCAGAAGATCAACTAGCAGATTTGTTTACAAAGTCACTTCCTGTTAGCAAGTTTGAGTTTTTAAGGCAGAAGATTGGAGTTTGCAGATCCTAAAGCAAGGAGGAGTGTTAATTATCTGCTTTTTGGACTGCAACGTGTTTTTTTATTTTTTTAGTGTTTCAGTTATTGTTCTAGTCAATAAGTGGTTCATATATTTTAGGATCAAGTTAGGATGTTAGGTTGTTATCCAATGTTGCTGAAACCTTGGTAACAAATAGTTTTTCTGTTTCATTTGAATATTATAAATGTAATTGTTGCTGATGAATAAACATACCCCTTCTTCAATTATTTTTCAACATATCTACTCTTGCTCCTCTATTTTTATTGTTTTGTTCTGCCATAAAACTAACAAGTTCTAATGTATTAGTGTTCAACCTCCGATACTTTGCCTGTGGTTGTTCAGTCTGAGGAGGATATCCCAAGTCTCCAATGTATTCCTTCTTTCATTCTAATGATATACTACCTCTACTCCTTTATATAAGAAATAGCTAAGTGTATTTTTTTGGTCCCAATTATAGTTTAAAAATAAAGGACTGTTTATTAAAATTGTCAATTCTCTACAATCACTAATCTCCCTTCAAAAGGGTAAAGATTAAAAAAAAAGGAAATGGCAGAAAATTGGGAAAAAATTCCTTTTATACCCTATATTTATTGTAAAGTATATTTACGAGACACTAACTCATTTCCCATACAAGGATTATTTTAAATTAAATTTTGGTGGCAAGTTTTGACTGTTAATTTTGGCATTTCAAAACATACCATATTCATTGGTGGAAAAAATATTCTTTAAATTACTAGTATTGTTGAATTTTTGATAGAGATAGAAGAAATTCAAAACTGAAATGTAATTGTGTTATTGAAAATGTTAAAAGTGATTACAAGTGTTGAGATTCATCTATATATAGATGTCTCTAATAATAGTGGGGCCAGCAATAGGCAGGGCCCATACAACAAAAAAGAGATTCACCTATATAAATGTCACTAATAAAAGGGAGCCAGGAAGAAGCAGCCCCTACAACAGAAAAGAAAATGATACACTAATACATTTATCTCTAATTACCCCCCTCAGAAACCCGGGTAGGAGATGAACTCAAACTTTTACAATAAATGAGACCCACTTGATAAAGCATACACTAAGACTGAGAGAAGGTTAGAGTCTTAGAGTAGATACACAAAGACGGGTCACATTTGCTAGCCTTGAAATAGAACTGCAGTAAAGTGGACTCTACCATAAATGGCATTGGGAAGTCTGCAAACCAAACACTTGTCTTGAGACTCAATCCAGAGGTTGAGTCATATAAACCTCCTCCTTAAGAAGCCCATTGAGGAAGGGATTGTTAATTTCAAGTTGCTTGACGCAAGCGATATTTCAGTGCCTAAGTCAGAGTAATATGAAATATAACAGATGTTTAATAACTAGGTAGGAAGTTTTTAGAATAGTCATTACTAAACTACTGGTGAAACCCTTTAGCCAAGAGGTGGGCCATTTCGCAAAATACCCATTTGCAGCCAATGGGTTGTCTACCATTTGCAACTTGGCCAATGCATATCACAACCTGACATTATTCATAAAACCATGGGCCGAGCTCCTATACTGGCCAGTGGGTCTAATTTTGTAGACCACAATTGAACCACCAGTCGTGAAGTCCACTCTATAACCTATCTCATAAGAGACAATTCTAGATGATTCATAAATGTTTGGAGGAGACCTATTATCATTTTCAATAATAGAATATTAAATGGAAAAGTGATGCTCTTGCATTCATATAAACTTTCAACATCTAGTTCTTCAAACATGCAATGAACCAAATATGTTATCATGTGCAGGAAGCATCACCTTCAGGATGAGGTTGGCGATTGCAACATAAATAATCAAAACAAGAAATGAAATGCATAGAGCAATTCTCTCTAACACAAACCTCAAGAAATTCCTTCTTTAGCTCAGGTGTAAGCCGAGCAATTGATTTAGCATACTTCAAGGAATCTGTAAGATCCTGTCTACAATTCTCAGATTCTTTCTTACCTGAAAAATAAAATCTACAAATCAGCCACACATTTGCAGCTTGCAGAATAGAAATTAAAAACCAAATAGTTTTTCACAGACTCACAGTTATCAAAGTGCAATGATGCTTGCAGGGCAAAATTCTCATGCTGCTTCAGATTGGCCTCCATTTCTACAATCTAAGAAAAATAAAAAAATGTAAACAAGGAGAAAGAGAGATGCATAGACACAGAGTGAATGTAAAAAACATAAAAATTGACACAAGATTCTACAAAAAATAGCAGACAAAGTTGGGATGCACATGTTGACCCTCGGAAATTCTTATCTCATTATTATGCTTCTTTTAGGTCTTTTATTACTTTGGTTTGAATAATTGTTCTCAAATTAAATTTTGGGAGGATACACGAGTGGAAAATATTACTCTTTCTGATATTTATTCTAGAATCTCTCTAGTTTGCACAATTCTATAATTCTGTTTTATTCATTTGATTCTATTGCATATAATTTTGACCTTTTCAGAAAATAGTATGATAGGGAACTCTTTAGATTACAGTCTCTTTCCGTGTTTCTGAATTCAGTCCATATCCCATCATATTTAGACCAGATGATTTGGTTAGTTGACACTTCAGGTTCATTTTTTTGTAAATTTACTTGCAGTTCCTCACCTCATCATCTCCTAGCAATAATGACTGTTTCCTGAGTAATAAAGTCGGTTACATGTATTCTGTGCCACAAGTAGCAGCATAACTGTTCTTTGATTACCTTTGCATCAAATTCAATGAAAGCCATACGTTGTTCAATAAAAATCCGTCTGTAACTCACAGCTTCAACAAGAAGATCCTGTCAAATAGAAAACATTTTCAAAGTAAACATGCCCTAAGCCTGCAAATAACAAGACTTTAAGAAGCAGAGGAAGAATAGAGATAAATTACCTTAATTTCCATTGCATTATGGAAACGCCGAATGTTATATTTTGTAGCCTGATCAACAAGCTTTGCTATCTCAGTATCTAGATCATCCCTTTCCTCCATCAGTTTTAATAATTTTTTCTTTTGATCTAAAGGTCAAAACAAGATATCCATTTTAGAATATCAAAGTAAAACGCTAACCGGGATCCAACAGTTTCAAATCCTTCAACATAGTGAATTCTACTCACCAATACGGCCAATGATTGCTTGATGTTTCTTTTGTTCATTCTGTACTGTAATACTAATGTCCTCCTAAAAATCAAGAATCAATAATATTTAAAACTTAAGTTAGAAACAAATTTAACCCAGATTAGGTTAAATTCTAAGCTTTAAATCAACCACACGCATGTCCCTAGAACAAAAGCTCTAGAACTGAGAAATCAGTACATTGAAGTCAAAATATAAATTTTCAGCATCATACCCACTGTTTACGAAGATTAGCAGATTGATTCAGTAAGCTTCTTTCTTCGTTGTGAAACCTTTTAACACTTTCCTCCAAATTAGCAACAACTTCTTCAAGCTCCCTTTCCTGGGAACTCAGCTTCTCAATTTCACCAACATTCATATCTAAAAAGTACAACAAAAGGGAAAAGGAGTGGTAATCAAAAACCAGCAGTTAAAACTAGATTTCATCCGTATGTTGATTCAATGTGGTTTCATAGAAGCATACTATTCAATAAAAGTTGTGGGCATTGCACTTGATTAACGACTGCAGATTCATAATTAGCATATCTAGACCTGGACCAATGGTAGTGATTCTCAGGTGTCCAAAAATCTATAATTCCCAATTTCCGGACCTCACCAGCATTCTGATCAGATTTTTCGGATCCAATATACTGAAACAAATGCAATTAGCCAAAAAAAAATGTATAAATACAACCAAAATTCATAAATGAACATCCACAAACAAATTAGCTTACAGAGGAAGCAATAGAGGCATACTGAATAATCTAGATTAAACTGGCTAATCAAAACCTCCTTCACAGCAACAGGAGCATCAAATATTTGATCCAGCCGGGAGTAGATGCCAAGAGCACGCTTCTGGTTAGAATAATAAAATAACAATAATGAGATACTTAGATTGATCAAATGCAAATTGAAAAAAAAAATTGCACACCAAACTTACATCTTCAGAAATTTCAAAAGGCTCTCTTTGGTGACCATCACCACCAGTATAATTTAAAACATTTACATCAAAGAACCGTAGGTTTTTCGCCAAAAGATCTCGATCACCAGAATCTTGTGTTATGAAGGACTGGATTTGAACCAAAAAGAAAATGATCAACAATGCAGATAACAAAGACCTGTAGAACTAATTTAACCTCCCACAAAAAGAAAACAGGATAAAAAAGCAACACCAACAACCAAAATTTATCAACTTCACTGGTGAAAAAGAAATTGAAAAAAGGATACACAAAAAGAAAAAAGAAAAAATTGGATAAAGTTGTCTGCACAGTTAACACTAGAGAAGCCAGTTAAAGAATGGACTGTGGAGCTAAAAACAAATATTCCATAAAATATTTTTAAAAATTCTACATATAACAGAGAGAATTTTCTGGACATTTGAGTTGAACAAAATTCAGCATGAGTTTTGCAGCAAAAAAAATAAAGACCATTAATAGAATAAGATATCTAGGATTACCTTCCAAGTGTAATGAGCCACTTGACCCTCTAGATATGCAGCATGATCCTTATTTGAGACATTCACCTGATATTTCACTTAACAATTTAACAGACTAAGCAACCAGCCAAAAAAGCCACAATCGCATGAATTTCTGAACACATATACCTCTAATAAAACTGGGCCGTAAACCTCCTTATTGAATTCATGCCGATGATCTTGGACCCATTTATAAGCTTCAAAAAATTTTTCAGCCCCTGATCTATGCAATGCATGCAAACACTTTGTACTTTTATTATTCATTTCAATCAACCTGCAAATTTGATAATATAAATATATGTCAAATATGAAATTGCATCAGTATCCAATGCAACAGCACACTTCAGCTTTAATCTAACTTTTACCTTTCTTTAATCCGATTCATGGATGACTTCTTATGCTTTATTTCATTTTCTGCTTGTGACTTCTTCTGCCTCATTTGCTTAGCAGAATAATCCAATTCCGCAATTTTGGCCGTTAGTCTTTGCTGGTGGGGAAAATTTATTAGAAATGAAGACATTGAGAAAGAAGAGAGAAAGTAACAAACTTTTCATTAAGAGAACTGATAGAGGTTCAGCTATATGTAGCTGGTGATCTGACTCAATGTTGAGTTAGTAACTAACTAACCATAACCGAATGAAATTACAGTGAAATCTAAATGTAAGCGAAGACGGTGGCTAGGGTGGGGGCCTTAGAATGTCCCCCACCATGGGAAAGTTCAATTATACTGTTAGATTTTTTTTTTTATCAGCAAAGATAATATGTATGTACATATGAAAGAGAGGAATAGTACAAGTAGTACCATTACATCAATTATACTGTTAGATTTTTTCTATTTTAAATCAATAGCTGAAATTAATTCTTCTTTTTTCTTTTCCTTTTCTTATTTTTCACAACCTTTCCTGATTTTCTCCCTCCCTTCTCTCTCCACCATTCCCAATCAAAAATCTGTAGCCACTGATTCACCAGCTGAGTCACCATTACCATGCTTCTCCTACTTCAAGAATGGCATAGAATCACTATAGCTCTTCTCTTTTGTTTCATTTTATACAAATCCAAAAAAAAAATAGAAACAATTCACAACCAGAGAAATAACCAGGAAAACAATCCAAAAAACACCCAAAAAATCCAGAAAAGATCATCAAGGAAGATGAAGAGGGGGAGCCAAAGTTGGCTGCCATCAAGCGAAGCAAACCACCATTACCAGCAATACCTAAAACCACACCTTGTGTGAGACTTGCAAACTCACCAAACTTGTGAGTCCCTGTCAAACGAATGGCAACATCACCCCCAAAACCCGAACCCTCTCCCACGTCTCTACCAAGCCCATGCAGGGTTTACCATGAAGACCCAACAAGCCCAAACATACTATGGAGGACGGTGAGGAGTGGAGGATATCAAAGTCTCAGAGGCCCAATGGATGCAATGATGTTTGTTTGCGATGATGGAGAACCCTTAACTAATGGTTCACTTGCTTGGAAATAGGGATAAAATCGAGAAAAAGTAAAGCAAAAAAAAAAATCATGGGCATTGATTTTTAATGATTAAAAAATCTAAATATAATATCCTTTCCCACAGCGGCAGACATGCGAAGGTCCCCCACCTTAGCCTTTTTCTGTAAGAGAAATTACATTGAAAACTAAATTAATATTGCTAATATTCCCCCCTCAAACTAAGGGTGGTTGATGGAGGGAAAAAATTTCAACTACCCTAAGATTGTCTCGCAAAGTGACATCTTCGAGAAGAAAGACTTGGTGATGATGTCAGCAATATGGTCTTGAACAAGAATGATAAAGCATATATAGGTGGGGAGCAACCCTCCCCTTACAAGCTGGTTTTGTAGGGTTGACTTAGGACTCGAACCTAAATTGTATGATGATATCAGAGTCTATCCTAAATCCATTATCAGACCACCTACCATATTATTCACGCACCAAGACCAAAAGTGTTGGGAGTGAGGGGTGTATTGAGAAAAACCAAAGCCTCACATAGGCTAGAGATAGTGTCAAGATAGAGTACATAAATGTGGGCAACCCTCACCTTAAAAGTAGGTTTTGTAGGGTTGAGTTAGACTCAAACCTAAATCATAGGAAAGCTCACTTTACTATAAGAGTGCAAGTACAAAACAAGACACGACTTTTTTGCAGAATACAATATCAGCTAAAGTTAGTATCAAATATTTGGAGTAAAATGCAAACAAAATGTCCACAAATTTAGATGCTTTAGATGAAGACATCTTTTTTTTTTTTTGATCGGCAAAGATAACTTATATATATATATATATATATGAAAAGATGTCATAGTACAAGTGGTACCAAAAGAAACACCTATTTCCAGAGACAAACCTGTGGCACCTTAATTCATAAAATCATGAATTAAAGGGCCAAAGGTCTGGATGGATTATATACACCCCAAAAAATAGTGTAATCTACAAAATATCCCCTCCCCTAGTTACAAAAAGCCTCTCTCATATTACTAGACCAGAATTGAAAGGATTTGTCAAATCCTTTCTCCAAGTTCTTCAGCCAAGTCCAGCAGGTGAAAAGTGCATCATCCATCAGTTTGGGATTATTAAAGCTTTCATTTTGGAAGATGATTCTATTCCTATGCCTCCAAATAGTCCAGGTCAAGGCAATCCACCAAATTAACCATGTATGTGAACAAACCCCGATGCTGTAAAAAAACCCAAGTTGTCGGAAATGTTCTTTCGGATCTTCAGAAAAGACACCCGAAATACTTCTCCACGACATAGATTCCCCCCACAACGGCTTAATCCTGTCACAGCTAACAAATAAATGTGCAGCCTCCTCATTAGATGAAGACATCTTAATTGAAGCAGGAGAAGATTCTACTGCAGGTGCTGTTGCACTTGTAGAAAATTTGTAGGTTCCTCCAATTGTTGATGACAATGAAGGTGGAGGGGATGTTATTAAAAAACTATGTACCCATTGCCCAGAGGCTCCTCCTTATGCGAAGGCAAGGGGAAGGGATATTGTATGCAGTCTTACCCTTGCATATGCAAAGAGACTGTTTTCAGATTCGAACCCATGACCAACAAGTCACCAAGACACAACTTTACCGTTATGTCAGGGCTCGCCCTCCTATTAATGAGGATAAAAATAATATCGAGGATGAGTATTCTTATTTTAATTTTTTTTATCAGCAAAGATAATAATATTATTAGAAATATAGTAATAGCAGTACAAGTAGTACTGCTGTGAATATAACCTAACAAGAACAACACAGAACAAAGGTGGCTTAAAGCATAGAGGCAGAGACACCAGCATTCTGACTATCTGCTAGGTCCTAATCCTCCCCAAAATTTTAGAATTATACAGATTAGACCCTCCCCTGAACACCAAAACTATCCCTCATATTGCTAGACCAATGATAAAAAGGAATGTCAAAACCTGGCTCCAAATATTTGAGCCAGGACCAACAAAAAAATATAGCGACTTCCATCAACTTCAGACCATTAAACTCTTCATTATGGTCTAGCAATATGAGTCCCTCATTAAATTCTTATTTTAATTTGAATGATCTCCTAGTCTAATACGCTTGTCTAAATAAATATGAACTTATAATGAGTTATGACTTAATGAGTTATGTTATGTATTGGATCTTAATCTTTATATTAAATTTTAGTCACTTAGACCCTCATGTCTAGAAACTCTCAACAACAAAAAGCCTTTAATGACTTTAGCTTATAGCATAGTATTTGTAGTGATAATGTATGAATGTGAATGATATAATTAAGGAAATAAGAATACTTACAAGCTCATCCTTAGGAGGTACATAATGGGGTAGATTCTCAAGTTCAAGTTCAGCAATAGCAACTTCCTCCCTAGCTTTTACAAGTTTTTGTTGTCGAGTTTCTTCCTGCCTCCTCAACTCTTCCATTTCTTTGTATTTTCCTTCTAATTCCACATCCTACAAAGTGATAACGACGAATTAAAGTGATAACAACTCTAACTTATCCAACAGGGAACAAGATAAATCCACAAGCACAATACCAGAAAAATTATCGAGGTTTTCATTGTCATAGTACCTTATAGGTCAAGAAAATGCATGGGTGATTATATCTTGTTAATTTTTTTTTAAAAAAAAGTACAACATGTAAATGGAAGAGAAAATTTACCAATTTGTTCTCCTCCTCCATAAGTTCGATTCGCTTCTTTGCATTCTCACTTACATGGTTGCTAACCTTTTTGCATTTTGCATATAATGCAGCCTTCTCTTCTTTTTGCTTCCTGCTATGCCATGAAGAATTACAATGTTATATTAGATCTTGACAACATATGGTACAGTGGTTGGTGAAGCCACCAACCCCACCAGTGGTCTTCTGTGATAATATGAGCAGTTGAGCACAGTTGCTCTAGCTCACAACCTAATTTTACACTCAAGAACCAAGCACATGGAGCTGGACCTGTTTTTTGTCAGAGAAAAAGTTCTAGAGAAAAGACTTCAAGTGGTTCATGTTCCTGCTATAGATCAATATGAAGATATCCTCACAAAATCTCTCTCTCCCCTTCTAACTTTATAGTTTTGAGGGTCAAGCTCAGAGTAGTAGACGAAAATTTTGTGAAACCGTCATGAGCTTGCTGAGGTTATTAGAGTAGAATTACTCCTTTTCTTTTTAATCTGTTAAGTAGAGTTAGTTACTTTAGTTAACTCAACTAACATAGGGTTAGTTGACAGTTGTAATGACAGCTGTATACAGCTGTCAAAGCTCTAGTATAAATGCTAGACATGTAACTGTTTTACAGTTGGGTTGTTAATATCAAAAACTCCATTCAGTTTTAGATTTTATCTACATTTCTGAAACCTTTTAATGCATTACAAACATATTCAGAGTTAAGCCCTAAGCCTGTGTACTCTATCATCCTCTAATACAATCATTTTTGTGCCCTAGCTTATCTTGTCTGCCTGCGCATTCATCTTAACTGGAGTTTCTGTAAATTTAAAATAGCTAATGCTTCTGCATCTGTGTATCAAAAAACCTTCTAAGTACTAAGTTTTTTTGTTTAATCAAAAGTGAAGAGCCCCAATACCCACCCACGCTGAAATATATGCAACCTTCTCATCCAGCAATTCAAAATACTAAGAATAAGAAGATCAGAAATTTAAGCAGTTGAGTATACGTATAGAAGTAAGAAAGACCACCATACATAATGGGTTCTTTAAGATCATTTAATAACTTTGCAGCTTCCTCCAATGCCTTTGCTGCATCATTCTCACGCTCCTTAGCTTCCCGGTATTCTGCCTGCTTCATATCATACCTCAGCCATGGCAATTTCTTTTTCATTGCTTCAGCCTACATAAAAAGATATAGCCATGATATTTTTATTAAAAAATCATCAAGACAGAAATGTTTCAAGGCATGAGTATCAGAAACCTCCTAAATGAGAAAAGAAAGGATGAGCTTAGCATATCAGGAAGAAAAAAAAAATCATAACAACTGGCTCAATGCTTGGCACATATAAGTTTTCTGAAACCTTGGCAAGAAGTTCATCTCTTTGACGAACACGTTCAACATCCGTCTCTAATTCAGCATTCCGTTCCTTCAACTGTTTTAAAGTTCCTTCATTTTTCTCCAGAGACTGAAATAGTATTATTGAAGTTATCCTCAAATGTACAAGCGATAAAGTTTTAGGAGATCATCAAGCCAATTCTTAGGAAAGGGTGAACATACCAACTCAATATGCTTCAATGCACGACTTTTGTCAACTAATGCTCGATGTTGCTCTGGAAGCTGTGGATCACCAACAGCCTTTTCGGTCTCTTCCAGAAGTTGAACAGGAGTTAACTTCGCAAACTCACATACCCTGTCTTGCGGTAAAAACTACAAAAGACAAAGGTTCCAAGCAATCAGTTAGCTAGGAGAAAAAGAAAAACAAAGTATTAGGGGCAAAATTATTTAGATGTATGTTAAAATACTCCTTCGCATAGCGAGGAGCTTCTGGGCAATGTGGTACGTAGTTTTCCTTCGCATAGCAAGGAGCCTTTAGACAATAGGATACGTAGTTTTTTTAAAATTTTTTTGTTAAAATACTCCCTTCTTTTACCAGTTCAAAACACTCAATTTTTTTATTGAAATTGAGTGTCATGGAAAAAAAATATTCAAATTTCGTTTTCATCAAGTAAACCCATGTTAATATTGTATGATCAACTATAAAGGTGACAAACCATCTTTTTACCATTCGGCATAGGGTCCAGACTACATCCCCAAACATCACTATGAATTAAAGTGAATGGACTAGATTCTTTAAAAAGATTGAGGAGAATAAGAGGAATGATGATAATGCTTTGACGCCTCTAGCTCTTGGAGAAGACACGGTGAGCAAATACAGGATCAAAGCAGAAGCTCTGATACAATGTAATTTTAGGAGAAGAAAGTGATCTTATTATTCAAGATGGGTCAGAAATACAAGAGAGAGATATAGTCAAAGATGGCTAGAATAAATCCTAACCACCCTAATTACAAAATAAATATAAGGAAAAGATAAAGGAAAATCAAATCAGATTTGAATCATCTAATCTTGATCTTAACTACCAAAATCTCCTAGAGTCCTTATTTGAAATTCAAATTTAAAATAAAAGTACATATACAGCTGTTAACACAGGTCATTTGCTTACTTGAGTCAAATTATTGACTTGTATGTTAAACCTTTGAATGGTTTCAGCCACATCCTTTTTAGGCACCACATTTCCTGAAATGAACAGAGTGACAGATCACATAATTATTTGATGAAAAACTTTGAAATTTAACTTGAATAGTTAAAATTACTGTATTTTATTTGTCATTTACATGAGCAATTTTTTTCTCCCCTGCAAACAGATGCATAGAAACTCTCAGCACATAAAACTGAGATATAGGAGAAAACTTAAAAATTTAAGTTCGTATAAGGCAGATTTGTGAGGAATAAATATAAAATTTAAGAGCAAGTTCTCAACACATAAAATTGAGATATAGGCGAAACCTTCAAAGTTTAAGTTCTTAGAAGATAGATTTGTGAGGAATATATATAAAATTTAAGAACAAGACAGCCCAAGAGATGCAGATGTTCCACTGTGTTGAGAAACTGATATTGATTTCATAAGAGAAATACAATTGGCTCAAATGAATCTCTGAGCACTAACAGATATTTATAGAGCAGAGATTCTAACTAACTGACAGCTGTACTAACTAACTAGAGGTTAACTCTAACTAGTAGAGTTAACTTACAGAGTATACACTCACACACTAAAGCCATATTGACTAAATAATAGAAAAAAATTGCTCATTGCCCCAGAAATT
This sequence comes from Glycine tomentella, assembly GCA_007407185.1. Classification (NCBI taxonomy): domain Eukaryota; kingdom Viridiplantae; phylum Streptophyta; class Magnoliopsida; order Fabales; family Fabaceae; genus Glycine; species Glycine tomentella. The sequence continues at coordinate 824,302 of PYAF01002184.1, read as the reverse complement.
TGAAATCCTTGTTAATTCCAAAAGCCTTCATAAATCATAACAAACGAACAAAAACTACTGTTGGACAGCAGGATACACCCAAGACCCTATGCTCATCAAAAACCCAGAAGATATTGTTCCAAAGAGAGGTGACTGCCTTGAAGAGCATAAATAAATTTCAGCCTTTTTTAGAACTATACACTTACACTTGCCCAAAAAAGAATAAAACCAACCCAATATCTTGTAATATAAATCAATTGAGAATTCAAGACATCCTATGTTCGTAACCATTCATACAGAAAAGCAAGTTCAGAAGATGGTTTTAAAAGGAAGCTATGAAACTTCAGGTAAAAATAATAAACATAATACAAAGCAGCCAGCAGAGCTTTAAATGTTAAAACCAGAAACCATATTTTGTTTTCAGATTCCATAACCAGTCAATTTTAACTTATAACCATCCTCTATTGCAGTTAATATCAACCAAGATACTTAACAATTACAGTTAAAATTATAGTAGCATTCAATAAAATTAGACATCTAGAGTATTAAAACCCCACCATTGAGCAACCATTCAGACTTGTTATTAGTATTAATTTTACGCATAATGGTAATGTGTTCCACTGTATGGTCCCCTCTCAAGGTGATCTTAATGTAGCCAGATTCTTCTCCCCGCTTCACATATGCCCCAATACTCGTAGCACGCCCGAGCAACTGGAATAAACAAAGTCATCATATATTGCAGTTGAAATAACAATCTTAAGAAGCTTGTTCAAGTGCAGAAAAACTCAAACCAACCTGGGGCTCTCCACAGAGGCCAAGAGCAATAGCACATACAAGCGAACTTTTACCAGAACCATTGGGCCCAATTACAAGATTCAGCCGAGGCCCAGGTTTGCATTTTAAGTAATCAAATGTCATGAAATTACAAAGCTCAATCTCAAGAATGTTTCCCGGCATATAATCATCATCCCCCCTGAAACAAAGTTTGAACCATCAGCTCCATAATCACAACTCCTTCATTATTTTCAAAATGGTGAGGGAGGGAATATGCATTAATTCAAAAGTTGAGAATGAAAATTTTCATTTTAATTTCCTCAATGCCATTAAGTATATCATGAAGAACAGAAAAGTAGGGTCTATTCATGTTAGGATCCAACAATTGAAATGAGAAAGAAAAGAAATAATATTATTGAATATGATGAAAAGAACGATGAATAAGAGACAAAACTCTCCTCCAAGGGTTTCCCCTTCACAAAGAGCCAATGCTCAATTTACAATGAAAACAAATCTGAATCTCTCCTATCCTTCTTTCCCTATTTATATCTAATTAACCCCTCTGACTAACTAACTCATGAATATTCTAACTATCTTAACTAACTCCCCCTTCTCATTATATCCTCACAGTTCATTTCCTATTTTTGAAAACTATTTTAAATAAAAAAAAAAGTTGTTTGATAAGAGTCATTTTTAAAAAGTGCTTTCAAAAATAAATCTCTTTCTTAGAGTTTAAACCAAAACAACTTTTATTCAGTTTTCTATTGCCCGTGTTCTTTTTTATACTTTTATATCTCCTCCCCTATTCCTACTAGGGGTGTTCGCAGTCTGGATTGGATCGGTTTTGAAGCAAAAAATCATCCGATTCAATCCCTTCGGTTTGGTTATTTGATCATCCATTCGGTTTGAAATTTTTTTCAAATCCGATCCAATTCAATCCAATTTTTTCCGGTTTGGATTGGATCGGTTTTCGGTTTTTTAAAAATTCTAAAAATAAAACTTATGAAACTTATTTTTATCAAAATAAGGAGTATCTAGCAGAAACAAACATATTCATTGGACAAAAACAAACACCATTTTCTAATTTTCATTGGACAAACACGTTTATTGGACAAAATAAGGAACAATTTTTTAGTGTGTATTGGGTTTTTGATTTTTGGGCTATGATGAGGAATAGGCCCAATTAGGTAAAGGGTAAGGTAAGGTTTATAATTGGACCGGTTTGCATTGGATCGGTTTTCACTAGCCAAACCGAAAACCGATCCAATCCAATGAAAATTTTCGATTTGTTTTCGATTTTTGGTTATTTCGATTATCGGTTTTTCGGTTCGGTCACCACTGTTTGTATCGGTTTGGATCGTTGATGAACACCCCTAATTCCTACTCTCTGAACTTTGTTTTTAGAAATTGCTTTATGGTATAGTTTTTAAAAAACTAAAAAACAAAAACAGTCAAACACACCCTTACGTGAGACTGTGAGAGTGGAAATTTTCAGTTCCAAACTAACAAACACATATAACATTGACAAACCCTAAGGAGTTTGTCGAACAAAATAGGATCTCGCATCTAACAAGTCACAAGTTTGCACCCTCACTTGTCTCTCTAAGGTGAGATAAATGTAAGTTCTTTGGTAAGTGCTCATTGAGCCTTGGATATACAAGGTTGACAAACACAAATAAGGGATGATCTGAATGATACTCAATAATTTCATTTTAAACATTTCTCAAATAAGGATTCACCCCCATCTGAAGTGGTGATTCTGTTCCAGCTATATATCTTTAAAATTCCAACAAAAAAAAAAAAAAAACAGAACAACAATTGAATTTGATTACGAGTGAAGAACAAAACTTACAACAAATGACATAGCCCTAACGCTGAAATTGCAAGGAATCAAGTTAATAAACAAAAAGATGAGCAACAACGTTTACGAACCTAGAGATTTTGGGGCGCTTAGGGGGGCGCGATTCCGCCATTCGTTGTGATCTTGCGAAGTGAAAGTCTCCGAAACGAAATCCCTAAGATTACGAGAGCTATTAATTGATTAGGGCTAAGATTTCAGAGAGAATATTCGAGAGTGTGAGAGAGCATTTGGCGCCAATTTGTGTTGCTTTTTGCAACTCTTTATACTATGTTTGGTAAGAAGGAAAAAAAATAGAGAGAAAAAAAAACATGAATAATGATATAATTTTTTTTGTTTAAATTTAAAAATATAAAAAAAAAAGTTAATTTATAAAAATTAAAATTTTTCTTTCCTTTTATTTTTTTATTAATTCAAATTTTAAATTTTTTTTCATTCCACTTACTTTCTCTTATTTCAAACATAAGCTTAAATAACAATGCGACTCGTACTCGGTCCATGGTATAAATGGAGCCGATCATGTATATAGCATGAACACTCTTCATAATGATCAAAAGTACCTAAAGGTACACAATTGCACCTTTGACAACACATTTCACATGTTATGAATCTTACACATATTTGATCTTAAAGACTGACATCTCTAATTACATTCAACCTCACAATTTACACATTAAAATAATACACTCGCTTTAATTAACAATTTTAAAAATAAAAAATAAAAAACATAGTTGAATGTTCAAGAATATTCTGTGAGACACAAAGGAATTATAAAAATCTTACATTAATTAATCCTTCAAATTATGAATCCAATATTTTATTTCTTTGATTTTAACTATACTTTGTTAAATTCTAACATCTATAAAATAACATCGGGATAATGTGGCAATGACGGATAAATTAAAAGGATTAGAGTTTAATGTTTATTTATTCATAATATATATTTATTACATTATTAATCGATCAAAAATTAAAATTAATATTATTTTTAGAATAATTATTTTAAAAGTCAATAAATTCATAAAATATGATCATTTCTTATTGCATGAAAATATATAAATTATTTTCTCAAAAAAAAAAATGAATAAAGTTTTATAATCTGAGAGATTAATAAAAAGATTCAAATTTTCATTTATATTGAAATATCCAATCTATACCGTATCAAACATTAACTTCACATTTTACTATAGGAATTTGTACCGATATTTGACAGGGAAAAGTTGGAACTTGGTTTGTTCGCCAAGGTCGTAGTTGCCTGTATTTAAAGAAAAACACATTAATATTTTATTTCGAAGGTTGGTCAAGAAAAATAAAAGATTGAAGCCAACATAATTTAAACATATAATCAGAATTTGTTTGAAATGGGGAAAAAACTATAACAATAAACTAACGAGAAGTCATACCATTGTATCTGATTCCACGATATTTAGGATGAAAAAAATGAGGAATGAAATTAGTAGAGCCTTGGAGATGGTAATGGTTTGAAGGTGTGAGTTGTTTCCTGCAATGGACGAAAAGGCTTCGGGACTTATAGTGGTGAAGAGAGGAATGTTGTTGTGTTTATAGCTTGCATGGAAGAATTCAATTAAATTAAAGAGATAGATTTGGCTGACTATTGCAATTATAGTTTCCATTGAAGAAATTTAGTCAATTAAAGAGGTCAAATAGTTTATATAAAATTTTAAACATTATTAAATAATTTTGAAGACCATATACATATTCAAAGAGGTATATTCATTTTTACTTTGAAGAAATAATAATATCTTTTAACCTTTTTAAGAAAACCTTTATGTAAAAAAGAAATGTAATTATTTGTCAAATTTTAAGTTAAATCAAATCAGTTTAAACTGATTCTGTTAATAAAATAAATGATCAAGAAAGTTTAACTCAATAGATTAACTAATATGCATGAGTTATTATAAATTCTCACATACTAGAGTTTAACTCCTTCCTTTTAATATACAAAAAATAGGATTAATTAAATTTTTAGTGTCTCAAATTTTTCATATTCAAATATTTATTTTCTCATTTTTTTTACAAATTTTAATTTTTCATCAATATTTGTATTTCTTTTTAAAAAATTATCCATTTTTAATCCATCATTCTTTTTTTAAATTAGTCTCTTATTTATTTTATATTTGAGAGTTATAGTATTGAAGAGAGAAATATAGTCGGGAAGAATT
>PYAF01002184.1:798176-817836 GCA_007407185.1 Glycine tomentella | reverse complement strand
CAACTATATGTATTTACATATTTTTAAGAGTTATACTACTAAAAGAATTATTATTTGTATCAATTTATAAAAAGATAAAATATAACAATTACATTAACAATGTGGTCAACGATGAAATGTTAAATAAAATACATTAATGACCTATAATATTTTATGTTTCATTTTTTCAATTACAATATGTTATAATTTATAGATTGTTAACATTCAAAACACAAAATTCAATTTAAGTAAATCTTTATACTTTATTCTAAGTTTCAAGGATATATACCTTAACATTATTTTTTTAAAAAACTCAAAACTTAATTTGTATTAAGATTTTTTCTGACTCGTGAACCGATTTTGCTAGTCTTTAGTGTGTTTTTCTATTACCAAATTCCCAGTTTTTTTTTTTCTATCGGTTTTTCTCAAAGTTTGTTTTTGTAGTTTATTTAGACAGCCACTAAACCATTTCGTTAGTTCTCCAGTCGAACTGATAAGTCCAATTTATATTTTATAATGTAATTGAAGTTTTTACAATACATATGGATAATAAATATTGGACCAGTGGATACTCACAAATATTATTCACGATGAATAGAGTAATTACTTAATAAATATAAGATGATACATGTAAGTAACATCCACAAATTTTAGCGAATAAGAGTACATTAGTACCCCACCCTACCCATATACTCACAACAACAGCAAAAATGAAAACCTAAAAGATAAATCATGTTCCTTAATCCTTATTTATAAAAAATCTTAATCTAATTATTATCATATTTTTAATTAATATTATTTATTTATCAATTTTTCATATTAATTAAAATGCGGAGAACACGGATAATTAAACTTACTACCCACAGTCACGAGTCTGAGTATAGATATTCTTTTTTATATCATGTAGTGACAAAAATCCCGACCAAAGTATGCACAATCCATAGCATAAAACGTAATTAAATTAAAACTGCGACATGAGAGGGAAAATTTCACACAGATGAATATCTAACTTAAAATGACTATTATACAAAAGTCCCTAAAAAAATGGCAAAATTGCAATTAGCACTAGCACATAACTCTGGGTGGCCATGTCATGATCAATGAAGAGAAATCTCATGATAATATTCAATTAAAGCCATTGAAATTTTAACCAAGGACGACCATATCAACATGTGAATTCAATAGGTTTCTTCTCATTTTTGTCGTCAAGTAGTGCCTTTCTTTGCCCTGCTTCTGCCATCTGATTCCCTAAACAGGTTGATCAGGAGAAACTAGTCCCTGCAAAACAACAGACATCGATCTCAATAAACAGATATTGGAAACTTGAGAGTTAAATCACTCAACTGATGATGATAGGGAGATTTATAAAGAAAGAAAGCAAGAGGGATTAAAAAACATATGTATGACCACGAATATGGATATTTGTGATGTGGTTAAAATCAGTCCTTGTGCAAGCAACTACAGCCAAAATAGTATACATAATAAACAAGTAGGATATAGATGCATCAACATTTCAATTTGAGGATAGAGGTACGAAAGCTGTTCGACAAACACAATGTTAATTTTATTGGGAAGAACTATGACTAAATTCTATTGATTTCAGTGCAAGGAAGACCTATTAAAGCAGGATCAAAATATCAAAACCATTTTCTGCCATAGTGTTAGGATCCAATTGTAAGGTACTGAGACTTGGAGTCCCACATTGGAAGTATGGAATTTATAAGGCTTTAGGCTCTCCAACTACAATAGCTAGTTGTGGTGTGATTCTCTCAAGGTTCTTATCACATAGCATATGGTGTATCATGACGTGCTAGACAAACCAAAGTACATGTGTAACATAGTTATATAATCCAATTAAAAGGGGTCAAATTTTGTAAAACCAAAACCTAAAGACTGTGTTCCACCATTATGTTCTTATCTTCTAAGATCATAAAAATTTGATAAACTTTAAACCTGCAGATTTCAAGACATGCTGTACATTTAAAAGATCAACAATATTAGTGAGATGAGAACAGTGCTTTAAATCACCCACATCCAGTTGTTCAAATTCCATAATCTAAGAGTTCAAAAATATTCCAATAATTTTATAGTTAGCACTATTAACTATTCATTTTAGCAAAACACAGGCACAGCTACAAGCCTAAAACATAAGAAGATACTGATTCTGATGTCAATTGATGCTAAATTTCTATTGCCAGAACATGTCCATCAAAAACTTAAGACAATTTCATAGCACTTAACTTGCAACTTTGTAAGAATAATATCAACATGTCCCCTGATTATAGTTAACAGCCTTAAAGATGTGGTCTTCAATCTTACAAATGAACAGGTTCTACAAAGATACAAGGACTCTGAACAGCCAGAGGGTTAATGTGTCACTCTAGGATTGTGATCCTAAAGGCCAGAGGTTGCCAATACGAAGATCATCTAAGGAAACATGTGACCAAATTTATTCACCATTTTCTTAAAATTGATGTCAACCTCACAAAAACAAGAAGGCTTTTGTTTCCTAGATATTGTTCCCCTGTATTGTGCTGGTATGTATGCAGTTAATACATGACCAGTATAAACTCAAGACTTGGAAGATGAAAATGTTATTGAGCTATAAGTTTAAAAGGCAAGCAGACGTTCAGAAAGGCTGTTCATAAATTCTATAAATGTCTGCATAAGTTTCTGAAACTTATAACAGACGCTACAAGTTTTATCATGATATAATTTCTTTCAATTTGGTTTTCAAGACCTAAAGTCATTTACATTTGAGATAGATCCTGACATTGATGGGTCACAATTTGTTGCTATGTATAAAAGGCAGTAAAAGTTCTCAACAGCTGCTTACATTTCCAGCCTATTACTCTTCAATTTAGAGGACCCTACCCCCCTGCCATGGTTTATTCAACCAAAAAGTTGACGTACAAAACATATTTTATTCTTATAAAATTTGAGACACAAATATCCCAAAGTGTCTATAATAGTTGATTGTTGTAGAATAGACCCCTCTATGGCTCTCTCACTCTGCAGGAAGGGATGGTTTACCTTAAGGGTTTTTTATAAAAAGTTTCTGAGAATCAGGTTTAGAATGCTAAGGAAATTCAGTTGTTTATCTTACCAGACCTAAATCACTATATTGCTATGAATATGACACCAGGCAAAGGGGCCTTTTGTAGTATAAACAGAGAAGGAAGTTGAGAACTTTCAATAGTTAGTTACACTTTTTCGACCTTCGATGGCATTCCTGTCCTAGCACCTGAGCATCCCACGTCCATGGGAATTCAAGAATAACACAACAGGAGCAAGACGGGTACAAGGTTACAGACAGACAAGGGTTTAGATATGGAAGGGAATCAACTCCAAAGGAAAAGAACAGAGAAAAAATCTTCTTTGGTGACCTCAACTAATTAGAGCTTACACAAAACTCTACTCAAATACCTTCCCATGTCTACTCTTATAGACTACTATTCCAATGAACTGATAATAGCTAATCTGACCCTATAATCCAATGCTATCTAAAACAAGGGGAGGTGTCAAAAGGAAAAATAAATAACGTATAGATAAATGTGTGGTCTGAGTTTGGATCAGTTTATTTTGTATTTAAAACTCTTACAATCAAAAGTATAGCCAAACCCCCTAAAAATTTAGCCAATATAAACATACACTGAACATTAGCTTGAATAAATAAACATCGAACCCAATCATGTTAGGGACAGAGAAACTGACATACATTCGGCAACTATGATAGCAAAGCATAATTGAACAAACACCATATAAGATTCTGTATTTAAATGCGGCATAGCATGAGAGTTTACTTTTTTTTTATTTATCAGCAAAGATAATTAGATATATATATATATATATATATATGAAAAGAAACAACACAGTACAAGTAGTACTGCTGTAAGTACAAACTAGCAAAAACAAAACAGAACTAAGGAAGCTTGATGCATGAGAGACATGATAAAAGCCAACAGAGTTCTGCATGAGAGTTTACTTACCAGTACTTAATCATCCCATCCCAGCCACACGTCGCTACCTTGCTCTGTTCCAAGGGATGCCACTCGCAACCAATGCAAACACCTTCATGACACTTGAGAGTTCTGTAGACCTTGCAAGTCTTCCAGTCCCAGAACCAACACTTCCCCTCACCATCCCCCGACATGACATATTGTCCATCCGGAGAAAAATTGACCTGACACGCATATCCAGCCACAATATGTCCACCAAATCTCTTCCTTTTGTTAAGTTGGAACTTCTCCCTGGTGCTATAAATAAGTATCTGGTTATCCAAGCTCTGAGCAGCGAGCCAATTGGCATTGGGGTGAAGCGAAATAGAAGGCATGGAGTGCATGTGGGGTTCACTAATATACTTTATAACCACAGGAATACCGAATTCCCATACCCTGAGGGACTTATCATCACTGGAAGTAACAAACCTCCTGTTGTTATCAACAAAGGTGATGGTATTCACAGCTCCCAAATGCTGATCATACTCCTGAGTTATCTGCCCGGTATTCATATCCCACTGAACAATCTTCTTATCACTCATTCCAGCCAACAAAACATTCTGCTTATCCTCATCCGGATTAAGCTTCACAACATAAGGAATTTTGCCGGTGGCAAATGTCGATATCACCTGCCCCGTTTCGGTATCCCAATACTTAATATTCTTGTCATACCCAGCACTCAAAAACTTAGTCCCATCATTGCTGAAACAAATATCCCTAACGGCTTTCGAGTGTCCCATGTAAGTCCTCATACACTTGCCAGAGTTGAAAACATCCCAAATCTTAACCTTGGTATCCATGCCGGCAGAGAGAATCAAGTGGCCATACTTGGGGAAAAACCTAATAGCAGAAACCCCTTTGGTGTGTCCACTCCAAGTATGAATCAATCTCTTGGGAATATAACAACGATCATTATTCGCCTTTGCATCCTTAGGAGGCGCAATCCAAGACCTACCTTGGTAATCCCTCTCCTCTTTCCCATGAAAGGTGCTCTTATCTTTAACAACCTCAACTTTCTCCCCTCCAAAACCACTCTTCTCTTCGCCTTTCTTCTTCGCATACTCCTCCGCATACTTCTGCTGTTCTTCAGTCAATTCTCCTTGCAACCCCTCCTTCTTCCCTGCCCAAGGGCTCTTCTTGTTCTTCATTATCCACGCCTCCGAGGCCGGGTTTTCGATCTCGTCGTCGTCGTCTTCCTCTGATTTCTTATTCTGCCTGGCCTCAATGCGGCGTTTCTTATGCTCGTGGGGGGGGATGTTGTAGACGGAGACGGCGTTGTTGTCGCGTAGCGCGTCGAGGTCGCCGACGAAGTTGTTGGCGGCTGGGTCGGCGGCGTAGCCGAACTTGTGGAAGGTGTTGTACTGCTCGTCGAAGAGGAAGGGTTCGATGGAGGCGTCCTCGACGAAGCCGAGCTTGTGGTTGCGCATGCCCTGGGCGATGCCGTCCTTGGCAAAGGGGTGTGCCGGGCCCTGGATGGGGGCCCAGAGCTGGTCGTAGGAGGGGTTGAAGCCCACCAGGTGCTGGGTCGGGTCGATGGGCCGCGAGAGGGCCGAGGAGGAGGAGGAGGCGACGCTGAGGGCCAGCATGGTGTCGTCGACGTTGGGCGCGGCGGAGCGTCCCGGGAGGAGGCGCGGCGGGGAGCTAGGGTTTTCAGAGGGGGAGTCAGGATCGTCGCCGTCTGAGTATTGGTGAAGGAGATCCATTGTGGAGAAAATTAGGGTTTACGTTATTAGAGGAATTGTATGATTTATGAATGCGCGAGAATGAGGGAGTGGGAACTGTGAGGGAAGTGCTTTTAAGATTGCAGCGGAATGGTTTGGCTTCTGCTGCTGCCTGCCGGTGCCTTCGGTTTAACAATCAGGGATTTGCAATTGCAGTGGGGTGTTGAGGTTTAACGATCTATACTAGTGTTCATAAACCAAACCAATTCAACCAAAATCGAAAATTTGATAAATTGAATCGGATTTGAAATTTAATTTTGAAATCCATTCAATCCTTATCGAAATTATATACATATACAAAGCAAATTACACGAGTTATAAAAAAATCAGATTGAGTGTTTTTATTTCAGACATTTAATCTTCACATCTATATTCATACTTTATGCTATATATATAAAGTAAAATATTTTAATCATTGTTTTTTTTAATGATTTTATGTATTATAATTTTCCATTCACTTTAATTTATTTTGACTTTTCATTTTTTTTATGGTTTTCTTTCTTTCTCTCTCTTTGTGTGTCTACTCCTACTCATGTTATTAGTCAGTCACATGAGATATTTAAAATTTAGAAGAGCATCCAGCAAAGGAAAAAAAAGCATGATAGTGAATGTCAATCAAAAATAGAATGATATCTCTATTTATCAAATTCGATCATAAAATGTTTATCCATTAGTTATGTTAATTCATATAAGAAATTATTATTAGACCTATGCTTGAAACATGAACGTCAAGTTATGAAAAAATTATTTAATTAAAGAAATCTAGGTTATGACAACTTTATACCAATATCATGGTTTAAAAAAAATCATCATTGATGGTAGCAAATTGGAAAATCTAGGTTGTAATCGTTTTTAAAGAGTTATTCAAGATTATGTTTTTCTCGTTGGATTAAAGGATTCTCGGACTTTTATAAAAATTCAACTAGTGTAAATGTTAAGCTCCATGTTATATATTATGGTTTTCGTTGTACTTGGTCGATAGAATTAGAAAATGTGATTTGCAAACTTGATTCCAAGTTGGCGCTTCAACTCATTTTAGAAGAAGTAATTTAAATTTCAATCTCATCCTTATGCTCTTTAGTCTTCAAGATTTGTAACTTCCTCGCATATGATTGAAATATCTCTTTCACTCATACATTGGGGTAAGGGAATGCAAGGATAAATTGACTAACCAATAAATATGCCTTAGAGTCATAATTATTTACCACCTATTCGTGCCTCTCCCGATAGCTTCGAGATAAATATCTTGTTGATGGTTAAGGCATCATGTTTATCTGATGTAATTAATTATCCTTTTTATTTTTACGATGAATCCAAAATATCAATATTTTGCGTTAAAATGTTGTATTGATCCAAACTTGTTCCATATATTTAGGATTTTGATATGGTCAATTCAAATTAATATAAATAATCCAATCAAATTTTTATGCTGAGCAAAGATAAAAGTAATATCATCTCAATTTGTTATTTTCTTATGTCCCTGAATGTTGACCTCTCAACGACTCTCACATTTCAACACTTATTTAATATTCTTGTTAATCAGAATTCTCCGTAGGTAGTCATTTTTTAGACCTCGACAACTGGCATTGATCAATCGATTGCTCTCAAGATCATTGACTGTCACCATAAATTATCTTGAGACTTTTTAGCATATTTTATCCTTACTCGCATACTTTATGATAAACTTTATAGAATGTAACCACTCTCATAACTATTTGCCAACGTGCTTTGTCTTCATTTACACACCTATGATAAATTTTATAAAATGTCACCTATCTCATAATTACTCAAAAATAAACACACTTAACTGTAGTGTTTTTAAATAATAGGTTATTGAAAAACAAATGCATCTTATTAATATAAATAATATCAATTAATTCATTTAAATCATCATCAGTTAATATAGTTTCATACATATACAACTTCTTATAATTTGTTCAAGGTGTGCACCTAATATTTGGGAACAAAAAGATCTAAAAATACTTAGATAGAAACTTAAGGTTTAAGAAGTAAGATGTTAAATATGTGCAATTAAATGATATTTTTTTTTTTCTTTCTAGTAATTAATAAAGAAACGATGATTAGTTTCCCGCCAGCGGGGGGACTAAAACATTTCAAATTTATTAAATTTCTACCAATGTCTGGCTTTGAGTCTCTGTTAGAAGATAAGACAGTATTACTTGGAAGAACAAATATCTTCTTGCGTGTTGCGATATCATAATGGAATCATCCAAATCTCACAATGTCGTCAACTCTTCTCCCAGTGACAGCAACTCCCATTTTCACTCTCACCAAAACCCTACCTACTCTCCTATAAATTCAAATTCAACTCCCTCGTCCGCCACTGCTCCCTCTCCGACCGCGAGGAGCAGCGCTTGCTCCGCGACGAACAGCGCTGGGCTCGCGAGCGCGACCAGCTCCTCCGCGAGATCGCCGTCCTCAAGCTCCAAATACAGGCGCTGGAGCGTCGTCTCTTGACGCGCGATTTGTCCTCTCCGGCTTCCGTCTCCGACGCCGTCCCGAATGTCACGTTGCTCTTGCATTTGCTCAAGGACAAGAGTCCGGTTCTCGAGAGCGGTTCGAGCCTGCGGAACGCGGAGGAGGTGGAGGAGGAGGTGAAGCAATTGGAAGAGGTCGTCGAACATGTGAAAGAGGTTATGGTGGTTGAGGAATCTGCTAGGGTTGAAAAGAGGATCTCGTTGCGGATAAGTTCCGAAGGAGAAGATGTTCGACAGATACAGGTTCATTTTCGTTTTTTCTACTTTTATTATTTTTTATAAATGATATATAGGCATATTTGGATAGAACCTAAGAATATTAAATTAACTGAGCTTCATTTATAAAGCTAAAATAAACTTGTTCACTTTTACAGAAGTTTCATCTAACTTCTCCAGAATTTGAAGTGCATAAGTTGATTTTACCTTACGACAGAAACTCGATTCATTTTATCTTATTTACTTCTCATATGAGTGTGCTTAGGGAGAAGTTTATTCAAATAAGACCTTAATAATCTATTAGTACGAGGATTTGTTTGTTGCAATCTGCACGTGGAATCGTGGATGATTGGTGCGATGTGGAATCTTACTTGATGCGTTGTTGAAATATCAGGAAGCATTGTTGAAATTGGGGTTTTACTCTGGCGAGGAAGACATGGAGTATTCCAGCTTCTCAAGTGGAACTGAGCGTGCTGTGAAGACTTGGCAAGTTAGTATTGTCTGCATAATATATAATTTTTTTATGGGAAAAGAGGAAAGTTTGTCTTGGATTAATTTTCATTTTATATGATGTACGTGCTATGCCTGGACATTTTTTTTGTGATTCTGATGGTTGTGTGATTATTTGTTTAAAAGGCTGCATTAGGTGCCCCTGAGGATGGTATCATGACAGCTGAACTTCTGGAAAGGTTGTATTTGGAGATAAGGAATAAGGACATGGGCACTGCGACTCAAGACAAACAATCCACTACTGTTTTGCCAAAGGTATGGTATTCTGGTTATATCAAACGTAATTTTTGATCCCTTTTTGAATGCTCAGAACCTGCCACAATTTTTAAGAGTTTATCTTAAATGCATTGTCCAAAAATACTAGTAACTTTAGTGTCTGTTGGGATTCCCATCAATTAGGTACCTTCCAACTAAAATGCACATCAAAATCACCAAAAAAATGTGGATGTTACTCTGAGTAGCTTCATCTTCACTCACGTCTTCTCCAGAGACGTGGAATCAAACACAGTTGATCGCATGTGCTTGGGGATCAATCATGTGACTGCTTGGTCCTAACCAAAGAGGATAGTTTATGTATTCTTGATGGAGATTTGAGTATATATATATATAGTTCATGTGATGCAGTTTTTGGAATGGGTGGGCGAGGGTACAAAATGCCCATATTGTAAAGGCCTAGGGTATACTGTATGTGATCTATGTGGAGGGAAAACTATGGTATAGGTATGACATATATTTCTAGTTTATCGTTTCATACACAGGTATGTAGTTATCAGTATCATTGCATCACAAAATTTTGCATAGTATGTTATTTAATCATCAAAACTGAGAAATAGGAACTTAATATTTGAGAGATTTTTAACTTTCAAGGCTTTGGAGCTTACATAGCTACTTGAAACTCTGCAGAGAAACCTCACAAATTACAACATAGATTGAACGTGCATGCACTTTTAAACCTTCAAAATGAATGAGGTGATATTCCATTGTGAGTAATAATTCAAACATACATTTTACCCTTGTCCGAACTACGTTTGTTTCAAACTTTATGATTCGTTAAATCACAAAATGTAATGCTATGTTAATTGGTGGATGCTTCACTGGCAGAGACTGTCATCTTTGAATTCTATTTGGCCATAAGCCAAAAATAGTAAGGCCAAAGATGACAGGATCGAAGACTGCACAAAGGCTTTTATAGCAAGGGTTGCTGAAGAGTGAGCAGTTTCTCCAAAATCCTTAGAGTGAACTCGAAATAAAGGTATGGTAGGATCGAGCTCAATCAAATACTTGGCACTAGACCTATATCTTAATGGCTTCTTTATTTGAGGGACTTGGAGATTAAGGAGCTTTAGATACACATGACAGAATGAGTAAAATGAGATGGTCAGTGAATAAAAAATATGCGCGAACTCACGAAATTTTAAGTGTCACTATAATTTTATTTTCCACATGCCGATCTAATTAACTTTTTACTCATTTAGAAAATGTTAACATTCCCCATCAAGATCAAAATTTGCAGCTGTCATTTTTTTTGTTTGATTGGTCGACAATACTATTTCTTTATGAAGTTTTCAATACACGGTACCATTTTCTCATCAAACAGATATCAATTCTGTTTCACAGGCAAATTGTATACACTGCGATACTTACACAACGAAGGAGCACCTTTATGTGCATAAAGAGAATATGAATAATTCAATGGGTATCAGAAATTGAAAGCTCATCCAGACTAGAATTAGGCAATGAACTGAGTAGCATTCGGTATGTAATATTAGCAAAGTACAAAATGCAGCAGCAACAACAAAAAGTTTTCTTTTCAGTTGAAAATTCAAATTGATACTGATTTGATTATCAATTATAGTACAAGGTAAACATATTTTCATTTGAAACTTCTAAAAAGTTGTCCTAAGGTTTCCACCACCAGCCATGCGCCTTGTCACGACCTCATGGTAACGAATTCTTCTACAACGGATGGCTGTATTGTTATGGCTCACCTAGAGGAAACAAAAAAGATTCAAGTGATGCAGTTTGAGAAATACATTAACATAAAAACGGTGAGAGGTTAGAGGCTAAGGGCCCAAATCAACTGCATCATGGATGGGTTTCAGAACTTTAGCCATTGAAAATAAACGGGGCAGTGCACCTAAAAAATCACTTCCTGCACCCTTTAAACTTTCCGGATTAACCAATCAAGAAGGTAAAATTACATTTCGGATTGGCCAATCCAAAATATAAAAAGAAGAAACATTCCGGATTAGTCAGTAAGCAATTTGTAGTACGCAGTAAGCAACTGCCCATAGACGCTGCTGCCTTGTTTACTCTTTTATTTAATGTTTAATCTTTTTGACAAAAAGATTGTTGATCCAAAATAAATAATATTTGAAATATTTAAAAGTAAAAAATAACCTGTTATCTTCATTCTCTTTGTATTAGAAGTTTGAGATCAGGAAGATCTCAAATTTGTCAAGCAATTGTCATCACATCCTGCAACATATTTTCTTACTGTAAACAAAAAATGACGAATTACCATTGTAAGCCACGTCATATATTTAACATTATTGTTGTTAATCATTTAAAAGAACATTTTAAAAGCTGGAATGTGCTAAATTAATATATCTTGAGAGCTCAAATAAATAAGAATGTACAGTATAACAGTTACAGCAAAGGCCAAAGAGTGGGTAACTTATGTTTTTTTAAACTAAGTGGCTATATAAATTACAAGTTACAATCGAACTCTGCTTATTTCTAAAACATTTTCCCCAAGACTTTGACCGCCATTATTAACAGCTTCTCTAGGTGAGGGTTGGGTAAGAAACAATAGGAAAAAAGTTACCTATACAAAAATTTTATGTTCTTACAAGTTAATTATCAGCAAGCACAATGAAATACAGAATTGCTAAAGCATCTTGCTTTTGTTGCAATCCTTCTCACACCTGTTTCATTATGAGAATATCCTCCAATAACAGGAGATAAGTGGATTCTGTCCATGATATTTATTTTAGGGGCCTCAAGAATTGCCTTGGGCCGATTTATTGCATATTGCATGCCCCAAATAGCTAGGGGCCTCATATACATAAGGGACCTGTAGTGCCCATCCATTGTCCATGCCTCTGGTGTCTGAAACCAGTACCTGTCATGAGAGAGAAGGGGAATGAATGAGTTAATATTGAATAATAAGTATGAAATAGAATAACTGAAAATCTCTAGTATGTGAAGTGAAAAACTGTCTTGTGAGTTAATTTTAGCATCATGCTTTGGAGTACAATATGCATTAAGTACACTTTTAATCTGATTGTATATTTTCTGATATTAAGTTATTAACAAATATTCATTGGCATTGGAGTATATTTATTCACACATGAAGAAATTCAATCCCTACTTGACAGACACAAAAAAGGAAGAATGCAGGTGATTCAAAAACAATTATGGATGACAGAGAGCATAAGAAGTTACCCATATCCATCTTCTGACCAGCCGGCTAGAAATATTCCCTCGGCAGTTGCGAAGGCCTCTTCTTCCATTCCCGCAAGTATCATTGTAGCAGCAAGACCATAGGTCACACCTGTCCATACTTCTCGAGACTGCATACAAGTCTCGTCCACCTTACCATTGGGATGCATGCCATTTACAGCACCCATTCTGCCTCCTTTAACTTTCATTACATTGAAATCATAAACCTTCCGGAGAGCACTTTTGATTTTTGAATCCTCAAAAAGTGGGGGCAGCCCCGAGGACGCTGTATACCATTGCCCAGCCAATTGATCTGCTTGAATGGATTTACTGTTACCACTTGATCCACTGTCATAGTTAAAATACGTACCATTCCACAGTTTTTCTTCAAATGCTGGCTTAGCCTTCAAAAACTTCCGTTTGCATTTTTCCGCAAATTCTCTGTCACCTAGTTCAAGGGCCATTGCAGCTGCAGCTTGTAGAGCAGCAAGCCAAAGACAACCACAGTAAGTGCTCACACCATGGACTGTCCATGTATCGTATGTTTGATCAGGGAACCCATCATTCTCAATAAGACCATCCCCATCTCTATCAAATTGTTCCATGTACTCCATTGCAGCACGGACAGCAGGCCACACATCCACTCCAAATTCCAAATCACCTGTGGCAGCAAAATCTCGATACACCTGAAGAACAAATTTTGGGTTCAGGTCCTTCCACTTGCTAGTATCATGGATGTTATAGGCATTCATTTCATGCCATGGATCATGTGTCCCCAAATCATGTGGCACTGCTCCATAAACCTTGCGAATGCCGCAGTTTCCTTCTGCCAGAAACTTTACTTTTCTTCCATCTTCACACAAGACAGCTCTAGCAAAGTCACGCTGTATATTTAATTCAATCTTAGGAAAGAGCTCAAGAAGGGCAAATGACGCATAGAAGTGCACATCATATGTGCACCACATGATATATTCCACTCCTTCCAAGTACAAGAACCTTCCAACATCATCATCATCTCCATATAGTTTTTCATCCGCATGATCATGTCCTGTAATAACAGCAGAATCATAGGTACTATCCGTTATACGCTCCACAACTCTCCTTTTTCTGTCGCTCATTTTATCTTCAGTTTCTTTCACGACTGTATTTTCCAACTCCCTTACCCGATCCTGGTCATTCCGCATATTCGAAGATAGCAAAGGAGAGTCTGGAAGAAAGATAAAAGCAGTCTTAATGATTTCATTAAGAAAAAACTGATAATAGGCATCTCCAATGCCAAACCAGATGTTCACTGAAAATTAAAGTGCAATACAATATGCTTATACTTTATACATACCAATCCAAATTGTTCCTCCAGCAACAAGAAAGTAGAGTTCATTAAACAATGTAAATTTGTACCTGTAAAAAAAAATTTATATACATTATGTATTTTGACGACCAATACAAGCTACAATAAGAGTTGATTAGATAGAGGACAGTTTCATAAATCAAGGTAGAGAAAGACATAGAAAACTCTTGAAGAGACTACGCGAGCATAAATGCTCAGTTCAAAGAATTTAAAAATAGAAACAACTGTATGCTATACTAAATGACTGTGATTGATAACCGCTGACTTATAGGTACTCTTGAAGAGACTACACGAGCATAAATGCTCAGTTCAAAGAATTTAAAAATAGAGATAACAGTATGTTCTACTAAATGACTGTGATTGATAACCGCTGACTTATAGGTCCCATAAACCCAACCGTTTAACAAAGGAAATTGATTACTATAATGAAACATAATTTGGGTTTGTCTTTGCTTGAAACATAATAGATACCATTTCTAGAACACAGTGAAGTTTTTTAACAAGTCTAAAATGCAAATATTTGCACAAAATGAAAGTGCCAAAATCAGCTAGGAAAAACCAAGTTTTGCTTTGTGTCTAGTAGTATACACCTAGACTTTAAAATCTTCGTACATTTGATTATATAATAATAATGACCAATAGCATACACAAAAAAATCCAGTGATACTTAAAAATACTATAGAAGTTAAACTGAGAATTACCATTCAGGTAGTGTCTCATCCTTAAGAATAGGATTCTGCCATTTCTCAATCTCTTCTTCCCACCTATTGTAATCTGTTAAGAATTTAAAATTTAATAAGGTCTTTAAATGCCACAGATGAAACCATCAATCACTTCAGAAACATTTGTATCTTTTTTTTCCATCATCTTTTGAAACGTGATTAATATACAACAGCAACAGCAACAGCTATGCAAGTAAACCACAGGCCTGGAGAATATCAATTTCAATCAAATCATACAACATACGTGTCAATGCATCATGAGCCAAGTCTGCCGCAGCTTTCTCAGAAGTCCCATAAAATTTTGTATATCTCCTGCAGTAAAAGAATCAAGCAAATTTAACATAAGAATTTTATATGTCAAATCTGGTATGCACTACCTGTTTAAATCACAAGGGTTTCTGTTGGAATCAGATGGGACAGATTTTAAAAATTTTCTGGTAAGCTTAGCTACTCAAAGGCACAGCTGCTCTAATAACAACTAAAAATATCAATCAAATTTTTGCTAAAGCTTAATGGCAACCTGTGTCACTTCATAAACAGTAGTAAGCCAATCATAAATTAGTTCACTTGTTCAGGCAGGTATGTGCATACAACTATTATATATTTAAGATATAGAGAAGTTGTTTGCAGATAAATTTAACTACTTAAAAATATTTCTCGCACAAATTGATTACCTGTTGAAAGTGCTACCTTTCACAAACTTCACTTTTGGAGACGACCATGCAAGACTAAATGCAACAGTGCATTTTCCATGGGGCTCAACCCAAGTGGAAGCTGCAACAGCAGCACATAGTGTCTCCCCAGGTGATGAGGGCATGCTAGGTCCAGAATTGAAATTCTCCTGGTCAAATTGCCCATCCTTAAAAAACATATAACCTCATCAATTAGAACCAACCCTGTATATTTTCACCAAAAATATTTGAAAGAATGAAATGGATCGTTTAGAAACCTAAAAAAAACAGGAGCAATCAGTACCTTCACCATTTTACTCCACATGCCTTTTGCAGTCATGCTACTTCCTTCAGACAGCCCAAAACTTGGCAAAACAGAAACATTAACATTCTGTGTCTCGCATGCAGCAATGGCAAAAGTAACAGGAGGGTTTCCTTTTGCTGTCCTGCAATATTGGAATGACCTTAATATATAGACCTAAATCATCATTTACATAGCAGTTTAGGAGACAGGAGAATTACAAATACATACATTCCCACCTACACACACATATCTACATGCATGCAAATATGTCAAACCTGAATAGTGGAAACTGTAAACTTAAGTGTAGAAACTAAATATTATTGCGTAGTTAAAATAAACTAATAGCATTAAAAAGTTAAAATTTCTTAGTTCATTTTTTCAAGTTCATTCAAAAATCCCAAACCAGAAAGATAACCCAAAGTAAAAACAATCTATTTCAGAATAGTGTTTTCATTTTCATCTATTTTGGAGGTATGTTGTTAACCCACCTCACTAGCACAATTCCCTCAGTTCTACTTTCTCCATTCCTTTTTTAATGAGATTTTTTTCCCTATAAAAAATAATAACCCGAAGTTTATACTAGGAATAATACTACAGAAAGCTCCAATGTTAATAGTGTATAGTAAGAGTTAGTTAGTTAAGCTAACTACTTCTGTAGTTAGAACTCTCTCTATATACCCTACTGTGTAACTTTGTTGTAACTAACTTATTCATAATACAATAACAGTTTCATAATATTACAGTTTTCTCTCTTTCTATCTCACCTCCATGGGTTTCTTCATGGTATTCAGAGCTTCCTAAAGCCTTCAATGGCAGTTTGATCCTAATTTTTCGCTTCTGCAACATTCTTGTGTTTCGGTTTTATCTGTTCGTGTGTTTCAAGTGAATCCACGATTTCTTTTGTTCCTTTTGGTTTTCTGATCTGGAAACTGCGTTTCTTCGATCATTGTATCTCTGTGCTCGTGATTTCTGTTTGTACGAAATTCACGATTTCTGTTCGATTTTGGTTCTGTTTTCAATCGTGATTCTGTTTGTGCAATATCTCTGATCATCGCACTTCTCTGGACTCATTTCTGGTTGCATGCGATTTGCAAGTGTTCATCGCATCTCTCTCTGTTCTTCATTAATCCATTATTCTTTACCCTCTACTCCTCCTCCTCAACCTCAAAATACACATCCCATGCAAACTAGATCAAAGTCAGGTATTGTACAACCTCGGTTACATCCTACTTTACTTCTAACTACCGCTGACCCTACTTCTGTTAAACATGCTCTTTTATCTCCTGAATGGAAGGAAGCTATGCAGCGGGAGTACAATGCTCTTATGGCCAATAACACTTGGTCTCTGGTCCCGTTATCCTCAGGCAGAAAAGGCATTGGCTGCAAGCGGGTTTTCAGGGTAAAACAGAATCCTGATGGCTCTATCTTGAAGTATAAAGCAAGGTTAGTGGCCAAAGGGTTTAATCAAATCCCTGGTCAGGATTATTCAGAAACTTTTTCACCTGTTGTGAAACCTGTCACAATCAAAATAATGTTGACTATTGCTCTTACTCATCACTGGTCTATTCAGCAAATCGATGTGAACAATGCTTTCCTTAATGGCTATTTGGAAGAAGTCTACATGACATAGCCAACAGGATTTGCTGATTCTGATAAAAGTATGGTCTGCAAACTCAAGAAAGCTATCTATGGATTAAAACAGGCACCTAGGGCCTGGTATGAAAGGTTAACCAAAACACTACAGATTTTTGGCTTTGTTCGAAGAAAGTGTGATCCATCCCTTCTAGTGTTCGAGACTGATTCTGAGTGCCTTTATCTGTTGATATATGTTGATGATATTATCATCATAGGGTCATCTCCTGTTATTAAAAAATTAATTACCAAACTACATGCTGTCTTTGCTCTTAAACAACTAGGAAATTTGGATTATTTTGTGGGTATTGAAGTAAATCATTTGAGTAATGGTTCTCTACTATTATCTCAAGCTAAATACATTCGGGATCTGCTTGAAAATGCTAAGATGGTTGACGCCAAACCAATACTCCTCTGCCCTCTGATCTTAAGTTGACTAAACATGGTACAAGTAAGCTTGTTTCAGTCCCTATTGCTGATGCTACTCTCTATCAGTCGGTTGTTGGGCACTTCAGTACATTACTGTAACTAGGCCAGAACCGAGCTTCAGTGTAAACAAGGTCTGTGAGTTTATGTCAGAAACTGTGGAGGAACATTGGAAGGCTGTCAAGCTTATTTTGAGGTATCTAAAGGGTACTGTCTTTAAAATCTGGTCCTCAGGGAGAACCCTATACTTTAGAAGCTTTCTGTGATGTTGATTGGGGAATGGATATGGTTGACAGAAGATCAATTTCAGGGGGATGTATTTTCTTTGGTCCTAATCCTGTTTCTTGGTGGTCAAAGAAGCAGTCCTCTGTTGCTCGATCAACTACAGAAGCTGAATATCGAAGCTTGGATGTTACTTCATCAGAACTTCTATGGATTCAATCCTTACTAAGAGAACTCTGTATTAAAATTACTACTCTAGCTGTCTATTGTGATAATCTCAGCACTGTTGCATTGAGTCACAATCCTGTTCCTCATTCAAGGACCAAACACATGGAATTAGACATCTTTTTTGTGAGAGAAAAAGTTTTGGATAAATCCCTGCTGGTGTGTCATGTTCTTGCCTATGCTCAAGTTGCTGATGTGTTGACAAAACCTCTTGCCAAACAGTCTTTTCTGGATTTGTGACCAAACTCAGATTGTTTTCTTTCACTGAGTTTCAGAGAACTCTGCGTTTGAGGGGGGGAATAATAGTGTATGGTAAGAGTTAGTTAGTTAAGCTAAGTATTTCTGTAGTTAGAACTCCCTACTGTGTAATTCTGTTGTAACTAACTTATTCATAATACAATAACAGTTTCATAATATTACAGTTTTCTCTCTTTCTATCTCACCTCCATGTGTTTCTTCAAATGTTGTCATTTTCCCAGGGAGATGATCAACCAATACTTTTTATTTTTAAATAATATTTTATCAGAAAAGAGTACAAAGAGTAAGGATAAGTGTCCAGCAAAAAACCATTAAAGGACTGATAAAAAGAAACAAGAAAAGGAATATGTCAGCTCCAAAGAGCAGCTCAGTTCCTTTTAAACCTTTTTAAAACACATAAACCCACACAAAACAACAGTGAAATGAGTGCTGCAGGGATTTTTAATCCTTGCTTTTGGATATCGTATGGAGAAAAAGTCCCCACAAGTATAGGGGCAAAAGAAGAAAAAAATCCATAGAAATAGCAAATATTTGTTCAAAATTGCCAACCCAATTCACAATGCAAGAGGAAATGGGTGTGTGGGAAGCTGAACTCTGACATAAAATCACACAATTGTAAAGAGTAAAGCTTTGTGTCCCCCTCGCAACTGTACCAGATCTTTTATGTTAATCTCCATAAGTTCAGCAGTCAAACATAGACAAACTTGGGAGAGACCTTACTGTCCAAATAATAGCCAGATTTTTTGTTCCGCCTCAGTTGTATTTTAATTTAATTGAGTTTCGATGGGCCACTGATCAAGATAAATGGGACAGGAAAAAAAGATAAAAATGGGCCTAACAGTAGTAAAAGCCTGTTGGTGTGTAGAGAAGAGGAGGAAAAGGGAGTGAAAAAGTGGAGAAAATGGTAAGAAGGTCTGGGAATTGCCTAATTGTTGAAAAGCCAAGCTTAATTGCGGTCACCCCTATCCCACCTTAGTTGTGGTCGCTTTGGGGGCTGCCTTAATTTCAGCTCAAGGGTGGTGATTTAGTCCCTGTTGTAATATAAGCAATGAACACTCTTTTTCATTCATCAGATTGAAACCCAAAGGGTTCATTATATACAACTAATTCTAATATTCTAGAATATTCCACAACTTATTCTAATACTCTAGAATATTCCACAACTAATTCTAATACTCTAGAATATTCCACATCTAATTCCAATACTCTAGAATATTCCACAACTAATTCTAATATTCTAGAATATTCCACACTCCCCCTCAAGTTGGGAGATAAATATTAATCATCCCCAACTTGCTAATTAAATCCTCAAAGGTTGGCTTGTGTAATCCTTTGGTAAGAATATCCGCAGTCTGCTCTTTGGTAGGTATATATGACAAACATACACTACCATCCTCCAATTTTTCTTTGATAAAATGACGATCAACCTCCACATGTTTAGTTCTGTCATGGTGAACTGGATTTTGAGCAATACTGATAGCAGCCT
>PYAF01002184.1:780330-798076 GCA_007407185.1 Glycine tomentella | reverse complement strand
TTGAGAACTCCAAGATCTTTCAGTTCAAACTGATCAGCTAAACACTGCTTCAAAGAGTTTATCTCCTCACAATCATTTCCTGTGACAATTATGTCATCAACATAAACAATGAGAATAGCAATTTTGCCACCATCAGAGTGTTTATAAAATAGAGTATGATCAGTCTGAGCTTGGAGGAATCCTCTTCCTTTCACAGCCTAGGTAAACTTTTCAAACCACTCTCTAGGGGATTGTTTAAGCCCATAGAGAGACTTCTTCAACTTGCATACTGATCCGTCTCCTTTCTCAAAACCAGGTGGTGGATCCATATAAACTTCTTCATGTAAATCTCCATTCAAGAAGACATTCTTTACATCTAACTGTTGCAAGGGCCAATCAAGGTTGGCAGCAAATGATAATAGAACTCAAATAGTGTTAAGTTTGGCAACTGGGGCAAATGTTTCTTGAAAATCTATCCCATGAGTTTGAGTGAATCCTTTAGCAACCAACCTCGCCTTATACTTGTTGATGCTATTATCTGCATTAAATTTTATTGTGAACACCCACTTGCAACCTATTGTTTTCTTTCCTCTAGGCAATGCTACAGATTCCCAGGTTCCATTTTTTTTAAGTGCATTCATTTCTTCAAAGACAACATTCTTCCATTTTGGGTCATCAAGTGCTTCTTGGATGTTTTTGGGTATTTTTGTACTGTCTAAAATAGTGTTGAAAGCACGAAAACCTGGGGATAACTTTTCATACGAGATATGATGAGAAATAGGGTGAGCAGTACAAGATCTGGTACCTTTTCGAAGAGCAATAGGTAAATTTAGGTCGGCTGCATCAATGTATTTAGGTATTGGGTTGTTGGAACTAGGACTCGAGTCAGAATCTTGGCAGTCTAGAGGCTTCTGAAGTGTTTTTCGCCTGCTGTAAATTTTTCCCCATTTACCAAGAGGATCTCCAGTCTCTGGCATAGTAGCTCGCCCTATCTCTTGCTCAATAACTCCCCCTATCTCCAAAGGCAAAGGTAGAACAACAGACTCATTTGATTTCCAAGATTTATCTTCATCTACCCCAATAGACTCCCCTTAAAGAGAAGTCGAAGGAAAAAAGGATTGTGTCTCATAAAATGTGACATCCATAGAAACAAAGACCTTACGGAGAGAAGGTGAGTAACATTTGTAACCCTTTTGGTTAGAAGGATATCCTATGAAGACACATCGAATAGACTTAGGATCGAGCTTGGACCTTTGATGGGGAGGAACATGTACAAAAGCCACACAACTAAACAACTTGAGAGGAAGGGAAGAATGAGTTCGGAAAAAAGGAAAGGAGTCGGTAAGACAAGATAAAGGGGAATGAAAATTTAGGACACGAGAAGGCATCCGATTGATGAGATATGATGCATGTAAGACAGCTTCCCCCCATAGATGTTTAGGGACATGCATGGTAAACAAAAGAGCTCGAGCAACTTCAAGAAGATGTCTATTTTTTCTTTCAGCCACCCCATTTTGTTGAGGGGTGTTAGGACAAGAACTTTGGTGGAGAATACCATGTTGGGTGAGATAGTCTCCAAGAACAGAATTAAAATATTCAGTACCATTGTCAGTTCAAAGAATTTTGATAGAAGTCTGGAACTGGTTTGAATCATAGCATGAAAGTTTTTAAAGGTGGATGCAGCATCTGACTTATCCTTTAAAAGATATACCCAATATACCCTAGAATGATCATCAATAAAAGTAATAAACCAACGAGCACCAGAGATATTTTTCTCACAGCTGGGCCCCATATATCACTATGAATCAAGGTAAATGGAGAAAACTCATGATGAACTCTAGGAGGATAAGAAACACGAGAATGCTTTGCAAACTGACAAATATCACAAGAAAAAGAACTGGGTTTTTTATTGATAAATAAGTTTGGGAACAACTTCTGAAGATAAAAGAAATTTGGGTGTCCTAACCGACGATATCACAACAAAACATCATTACAATCATCAGTCAAAGATAATGAGTGGTGTGCAAAAACTTTTGTTTCATTAAGATCATTTTCAAAATAGTAAAGCCCTTCTTCCTCTCTAGCACTGCCAATCTTCAGCCCCGAGTCCTGTTCATGAAAATCACAAGCATGGACAGAGAATTTAACAACGCAATTTAACTCAGATGTCAGTTTACTTATAGAAATGAGGTTACAAGTAAGAGAGGGAACATGAAGGACTGAGTTCAAAGTAATGTGTTCAGAAATTTTAATGGATCCCTTTCCAGCAACAGTAGAGAAGTTGTCATCGACCATTCTTATTCGTGACAGTTGATAGTAAGGGGTATAAGAACAAAACAAGGTTGCATTACCTGTCATATGATCAGAAGCCCCTGAATCAAGAATCCAACGATTACTACGATCAGCATAGAATGCCGTACCTTGTTGAGCAACATGACTAGTTGCTTTAGCAGATTGAGGCATCACCTTCTGAAATTGCTCATACTCCGCCTTAGAGATAAAAACACCATCAGAATCAGGAGAGGCACGAAGCTCCTCACTCGTATTATTAGAGACTTGATAAGCACGACTCTTGTTCTGCCCCTTTTGTTTCCCATTTGGTGGTTTGCCATGAATTTCCCAGCATTTTTCACGAGTGTGACCACCCTTATTGCAATGATTGCACCAACGGTCAGTACGTTTTGAATCAACAGAGTGACGAGCAGTATTTTTTATAACAAGGGCAGATACATCAGAGGACTTAGAGTCCTTGTCACCCAACATAACTTTCCGACGAAGCTCCTCACGTCGTACCTCGGAAAAGGCAGCAGCAAGAGATGGTAATGGGTTCTGCCCCAATATTCTTCCACGAACATCATCAAGATCATGATTAAGACCAGCAAGAAAATCATAGAGACGCATTTTCTCAACATAATTTTTAAACTTTGAATTAGCTTCTAAACCTTGAAGGTCTGCTGCATCATAAAGGTCCAACTCCTGCCACAGGGTTTTTAAAGCAAGAAAGTATTTAGTAACAGTCATCCCACCTTGACGTAAGTCTCTCACCTTGGTATTGAGTACAAAAGCCTGAGAAGCATTTCCCAAGTCAGAATAATATTCTTTAACAGCATCCTAAATTTCCTTAGCCGTATCAAGAAACAAATATGTTTGACTGATGTCAGGTTCTATAGAATTAGTCAACCATGTCATGACCAAGGCATTTTCAGTCACCCAATCATCATAACCGGGTTTACCCTCAACGGGTTTTTCCTTTCTTCCATCAAGATACCCCATCTTTCCCTTCGCTTGGATAAACAACTTGACAGATTGACTCCATTGCACAAAATTTTTACCGTTTAAACGGTGATTGGTAATTTGCATAGCAGGATTGTCTCCAGAAGGTGACGAATATTGAAGGGGAGAGGCACCAGAAGAAATGCCGGATGAAGAAGAAGAATCCATAAGTTACTGTGAAGAACAGGAACAAACGCAATTGGAGGTGACTAGATAGTGTTTATGGGAAATGACAGAGAGAGATGACTTAAGGTTTTTCAAAAAAAATGGGTTTCAAAGTTGCAGAACGATAATAGGGAAACCTGCTCTGATACCATGTTGTAATATAAGCAATGAACACTCTTTTTCATTCATCAGATTGAAACTCAAAGGGTTCATTATATACAACTAATTCTAATATTCTAGAATATTCCTCAACTTATTCTAATACTCTAGAATATTCCACAACTAATTCTAATACTCTAGAATATTTCACAACTAATTATAATACTCTAGAATATTCCAATACTCTAGAATATTCCACAACTAATTCAAATATTCTAGAATATTCCACAGTCCCACATTGACTAGAGATATGGCTTAAACAAAGCTTATAAAGCTTGGACAAACTTCACCTTACAAACTGGTTTTGTGGTGTTGAATTAGGCACAAACCCAAATTCTAAGACTAGCAAATGTGATGCCCGACTAGAGAAGATTGGAGGAAGAGAATAAGATAACTATTATTATTAATTATATAGGCAAGGAATTGAAACATGATGCAGGTATCTGAGGATTTTGGGGTAGTGGAAGTGGGCATTTTTTCTTCTTTTCATAATCTCTATTCCGCTGTAATTGATTTCAACACATTTTGCTTTTGCTATTTCTACTGATGATTTGGGTTTATTGAGAACTTCCTTTGTTGTAAGGAACTGAGCTCACAATGGATTATGTGTGTTAACTAGGTTTTAACTGGAAGTAATGTGTTGTATGGTATGAGTATAGTGATAATCACTTAACTGAGATAAAGTCGCTGCATTGACACTCAAAAGGTGAGCAAGGGCCTTCACATTTTTCTAGACATCATGTGTCTTCAAAAAAATAAATGGTTTGGAGAAAAGGCAGGGTACTAGATGCTGCAGAAATTTCTTTTATGTGGAGCTCTAATAAAAAAAAGCTTGCAAGAATTACAAGGTGATTCCTGAAGAAAATCTCACTGCACAATGGGGTCTTGATCCTTAATATTCATTTTAAGAACCATTATAAAGTTTCAATCTTTTAAAATGATTCCTTTCTCTCTTTCTCTCATTATCATTAGCCTTAGACAAGCCGGAGAATTAGCTCTCAGAAAAAGTAGTAGTCTATAGGCCTCTAGGGAAAGGCATCTGTCTAGTTCATATCAGGCACAACTTGTTAATAAAAATAAGCTCAAGCACCTTTGGACTATTCATAACCTTTAAGTCACTGACTTATTAAGCATTTTCATTTAAACAATGAAGAGAAATCTGCAAACCAACCGTCATATATAGCTATAAGGTTTGATAACTTGCTTGTGATATAGAAGTACACCGGAGACTCCATCTTCAGCTCTATAGAATGAAAAAAAGAGTTAAAATATTGTTTAAAGCTTATTCTATATAGAAGCACACAGATATCAGATTAAAACATTAAACTTACTTGAATGGTTCATTCACATGATCTCCTGACAAGTGTGAGCTTCCACCAATGGAATTCTGCAGATAATTAATATCGATGGTTATCCCTCTTCAACTCACCCAAATATCCTTTTGTGAGAAATGAAAACAACACTTTTCAGAACAAAATAATGTCTTACCGCCCAAGTAAACAAAAGGCTGACTTTAGCTCTTTCCTTACCAGTGTTCACCAACTACCAAATAAACAAGTAATTTTTTAATAAGCCTGAGAATATATATTACTTCGCATCAAAACACTGAAATTAAATATTGGATAATATGAAAAGAATGCACAATATGGAAACTGTATGGTATATTAAGTTCTTCACCCACTTTGCTTAATGGAATTCCATTAAGCATGGCAGTTCAAATAATCACGGGCGGAGCTTTGGCTTCCAAAGGAATTTGGCAAGATGGAATGTGGCCCAATTCAACAAATGATTGGGAAATTGGAAAAAGGATTTCTCGGAAACATCTTAGAACCACTGATTTACGACAATCAAACGGCCTTTTCAATGCAACCAATCCAATTTTTCATGAGAGGACCAAACATATACAGGTGAATTGTCATTTCATACGTGAGGACACTAAAGACTAAGGTAATTTGAAATACATTAAAGAAAAAAAATCAAATTAATGTTTTCAATTAAAAAGCTAAACTGCAGCAACTAGTTTGTATTTTGTATAATTAGATATGTCAATAAAAGGGGAAATCAAACAATAGGCAAGGAAATCAGCCATTCCCTTTTTTATCATACAACTTTAAGTAACCGTAGTTAAAGAAAATTACACACCGTATAAACAAAAACAGCAGCTGGTAGACTGCTTTCTCTATAATTATGTGGTATGAATGGTGATATCTGCCGACATGATATTTTTAGTTCTGGGTCTGGCTCACCTGAGAATAAGAAAACAACTATTAAATAATTCATAATCATCATACACATTTAGCAAAGGAAGAACTACTATAAATGAAAATACCATCATAAACTGTCCAAGCTCTTGGAAACAAAGCATGGTAGGTTGAGTGCTGGCCACTTAGATTCCATCCCCATGATGATATGCCCTGATCATCAGGTTTCCTGCTAGATCTGAAAGACAAATTAACATGAAAAATTGAGTTGATGTATATGTATCTAGATATATGAAATGCTCCCAAAAAATAAAAAATAAGAACTAAGCAGAATCTAGAATTCAGATTGTACTCATTACCAGACAGGAAGAATAACATTGTGCTAATTTGGCAACTAGGTTTCTTTTGTCAATATACTCTTGGGTGTTAAATGGGTAGCAGTTAGCAGTATATTAGTCAAAGCTTTATAGAATATTGTGTTATGCCCTTCTTATTACTTAGGAACCATGTATGTATTCTGCCAAGCCTGGCAATTATTTTCATCATCAGAAACTTATATCATAAATGAAGATGGAAATATTCTGCAAAACAATAGTTTTTTTCCCCATATATAAACCTAGAACTTTATTTAAGAAATAAAAAGGGTCAGTGAGACAATCATAGGACTGCAATGAAATTTTGACTTCAAATAAGAGAAAATTTGCGTAGAAATGACGGATATTAACTTATCAATCATTATCATCCAAGTGAAACATCAGAGTTATATGTAGGGAATGATTGGGTCTAACTGCACCAATGATATTTGCTATAACCACTGATTAGTATTCTCTTATTACAAGATAGTTGAAATATAAAGATTAATTAACTTATCAATCATTATCATCCAAGTGAAACATCAGAGTTATATGTAGGGACTGATTGGGTCTAACTGCACCAATGATATTTGCTATAACCACTGATTAGTATTCTCTTATTACAAGATAGTTGAAATATAAAGATTAATTGAACAAGAAATTGATAAAAATGCCAAATAGTGTTTCTTAATATGTTTGCAAGATTGCTTGTTTTACAAACTTCTACACATGCCACCTTACCCTAAACCTTCATGCTGGCCAGGAGCCAAAACTGATGCAAAATTTTTGTTTCCTCCTTCTCTACTTATAAAAATCTGCAACAGAAGTAAATAAACCATATAATATGTATTATAAACCACAGTTCAGAATGGCCAGAAACAGTAAACATCATTCTGGTTATAAGGGAAAACCAGAGGTTTCACTACAAGGTTCTAGTAAAATACATACAAAGTAACACCTAGTGAAACTAGAAACTAGGTTCCATACTTCTGTTTTCTTCTTTTATGGAAATAGCTCAGGGCTCTATCTCATCAAGTACATAACACTTGATTCATCCTAATAGAGTTAAAATGCTCAAATACAAAACTCCAATCATATTTGATTAACTTCTATTTCTATTTCTTTTTGAACAGAAGCACCCTGGCTCCTAAAATCATCTGTCTGCTTTGTAGATTTATTCCAAATCATGATGAAATTCTTAACTTTTCTACACGATTAATTTGTGATCCTTATCAATATTATCATAACTCAAAAAAAAATACTTGTTATAATTGCGAGGTTCTGGGACACTACAAAAAAATCAGAATAAAACTTATCAAATAACAATATTGGCTCAATATTTGCTAACTATGTTTTCATGTCTAATCCCAGCAACAAAAACCAAGCCTTATTCCATAAATTAAATAAACATTTGCCTAACATTTTCAGATGGTTTACAGGGGCTTCAACATTCTTTTAATTGTCAAAGTACCTTTTTTTGCTGAACAACCAAACAAAGACCATTTGCAGAAGTAGTGTGTATATGCATAAAATACCATGATAAATACATTTCTGAGTGTTAAGATTCACGTCAAGCACATCAGTGACAATCAGGGAAAAAATCAACACATTTAAAGCCATACAATTGAGAAGAATATAGCACATCAACAGTAAGTGGAAAAACAGGACTCACAGAGAACTGATTGGCCATGATTGGTGACGCTTCACATAAGCTAGGAATAATTTGCCATTGTCGGAACTCACCTCTAAATCCTCTTGATATGCTGCCACTCCTGTGTAGATATATATATATATATATATATATATATATATATATATAGTCATTAGTCATGTTCAAATCAATACCATAAGAAAAAGGTTTTCTTGTTCTAGAAAATTACTAAAAAAAGGCCAATGGATAAACATATTAGTAAAGAATGGTATACAGGATTAGCAAGTCGGGAAATTAATTGGTAGCGTTCAATTGAATCAAATCATACCCCATCCCTCCAAGTGGAACTCCTTGAGATGCAGATGGCTTGCAACTTTCTCGAGTGAAAGGATCAATAGGTGCTTTCTGCAGAAATGAGACCAACAAAATGAATCCTAAGTTTCAACATACTAGTCTAATGTGCCCACACAGAGCAATAAATGCCAAAAAATGAAGGAGAATTTGAAATCTACCCTTCCATGAGAAGCCTCTTCCCTAACATATGACCAAATGCGTATACCTAATCGAACCTGGGATTTTAAAACACAATAGACAATCAGAAGAGATAGAGACATGAACTTACAAATTATTAACAAAATAATAATAAAACTATCTTTATAATTTATATGTATACACAAAGGATTCCCATCTATTAAATCGGTAAATCCTTGTTGTCAGTTGTTGGTTTGGGAAAGAGAAAAATCACTTGCCATTTTTATAGCTTCCATAAAAGTTACTCTAAATTCTTTAAGAAGATTGGCATGGCTGTTTAATCTCCGTCTCCAAGCTTGTTCAGGAGGGGCAGAACTATCATAATCAAACTGCAAAAACCATGTCAGGTACACAGATTACATCAAATATAATCAACTAACAATTACACAAGTCAATGTGGCACCAGCTGTTAGGTAAGCCACGATTTTCAATTTTCATTTAACTCGTACTCTCTTTCCTCCTTATTTTCTTCATCATTTAGGGTCTGTTGGTCATCTTATCCAGAATAAGTTTTACGAGAAGAAAATAAGAAAAACAGATGAAATGAACTTTTCCATAAGTTCAAATTAACTTATGCACAAATTAATTTATAAAAGTTCTTTCATAATTTAGAGAAGTTATATTAGACAACTTCTACAAATTAGCTTATGCATAAGCTAAATTTTATCTTATTAAAAAGCTCATTTCATTTTTCTCGTTTCAAAAGTACTACGGGATAAGCTTACCACAAAAGGCGCAAATGTATGATTTTCAGATATCACAAAAGGCACGGGAACAACTTAATAAATAAATAAAACACCATCGAAATTCGAAATGGATTCAGTCATCAACAAAAACAAAACCGCAGCAGTGTTCGTTTGATTCCCACCCACCTTCTTCCTTCTTTTTTTCTTCACCACAAATATTTAAAAATTAGAATCACATGCAAACACAAAGTTCAGATATCACAAAAGGCGCGGGATCGTCATAAGACCAAAACGTCAATTCATCAAAAACGAGTAGCAACATAATAATAACAATAATAATCATAACAACAACACCAACAACTAAAAAGAAATAAAAACACCATCTTATTTCGAAATGAATTAGTTATCAACAAAAAAAATAAAATAGCAGCCATGTCAATCAGCTCCAAAAGAATCGGAACAACCAAACAGGACGAAGAAAACAAAAATAAGAAACAAGAAATTAAGTTATATACCAGCTGCAAAGTTGATTTACTGATATACTCCTGAGGAGGCCACGAATTTTTTCTACAATGAAAAATGTTGCCGCTAACCATGCTTCCACAACACAGAACTCTCTCGGAGCAACGAGAGAGAGATCAACCGCGAAAAATAAATAAGGCAAACGAACGAACGAGCTCGTAGCTCTCCAAGATCTCGCTAACAACGCGATGATAAAAAAAAAAGAGTGTGCGTGAGTGTGTGTGTTTGAAGCTGAAGTGAAACTGTTGAGAAGGAGATCGAATATCTCGTGATTGGTCAGAGAAAATAGTAGATGATCGAATATCACGTGATTGGTTCGGGAGATTCGATTCGTTATGGTGCGGAAGTGATGCGCGGCGACACGAGAAAACGCCGCCTGTACCACCGAGTCACTTACTCGCTCCTTGGAATGCTAACTCGGATCGACAGGGGAGAAAGAAAGAAAGAGAAAGAGAGTTTGAATTGAAAAACAACATGGTCTGGTGGCCACTCTTTAATGCTTTTTTTCTCTCTCTCTCTCTCTTGATAATTATGAAATATAATAATTATTTAAATTTTGTGCTCGTAAAGTAAAAGTATGTATATTTGGTGGTGAACAACTATCGTTTGGATTGAAGTGTAAAATCCACCAATTTGTCAATTGTCATTTGTCGGTCTCTTTCACTTGATCGCTTTTAAATAACGGTCCACCTTGATGTCGGTGTCCTCGACTATACTTTTCGTATTTTTCCTCTTGGATTATTTAATCATTTAATGCTTATATAATATACATATATTATTACTGGCTGCTCATGGTAAATAAATAAAAATAGTGTGCACGCGTGTTTGGAAACACGTTCCTAACACAGTTTTTTATTACGTTAAGTGATTAAGTCAATAGTAGACGCTGTTGAAACGTGAAAAATAACATGAAATGTGCCTTCGGCAACCAAACACGCACTCGATGCGTCTCCGCCATGCGACAAGGTGATTCTATCACGGAAGGGGTCAAGGGGCGGTTGTTACGCTCTTTTCATCAGGAGAGGATGGGGGAAACGCCAACCACAATTTATAATTCGTTATCTTACTAGTATTTTAATTTTTATAATTTAATAATTATTTATTTGTATATAAAATTATAATCATCATTATAGTTATACTCCTATTTCACAATTAATAAGTATTTTTAAATTTTGGTTTAGTTTTACATTTTTTATTGAATTAGATGATCACTACTAAATATTAACATTTTTCACCTCATCAGTCATGACGTCTTAGCTCTCTCTCTCGTCTGATCTCATTTCGCATATTCCCTTTTCCCTGTGGCTGTGAGTATCTTATTTCGACATCATGGTCAGGTTTATTCCCTCCATAATTTAAGTGGAAGTAGTTAATCTCGACAGATATACTCTTTTTGTTTTATTTTTTCAAAGCCATTGATTCTTTGAAAGTTATTTTAATTTTTTAGTATGAATTTATAACGTAGAAATTTTAGTCAGGTTGGTTAAATAATGCTTTTAAATTCGTCATTTAGAATTCCTTAAGAAATTATGGAGTTAAATTAGAAAATTCAAAAGTACGTGACTACTTGTTTTTTCATATTCACCAAAACAAAAAAGTTGTTTTTTCATGACAATAGAATGATGCAAAAAAATTGTATACGTATAAAAAATAAATACTGTCAATTGGTAAAAAATATAATAAATATAATTTTAAACTAATTATAATAAAAAAATCAACAAATTAATCATACATACATACACTTTTTTGATAAAATCATGCATACATATACTATTTACTAAAAAACTGTAATTCAACCGTGTGAACATTTAGAAAAAAGATCTGCTGAAAATTGATGGCTATTGCGCAGTTTTTGATCTAAAGAAACATATTTTCTAAAGTTGCATCCAAGCACCCTCTCTACACAAGCAATAAGAAACTAGACCAACCCATGACTTCTCGTGAATATTCTTATCAAATATCGTTTGGTGACTTCAAAAATAATAACCAACTTCAAATCAAGTTTGTTAAAACAGATTGCTTAAAAGGTTGACTCCCTGATCTCAGACCCATCAATGTTTCAAAGGGTTGAGTTGGCATTCCCAATTACTTGTGGATTCATGTATATTTTGACCAGTTTTATAATATTGATTGAGATTTTAAAGCTCATAGGAACCATGCTCAGAAGAATTTCACAAACGTACCAACTATACTATACCACCAAGTTTGTTACTCAACGATAGACAAGAAAAGCAAAACTGATTACTATCCCTATCAGGCAACATTTTTTATTTACAAGAGTGGAAACAAACTGAATACATAAACTCGTGTTACTGGCAATTCCAAATATATACCCCTGCAACGTTTTAAAATATATACATCACAAAAGTTTTAAAGAATTATTTTAACCTTTACAGGATTCTGTTCGGAGTGACCTTCAAGCATGCCACCAAGTCATCTCTCTACCAATAATGACAATTACTCGGCACCATAGACAAACTGTGCTTGATTCCAATTCCTTTTTAAAAAATTATTAGAACCGTGAACTTGAACTTCTTTTTCAAATAACTTAAGGCATGAAGGCATCTAACATTTTGAGCATATGCCTTGAAGTAAACTAATTAAATAAAAGTGCAATTCAGATATCTACACACTATAAGTGACTTTCTTGTCTACATGGAGTAATGAGTTTAGGAATGCATTGATGTCAATGTTATGCCAAGGGACATACTACAAAATTCCTCACTAACATACAAAATGTCTAAATCAATGCCAATCTATTATTCCACCAAGTGTGGTGGATCCCACCCCCTCCCATACTTCATCACTGAAGCCCAATTCCTCACTATCAACACCTTCCATGTCGTAATCCCACCAGCCACGGCCATTTGCATCTGCTCATGAAAAAAAAAAGGTAAATAGTAATGTCTAAGATTTCAAACCCATCGTCTACAACACAAAAATATGAAAACATGTAAATCATACAGTGATTATAATGAGGTCTTAGCCTTTTGTTGCTAGTGTCATTTCCGATTTGTCCTTTTTTTGGCTTCAACTTTGATGCTCCTCCAAGAACTACCACATTGTTTCGTGCATTTTGGCTCTCATTTGCACCTGTGAACATATGGAATAAAGAGTGTCCGGAGAGGAAACAGAAAATGCTATGAAATGAAAAAAGAAAAACCTTAGCAGAAAAGGACTAGCATGTCTTTATATTGATCCAGAGTTCTACAGTATTTGATTGTTCAATTAGAAACCTTATAGTCTTTATGTTGGCACTTGGCAGTTTTTCAAAGAACTGTAAACAGAGAAAGGTAGTACATGTTTATCTTATGTTTTTAACTTCTGTCCATTCAATCTCAAATCTCCGTAGCAAATGGCTTCTGGATATATATTTTCAGGCAAGCTAATACATTCATATCAATTATCCAATAACAGTAGATTCCTCTGGGTGAAAAGTGAAAACTATAGTGATGAAATAGTTATGATCAAAACTCAAAATCATGCCTGCAACCAAGGCAAACTAAACAAGTTTCCAATCCTTCTATTTCTAGGTGTTTTACCACGAATCACAACACCAGTCTTGATAGGAAGCTACTGGTACATAAAGGAGACTAGAATAGAGAAGAGAGTAACAGGGAAAATATTCTATTCGGATAACTCTTTTTCATGTCCTGACACAATGCGGTACCTTCCTAAATAGCCCAAACAGCTGCCACTAATAATAACCATCCAAGTGTGCATCTTACTTTTAGGGAATTAAAAGAAAGACAAAATAACATGTAGTGTAAATATATTAAACTCATCCAATAAAATTCTTAACCATTTAGGTTTCTTAGCATTTTTAACCTAGCTGATCCCATCCTATCAAAGCTAGACACAGAAAAAGGTGTTTTCGCATTAGACAGCCTTCTCCATCAGAATAAATACACAGTTAACACTGTATTCAATATAGATAACAATCTTCCTCTAATCCTCTCAATATTGTACTATATTACCTCTGTTCAATGTTAATTGTTGTTTAAAGTTAATGCACATAGAATAAAGAGCGTCTAATGGATGTGCAATATTGTTGTATGTAGACTAAAATATTTTTATTAAATAGTATCTCATTAGTAGTGATAAATTACTATTGTAGCAAATTTTAAATACGAGTATACGTGAAAAACAATAATTAATAATACTTCGAGGATTCTATCAAAAAAAATAATACTTAGAGTATGTAAAATATCAATAATTTTTTTAAAGAAAAAAACTAAAACATCAATAGATATTGAACAGAGGTAGTAATTCATAAATAGTCAGTCAAATAGAAGTGATCAACTATAAAAAAAAATACTTGTCAAAAAGTCTCAGTTAAAAGCAGTGCAAGGTTAGGTTTTCACTTCTCACCAAACTCAGGCTGACCAAACAGAAAACTTAAGCCACGCTACATAGCAAAGTTCCCAAATAAATCTCCATGACACGAATAAGGGGGAAAATGATGAAATCAGAGCCTCATTATTGCATTGTATAGATTTTACATAGTAAAGTTCCGAAAGGAATGCCCATGACACGAACAACGGGGGAAATGATGAAATAAGAGATCCATTGGTACTTAATTTTTCCAAAGATGGATTCAAAGAGGATGTCAGTATAGATTTTAGGCAACATAAGTTTCTCCATAAGCATTTTTAAGAGAAAAAAATGAAAGAAACTTTTTTATAAGCTAAAAAATTATCTTTTAGAAAATCTAATACAAAAGAACTTCTATAGATTAATTTGCATAAGTTAATTTTAACTATTAGAAAAACTCATTTCATTTTTTGTCTTATTTTTTTCTCCTAAAAGTGCTTATGGATTTTTTTAGGCAAAGAAGCTATTTTGCAACAACTATTGAAGAAAGGATCAGGCTATAATACCGTAATTGGAAAAACCGTTTGGAAATTCCAATCAGAATATTGAATAGCAAAATAAATGTAAATCGGTAATTTTAACTTCTAAGAAATCCCAGGTCAAACTTATTAGGATGGGGAAGACAAACCTTCAAACGGAGATTTCCTTTTCTTTGACTCTTGAATATCATCCGCAACTGACTTTTCTAATTCACCAACATCAATTTGATCAATAAAGTCTCCTTTGTCCTCTTCAGTGTGCTTGAAGCTTTCAAATATCACCTTATCATCACTGCCACCGTTTTTCTGTTTTTCAACTTCTCTCACAGCTTCACCCTCCTCACCTCTTCTTAAACCCAGCGGTGACAGAAAAGGCGTCGATTTCCCCTTCAAAATAATTAGAGAATTTTATCACATAAAAAAACACACTTCTTATTATTTCTTCTTAAAGTTATAGGACACGAGCAAATTATCAATTAAGCATTATTTTTTCTAATGAAAAAATATCTATCCTCTATCGAGCTGGTCAAAATTATTGTAGGCAACAAATGTCTTATTTCGATTATTTAACACAACTGCATACGGTAAATTCGAGATTATTGATTAAGCTAAAACAACTTATATCAGTTCATCCGGCACTTGGTGGTACAATTATCGGTTGATGATATAACTTTACCATTTCATTTTAATAAACGGAAATAAAATTATTAAACAAAAGAATAAGAACAGGAAAATGATAATAAAATAAAATAAAAAATACCGTAACCGTTTGAGGAGATTTTTGCGGCTTGAGGTTGAGGAAGTGTGAAAGCGAGGGATGCGCGGTTTCGCTCTTGCGTGAAGCTTGATTTCTCTCGTTTCTTTCAGAACTGGTTCCAGCAAAAAAGCGTCATAAAAAATCAATCGATTGATTTTATTTTACTTTTTCTAAAACTAAGAAATAAAAAAGAGGTGGCTTACGGAGGATAGCGTGGTGAGAGATTGCGGAACGTTGAAGCAATGGTTCGCTGCCCGAAAACCCTAATCGGCGTTTGGTTTTTTGAGTTCATTGCATTTGTGATTTGAGTGAAACGACCAGAACACGGGAATTTTAATTCGTTTTTCTTTTCTTTTCAATTGAATAAATGGAAGGGACGAGTGACAGTAAGTGAATTTTGGTGTTTCAGTTTCAGTGTTTGTGTGACACTCGTGAAAGTTTTCTCCGGGAAAGAGGAAGGTTTGCTTTAGTTTTGTAAAATTCAAAATTCTTTCTGTCCGCGCCAAAAAAAAGTGGGCCTATTTGGACCATAACTTCCCCGAATGGCCCATACGCAGGAAAAATTACTATTAAGATTTTAGTCTTATTTTTATTTCTCATAGAAAATAATTAAATAAACAATAAAAATATCAAATATCTCACCGAGAACTTATTATATAATTAAAGCATAATATATCTTCAAATACAAATGATTATTAATAAATTTACATGACTTGATAGTTGTATTAGAGGTTTACTTGATTGTTTTTTTCGCTCCTATGGGTTTGGTTGATGGCCTCCCTTATTTTTTATTCTTTTTTTCCTTTTTAATGATATTTAGATGTGTTGAGATGATTGCTAGTGTCAAGAATGTCAACTTTGTTAGGATGCCTGATTCTATTATGATACTTTTGCATGCAATTTTGCTTAAAAATAATAATAATAATAATAATAATAATATCTATATAATTTGATTCAAACAATTATTAAAAATATGTTTAATTTAATATGTTTTTATAAATAAGTGTAAGTTGTATGATAATTTTATAAACTTCAAATAATCAATTTGGTCATTTATCTTTTTAAACTGATATGAAATGATTCTTCCATCAATTAAAAATTGATATCGTCAATGATATTCAAATATTAGCTACTTGTCATAAAACGAAAAATAAGAAAAAGTCTTCACCCGCAGCAAGCTCTTGACAAAATTCACAAACCCAAATCCCCTTTAAGATCAAACATCCCACAACTACACATGCAAACAGTAAATCATTTTCAAATTCAAGTATTGTTGGGAAGATTTGAAGCTCTTGAACATGATTTCTTGCAAGCATTTGACAATTGAGTTGGATTTAGTGATGTTTCCAAATTTGAAGAAAATCGTCACCTACAAGGCCTCGACATTGACTTCACCGTCAAGCACATCATTGACTATATTAATGAGTTCCTCCTCCAAGGCAAACTCGAAGACATCATTGAAATCCCCCATAAAATATTTTTGAGAATACTTTCGATAATCATTTTTGCTTTTTCTATTAAGATAGTTAGAAACAATTTCAATTTTTCACTTAAAACTTTTAAAACTA
This sequence comes from Glycine tomentella, assembly GCA_007407185.1. Lineage (NCBI taxonomy): Eukaryota > Viridiplantae > Streptophyta > Magnoliopsida > Fabales > Fabaceae > Glycine > Glycine tomentella. The sequence continues at coordinate 781,378 of PYAF01002184.1, read as the reverse complement.
AAAAAGTAAAAAATTGAAATTGTTTAGCTTTTTTAAATTCTTTAAAAATTGGGTCGAAAAAGGATGAAAATCAATTATTTTGAGGCCTCCACCAAAACCCACTACTAGACCTTGTATGAAACAAACTGTTTCATTAAAAAGGAAAAAAATGCATTGATATAATAATTTAAAAAAAAAAAAACCTTCCTCCCCTTTTTATTAGAACTCGAGAACTCCCCCCCCCCCCAAGGCCCTAACTCTTTCGATCTTGCTTCTTTTTTTCTCTTAACAATAGAACACCTTTCATTTCTCGTGCACCTCCCTTTCTTCATTCATATAATCATCATTTTCTCCCTCTTACTCTTTTCGCTCATTTTCCTATTGTTCTAAAACCCATCATTTTCGGCAAAAAAATTAAAATATTATAGTTTTAAAAGAAATTACAAAAAGATGGTTGTCTGAAACATATTTACGATTATATGGTTATGTCTCACGCCGGAACAGCATGTGTTGAATCACGTCCAAGGTAAACGTGTTCAAACACGTCGAGGGGAGGCACAATAGAGGATCAAACACGTCTCACGGAGACGTGACTAAGCTCCGGAATACATCCTAAATGGACGTGATTGTGTAGTAGCAGACACATGGCTTCAATTACGCCCCACGTGAATGTGACCATGCCACCTGCAGCTTTATAATCCAACCTCCTCAACCTTCAGTCCATAGGTCATTTGGAAAGCTTTGGAACGTGATTGTAAAAATATTTTGTTTAACATTTTAAAAATATTTTCTCTAAAAATATTTTCAAAAACAAATCTAAACTAAAAACAATAAATCAACATTTTTATTTATAAAAAAAAAACACGATGTCACCTTAAAGTACTTTTTTCACAATACATATTTTATAAACTTAAAAATTTTAAAATAAAAATTATTTTCAAAAAATAATAATAAAAATAAACACTCAAACCATATTTCACCTTATATATTTTTTCTTTTTCTCTCTTATATATTTTTTCTTCTTCTCTCTTTTCCATGATGTTAAACAACTAAAATTGTTTTTTACTTC
>PYAF01002184.1:767265-780230 GCA_007407185.1 Glycine tomentella | reverse complement strand
AAAGTACTTTTTTCACAATACATATTTTATAAACTTAAAAATTTTAAAATAAAAATTATTTTCAAAAAATAATAATAAAAATAAACACTCAAACCATATTTCACCTTATATATTTTTTCTTTTTCTCTCTTATATATTTTTTCTTCTTCTCCCTTTTCCATGATGTTAAACAACTAAAATTGTTTTTTACTTCTTCATTTACTCTCCTTCCCTCAATTTCATTCGTACAAAATACAAGATTGGAAATTTTTATTTTTTCACATATAAACTATGTTTATTATTCTTCCACCTAACTTTTTCGAAGATATTGATGTTTGATTAATTAAGACTTTGATGAAATAAACATGTTTATTTTAAAATAATATAATATAATATAAGAGTTCATCTCTAAAGCACAAGAGCTGCAAGTTCAAAAAAGTGAGAGAAATTAACAAATAAATAGACAACTAAAAAACTAAAGTATAAAGAATAGGACAACGCAACAAAAAAAAAAGGCAAAAAAGGACTCAATAAATGAACACAAACTTAGGATTTCTAAAATTTTTAAAAAATTATAAAAACTCTCAATTGACCTTCATTTTGTGCGTAAGATAATTTTATGTGAATCGAATAAAATTAATAATAAAATTTTCTCTTCAAGAATTTAATTCTAAAATACTTATTTGATATGACAAACTTGCTAATAAATACTAACATAAAAACTAATTCAAATTCCAAATTAAACAAAAGATGCAACTATTACATTTAACGCTATTTTTTATAGTATAATACTAATAAGTATTATACTATAAAAATTCAAGGAGGTACAAGTATCTATCTCTCTCGGTTTAAAAAAAAAAACAGTACTTTTTTAGAGGAAAAAAAAATATCTCTCTCTCTTTAACGTAAAAGAAAAAAAAAGTATCTATCTCTTAAAAAAAATTTACAAATATCCAATAGAAAATACACAGATTTATATCTGATCATTCTGATATATATAGCAAGTTAACAATCATTGAGAAGTATCATACTTGTTATTAGTCAAAGCTTTCCAAATGGCCTATGGGCCAAGGGTTGGATTATAAAATTGCAGGTGGCATGGTCACGTTCACGTGGAGCGTAATTGAAGCCATGATCACGTCCAAGCAGGACGTGTCTCTGCTGCTACACCATCACGTCCATATAGGACGTATTCCAAAACTTAGTCACGTGTTTGGTCCTCTATTGCGCCTCCCCTCGTCGTGTTTGAACACGTCCACCTTGGATGTGATTCAACACGTACAGTTCCGACGCGAAAGACAACCATATAATCGTAAATATGTTTCAGACAACCATCTTTTTGTAAAACTTTTTTAAACTATAATATTTTAATTTTTTTGCCCATCATTTTCATGCATCTTTTTTTGTTGCACTCAATCATGGAAGGAGATTGAGGTTAAGGGAAAATTTCGATCTCTTTAAAAACTCTCTATTTGAGCTTTTTGAGGTAAAATCTAAAATCCATTGACAAATATAAGCATTTTTATGACAGAGAATAGTAATAGGTTCTATGTGAGGTGTTACAAAGTTAATCGTTAATATTATGTGTTCCCTTGAAACCCTAGGAATGTTAAATTTGGGAATTTTATCTAATCTATTATTATCTTGCTCCTGATGCCTAGATTCATTAACCAATACGGTGATTGCTTCTCCCGACGACATTGATTCGATGATCTTTTGTTGTGAATAGCTAACCTACTTAGCGGGTTTGCCATGCCCGTCAAGGTTATTCAGTTTTGTTGGAGGTTCACCATGGTGAGGTTACAAAAGCTTTTTGAGGAGGCTGGGTGCGTTGTGAAACTTAGGACTTTTGGGAAGAAGGAGGAGCCTTATGTCACAGACAATGGAAACTTTATTGTGGGTTTGTATTTCGAGAGGAGATTTGGGATTTGAAGGCTGCTAGTTATGCAATATTGCAGCTTGCCGGGGTTGAGAGATTTAAACAATCTTTTTTCAAATATGATATTGCTTATGCTTGGTTAACATGATATTGTGTGGATCAATCGAGAGAGAAAATGAACGAGAAATCATGAGGGAATGAATCATTGTTGATTTTTATTTTGTGACCATTTTTAGTAGCTAGGATTTAAATATCATTTACAATGTTAATTTTTAATTGATTTTGAATCAGTTCAAAAAGATAAAGGACTAAAATAAATTTTTTAAAAGATACAAGATCAAACTGAACAAAAAAAAATAAGATAAAAAGACTAAATTGATCATTTGACATTTTATAAATATAGAAAAAAAGGATTTTGCAGTATTTTTAGGACATTGATTAATAAACTAAAAGAGGAAAGTATTTAGTAGGTAAATCATAAAAGATTATAAAAAAGATCATGAACAATATAATTTTTGTCTTCCAATAAAAATATTGATAGTTTAAGTTCGTTAACTAATGATTTTAAGATATTGGTTTAACATTTTTAAAAAAAATATAAATATAAATATGAATTGTATCATAAATATATAAATAAAAATATATCCATATGTATAAGTTGAATTTGGATTGAATGAATTAGTTTTCAAAATCAAATCTAATATAAAATTAATTTAATTCAAAATTTTAATTTTTTCGATTAGTTTTATTTTTTATTTTTTTTTATTAAATTGAATCAGATTATCATCACCTGTTTTGGGCACTTGCTATGTTGTCTTCTTTTTCTTTTTTCGATTAAGAGTGGGACACTTGTTAAATTGTTATCCTCTCTCCTAAACAAAGAATACATTCATACAATAAAGTGACACAAGATTGGACACTCGTGAAGGGTGAAAAATTTGGTGTTGAATGACTACAAGCATCGAGAATATTCATTGAAGGGAACATTATAAAAATGGTGGGTAGGAACAGATTCTCCTTAGATTTCACCTACACTATTCGAATTCGAGTAGGGTAATTATAGTTATTTTTTTTAATGAATTTTAACTTTAATGTAATTTTAAAACTTGAACTTAATAAGATAGAACAGTTAATTTCTAGTTCATTAACTTTTCTTATAAAAAAACGTGGACGAAAATATTCTAGACATTATGCAGAGATTATTGGCACGTAAATGTATCTGTTTGGTATGTAACGTTCCCTTTTATTTATTTGCAACAGTGTAGACCAGTGAATATATAAACAAAAAGGATTTTACTCATTTTCAGCTTATACCTCTACGCTACGGTTTCTATACAAACAATGCTGCGCCAACTTGAACTAACCCTTTTCATCTTTCTTTATTTGGTATTTGCATTCATTAATTTACAAGAAGAAAAAAAATGTTTGTTTGATTTCATCGTTTTACAATGTTATGTCTGTTTTTGGGCAGTGAATCTGACATGTTGCGAAGCCTATTTGTAATTTCTGTGAAGGTTGGCCTGGCTGCAGGATCAGGACTCCAGCATTCTTCCATCAGCTTTTTCCACTCGGAATCGCATCGTTTTGGAATCGGAGGCCTGAGCGTATTATTGACAATACCACCTTCATTAAATAATTAGAAAGTAAACAAACACATCATTAGAATTCAAACAAAGATTTGTTGCAAGACATATTCTGTTGAGTGGTGATCATAATAAATACAATGCTTAAATGATGATGCAGTATGCTCATGATAGTTTGGAACATATCATCACACCGATGTTCAAAATGCACGAAGTAACAACCATATAGGTGTGTCTGGAATGGCAAGCAAATTGTATTTTTTATTTTTTATAACAAGCAATATGTTTATTAAGGCTAAACTGCAAAATACACTACAGTTGCTTGTAATAAGTGACTTCCACACGAATCGTGACAGAAGATATTTAGAGGTTTTAGTTGTGCATAGCAAAACCTTACCTATGATAGCGCCACAGTGCATGTTAGAATACGGTTCTTCCCCGGTCAAGATTTCCCACATTGCAATGCCAAATGAGAAAATATCAACCTAGAAGAGATAAGAATACACAGACACTCAATATTACAATCTCCAAGACAATGCTTGCTCTGTCCACCTGCGAGTGCCTGGTCAAAATCGAAGTAAATAAACTAGACAGAAAGACAGATGAAGTTCCTAACCTTCTCGGATACCCTACAACTGTTACCATCCAGTAACTCAGGTGCCATCCATGGAAGGGTTCCTCTGACACCACTGGAAACAAGTGTGTTGCATTTAATTCGGGATAGGCCAAAATCTCCAACCTATAGAACAGACATCCACCAAGGGGGTTATTCCAATAATTGTCCTTTCAAAAATTTTTCTAGAGGGAAATATGAAGGATATACAGAAAATACAGATTACTAAACAGTTATAGAAAATGAGAAAAGCCAATAACTAGTATGGAAGTTGGATAACACCTAGGGTTAAATTTGTAACAATAGTTGGGAAAAGTTACTTTAACAGGTAAAACAAAGCGATAAAATGATTTCAATAGCTGTGAACTTTTCTTTTTATTTATCATGACAAAAAATGTTTAGGAGAATAATTTGTTTAATCTCACAAGTCAGAAAAAAAAAGTTTTTGTTTCTGCTGCAAAATACCTTACATACAGGTCGTTCAAGATCGCACAGATTGACAAGTAAATTATCACACTTCAAATCAAAATGAACAATATTTTTCAAATGTAAATATTCCATCCCAAAGGCCGCATCCATTGCAATCAGGAGCCTTTTACGACGGTCAAGCACTCTGCACAAAGTATAATAGAGTAAGAGTGATAAATTGCATGCCCAGTTTACAGTTAGCATTAGCAAGTTAGATACGTAAGTTAGCTTACCTATCCTTCTTCATGAGAACATTCCTCAGTGATCCATGCACCATGTATTCGGTTACTGTTGCCAATGTTCCACCTGGGCCATCTGGAACTACCCCATAAAATGCCACCACATTCGGATGGTGAAGAGTTGACAGAATCTGTGCCTCTCTCCAAAAATCTTTAGTCTGCAGAAACAGATGCAGAAAGCATACAGCTGAGAAACATTGTCAAACAAGACGTTTTTATGTGAATAGACGTTAATGGCCAGAAAAATGAGATTTTCCAAATCAATGAAATTAAATTCCTCATTTACCAAGGAAGTACTTTTCCATGTATAACTTTATACAGGCAATTGCATCAACATAAATTCGATAGGTAAACTAAATAAATGATACTAGCAAATTCAACTAGCTTATAATTTATGGGGACCTACCAACCGCTCTTGTTCTGACAATCTACCAGAGAAACAACTACTTTTTATTCTCTTAATTGCAACATCTGTTCCCCTCCACTTTCCATGATAAACAGTTCCAAATGTTCCAGATCCTAACTCTTGCAATTCTTCAAGATCAGCATTCTCAATATTCTGCATTTTTACAAATGAAGCACTAGATTAAACACAGATACATTTGGGTTTTAATCTGCCTTTTTCTAATCCTATTAAAACAGCTTCAAGGAGAGTAAATTTAAAAAGAAAAAAGAAATAAAAAATAGAAGACAACAACTGGAGGAAAGATTGCATTACAGGAGGAATTAGGCCTATCTGGATTTTCTCATTTGCAAATACTGCCATTAGTCCTCAAGTGATTAACAGCAATATAATTTATAACTATGTTATCTGATGATTCTATTTTGTGATAGTTCATGAAAATATAATTTGTTCACACACAAACACGCATGTAATATAATGATACTGATAGGGTTAGACAGTTTCTGGGTTTCTAACGTATTATCCTCTTATTCAGTTTGGCCACTAGTCTCAAAAGGGACCACAAACTTTCTAAGACAGGCAAATTTATTATTTTAATGTAAGCAAACGCAGCTCCACTCTAACGGTTTTATCAGGCAAATGGGTCTTGCTCAGTTCAATGACAGTGTTAGCATCAGAATTCCTAGAAGAAACAAAACATAATAGCTTTGAAAAAACTATCTATCCTGAAACACAGTAGACCATTGGTCTCAAGACTCAAATATCACTTTTTACTAGTAAACATCATATTTATGAAATTCAAATTTGACAATACAATTTAGTGTAGGACACTGCCCTTGTGTTGAAAAATTAGTCAGCAAACCGTTTCACAAAAAATAGAGCCAAGAGAAAGAATTTTTTTTTTTACCAACAAGGTAATGTTAAACAAAATCCAAACATTCATGATAATATTGAAGATAGAAATAGTAATATTCATCTATATACTATACCAAACTGCAGAGTTTCACCTGTAAACCATAAACTCCAGCCTCTGTTTCAGCAGTTGCTCTATCACCCATAGGTTTGTTGACGTTTCCACTATCAGATTCTGCATGCTATCATTCAAGACAAGAACCTCAAGTCAATTATATAATCAGTTATCCTGAACCGTAACCAGTAACTTCATGTGCAGATTCTCACCTTACTTTCAGATTCTGGATTATCACATTCAATCCCTTCCTTTTTAGGAGATGTAGGTTCAACTTCAGCCTCTTCATCTACATTTGAGACAACTTTTAAGCATGACTGGATACCTGAAGAAATATAATCCATTTGTCCCTTGACAACAGCCACTGATTCTGGCACAGGCTTGTTGACACAAAATTCATTGATATATTCAGAACACTGATTCTTAATGACTGTGTTTTGTTCCTTTTGGTGCATGTTGTATGCAGGGTCTTCAACAGGGATAACAACCTCTCTTAGGGAAGAACCCATGTCCATATACTGAATTGAAATATGCAAATAATGTGATTATTATATGCAAGCTTGCAGTTGATTTGATGAATTCAAAAGAGATATACTTACTGAGATAGGTAGTATGGACCCTCTCTCAGTTTGGGACTCAAAAGAGCCAGGAAAAAGTGGTTGACCGTCTTTTGTCTCCGGCATAGCATATTGGTGATGCATTGATGAATTTTGGCTCCTCGTGGAAAACTCAGAAGCAGTTCTGTCGAATGGTAGACCATGTGGTTGCCCGCTCAGGTTTCTTGTGGATTCTAAAGAGATAGATGATGCAGTAGATAAATTGCAATCACTGCTTTGGAAATCTTGTGAAGATGAGCAAACACCATGTGGGGTGTAAATGTTCTGTAAATGTTTTAAATCTATGGAATTGTCTTGTGACATAGCTCCAACATTTTCATCAAAGAAATCATTGCTGTTATCTGCATGTTGCAAGATCTCTTTACCAATTTCTGACACATTAAAACTATCAGTCATTCCAAAAATGGGCAAATTTTGATACTTTGCTGAGTGTTCTTTCCTATCAATTATCTTTCCAGGCTGTATTGAACATTCTTCTAAAGAACTTGAATTTTTCAATGATGGAAAATTTTCTCTCTCTACGCTAAGGGGAAATTGCAAGTGAACTTTATAGTTCTCATCATTCTCCTTAAGTGTTGAGTCAGAATGTGCATGCAACATTCTGTACCGAGACCCCTGTCTAACATCAGACTCTGAGAATAAACTCAATGACTCATGAGGACGAGAGACAACCTTGTTAAAATGATATGATCCTTCATTGGTGACTAAAGGTCTCTCGAAAATCAAGTCAGTTAGACTACATGCCGCAGAAAAGACAAACTCATTACTGCTGTTGTTCCGTCTGTGAAGGTGAAGATTCTCACCAGGCTTCCTGATCAGGTCAGACTTCACTATATATTCGTTACTATGGTATGCAACTGGATCAATATAATTGGTATTGTCTACATACAAAGAATTGTTACGTGGAACTTTTTCCATAACAAAGGGAGTGATGCTTTCATTAATAGCATTATATGGTTTATCCTTAAATATCTGTACATTAGAAATTTTGGGATCTGTAGGCTGTACACAAGCAGGAGATAAAGGAGACATTTGATTGAATGACTTGCCTGCTAGGGCTGTAAAATATTGAGAACCAGGTTTTGAGAGTATGCCTACCAAATTTGGAGAAGTTGGGGTGCAATCCTTCATCTCTGAAGCAAATGCAGATGTGGATGAGTCTCTATAGAAATGTGGACTGTTGTAATCAGTGGTATTTCCAAACTGACTAATATGGCTTGCCAAACTCAGCCCATTGGAATTCTTTTGTGGACTTGGATCCAGCATACGATTAACAGCAACAACATAAGGATAATCTGCATCACTTGGCTGATTAACTCTTGCTTCATTTGAACTTGGACTCTCACATTCATTTGAAGGTATGAGAAAAATCCTCAGCCATTGAGAGCCTCCAGCTCTTTCAAGCTCTTCATATTCCTCGATCATATGATGAAGATCCTCATTGGAACAAACAGATATAAGAGCATCAAGATCTTCTCCAGGAAGCTGGTACTTGATAATATGAGTTTGACTGCAAATAGCAGAAGTCTTCCTCATAATTTCCTCCCATTTTATGTTCTTCCTGATTGATATTATCCGTGTCTCTCCACCCACATACCTGAGCTTCCTGTCATTTGGTCTAGGTAGTATTCTACCTCCAAAGCTACACAGAAACTTTATCTTCTTATAGAAAGAACCTTCTGAGAATACTGACCCATAAGGATGACATGAATGAGGAGACTCAACGACGTAAACAGATGGAGCATTTGGTCCTGAATTAACTTGATCACAACCATTTTCCTCAGAAAATTTACCTGACAGTTGTCTAGAAAATGTACCTGATGCTTGTCTGAAACCGCTGTGTTCACACTGGTATCTGTTCAAATTATTAGGATAAGCCCTGCCGTCAACTTCAGCAACATATCCTCTGACTGAAGCAATCTCGGACAAATCTGAGTTACTATCAGATTCTGTTCTACTTAGCCCAAGAACATGCTTTAGATCCTCATAAACCAGTTGATAATTATTTTCTCTAATATTAGCGTCCAACCTGTTTGGCAGACGCTGGTCTGCATCAGTAATGACAGGAAATTTCCTTGAGGCAATCCGATCACGTAAGAACTTGGCAGAAAATTCTTCACCCGTCTGTAGACATATATAGTCTGCATCATCATCAGAAGAGATTCTGTCGCTTAAACCAACACTCACCGCATCTATATATTGCTTGCCTGAAACGCCGTGATCCTCATTGCTCATGGTGTTGTATGATCATAAAGTTAGCTTCATATAAACATTTTTTGCGCTACAACATTGAGTTCTCGACATCTAACCACGTTTAACCAGTGCTAGTTTTCTCCTATAGTAAATTACCCATTCTAGACACAAAGTCAAACAGATAAATTCTCTATCCTTTCACTTCAAAGCCAAAATTCCAGGTAACAACCTATCCAACACAAAGAGTTTCCAAACCTTAAACAGCCTAAATTTCTCATATGTCATCCACCCGTCATAATTACCATATTCTGAATGTGACATAATTACTAAATCCCTCTAAAAAAATTGAAGTCAGCAGAGAAACTTGTATAATTATGATCGACAACCAACAAATTTCCTGGGAATCAACACAATCCCTTCATTAACAATCATAAGAGGAACATGAATGTTCATCACCACCATTGATATCACTATGATCACATAATATTTCTTGTATACATGGTCCTAAAAAGGAACCTGCACCCTAGTTCCATGAAGGAACTTAAGAATTCCAACCCTGCAATAATAGGCACATGAACAGCCAAATACAAAGTGAGCAAAGAGGAATCAAAGGAAAGCCATTTTCAGCAAATAACTTTTTTTTTTTCTTTTCAAATTAAACCAAAAGAAACAAAAGTGTTGCATGTTGCAGAATTATAATAAAAACCGGAGCCTTCGGTTTAAAACTAAACATAAAACTAATGATTTTTTCTAAATGGATATCTTTTTGTTTGCCCATGCACTGGAAATTGAGGTTTGAAGATTGTTGAATTGGGAATGCCTAGGGTTGGAGGAACCCAAAAGAGAAAAATGGAAGTTGAAGTTTGGTTTTTGTTGAGAGGGAGAGAAAGTATGTTGTTTGTGAGGCGAGAGAATGAGAGAGAGAGAAAGAGGAAAACGTTCCATGGGGCTCGGAGTTTCCAACGAAGATGTGGGAGAAAATTGTATTTGCTTAAAATGGCGCAGTAAAGATATGGACTGTGCATGAAAACGAGGCTCTTCCAACTTCCATCTCAAAACATTCCTAAATCTTTCCACGACCTCTGTCTAGGCCACATCATCATGTTGTTTTACATGGGAAAATTTTATGCAAGTATCTTGAAATATTTTTTTAGTTGATATTTGTCGTTCGTTTTTATAAAATTGATAAATTTTGGATTTAGTTACTGAAAAAAATAATTACTTTTTTTGTCTTCATAAAATGATAATGTGTCATATTTCGATTTAAAGCACCATTTGAGTAAATTTGAACCTACACGAGAATTTCAAGGATTTATAACTTACCACAAATTGTAAAAAAAAAAGTAAAATGTAATTTGTGGTGATTTTTTACTTGTAATGATTTTTAACCCTTTATTTTATAATTGTCACAAATTGTTGCAAGTAGGTTTAGATTTATCACCTTGCTTCAAGTTTAAATATAACACGTTTTAATTTTATAAGGACAAAATATGAGAAAAAAATTTACAGGAATGATATTCAAAATTTACCAATTTTATATGGACAAAAAACATATTTGATCTTCTTTTTTTATTAGGGTGTAAACACATACAAAATGATTCACAAAATTTACCAACTTAAATGATTCACAAAATTTACCAACTCAACTCAACCTAACTAGAATTCAGTAGTTTGTATTATATTATCAATTTAGTTAGAATTCATTTTGTGTAACTTGATTACAGTCGAATTGGGTACCAAGTTGTTGAGTTATGTTCTTATAGCTATATCGTACCTAAGGAACATGAAAACTAGCCTAAAAGCATTTAGTGTGATATATTCGTTGGGGTTAGTCGTATTCGAACAGTCTCAGTATTTCCAGGGTGATTTCTCGTATCCAATCTAGTTGTTATTTTGAAATTTTCGAGCGCGCATCATGGATGATTGTATTTAGATCGTGTCTAGGGTTTCGTGATGCGAGATGATTGGTCGTGAAATGAATCGTTTCATTAAAAGAAGGGAAAAATACATTAATATAATAATAATAATAATAAATTAATAATAATAATAATAATAATAATAATAATAGTAAGTTCAAAAAGATGGAAAAAGGAACATATCTAATATGAGTTTTCATGATAAAAGCTATTATTATTCCTGTTATTATTATTTCTGCACAGAATTATTCACTTTTTCGTTTTGTTGAAGCCTTAAATATGAATAGAGCAGAAGTGTTTACTTCTTATTTTCTTAGGTAAAACCGTTTATATGATGGTGGTGATTGAGAATGTGGTTGCTCTTAATAAAAAAAGTCTTTGGATTTGTAAAGCTCTTGGAGGAATTACATGGTTTTCGGCATTCTTGAAACATTCATTTGATAATTTTCTTAGTGACATCAATTTTTTTTTTTTATTTTATTTTATATGTTGTGTAGCTTCTTATGGAGATCCTAAGGTTTTCTGCATCAATGTTTTCAACTTTGTTGAAATTCACTGATTTTGGTGACAAGGAATTGATGGACACTGTTGAAATATTTATTTTAATTAAATCTGACTAATGATTCTATATCAGATGCTAAGGTAATATGTTTCTCTCTGTTTACCAAACTTGGCAATGTGGGGACAGTTTATATGTTTTATTTATTTTTTTCGTTTTAAGTAAATGATTTGGGTTAGTTTTGATCTATTGCCAGTTATTATTTTCCTTTAACCTTATTAGTACTTAATCATGCATTTCCACATTATTAAAGGCGTGTGACTTTGACAATTGCTTAAAAAGTCAATCTCATGTCTGTCAATACATGATTGAATGGTAGCATAAAAAGACTTCTCTGATTGTTGATCAAAATTGAACTCAATAGTTTGGCAGTCCTTTGATATGCCTCTGAAACTTTGATCCTTGCGGGACATTCTAAGTTTCAATAAAGTCCTTGAATGGTTAAATTATTATTTCTATATTTTTATTTCAGTGATGCTCTATGGTAATGAAAGTTGGGTAGTAAAGTGCCAGTAAGAGCAAAAAACAATGTGGCAGAGATAATATTTTTCCTATTCATTTATACTCTGCAAATTTTTCTCTCTGTTTTTAAGCATAGTTCTTTTTTGCTCTTAAGCAGAAAATTCAATCATTTGGGTCAGAAATATTGAAGGTTGCACACATGGTCATTGATGCTGTGGTAAAATTATGCAAGACACGTTCTGAATTAATAAACCAGGAGGGAGGTGATGAAAAGTGGTTGAGGCTTGACAAGCCTGATGCTTTTGACCATGTTATCAACATAGCAAAATGTGCAATAGAAAAGCTGTCTCAGGTTGGTGTCCTTGCTGCAAATGATGGTGGCAACTCTGTCAATATTCTTAATGTCTCCTGGAAAGGTGTTGTTTCTTTGCTTCAAAGTGGTGGTGGACATTTTACAGAAGTTAACATAGCAAATATAGTGTTAACTTTGCTTGCATTGATAACGGAGCCTCTGAAATGTGCTGCCCAGGCTTGGTCTTCCTCACGGAACGAAGCCATTTCTGTGACTGAAGCTAAAAGGATCTTTGTGCCAGTGAAATTTTACCTAATTAATGCTGTAAAAATATGCTCACTGTATCCTCATCAGGCCTATACAGTGTACAAGGAAATTACGCTGTGTGTTCTCAAGATCACATGTTTTTGGATTTTTGTAAGTAATGAAAACCTTCTGAAATGTGCATCTGTGGTAATTACGGAGCTATTGGAGGAAACAACATTGAATTTGCTATTGTCTTTGCTAAATTCTCATAAACTGAAACTGGAACAGAGGCTTCAGGTGCTAGAATGTTTGTTCATTAATAAAGGGGATTCTCATTCTGGCCTTGATTGTTGATATGCATCCAGCATATGACCCTTTCCAAGCTTCTAAAAGCCCAAAAGCATTGATAAATAGCTTAGAATTGCACATAATCATGATAATTGTTGATGATTCCATTCCTTTCAATGTTGTGCTAATTTGATCCGTTTTCTAAGCAGGAAATCGCTCGATCCAAGCCAAATTTGGAAGTTCTGGAGTGCCACGCTCCAA
>PYAF01002184.1:743764-764866 GCA_007407185.1 Glycine tomentella | reverse complement strand
TTTCCGCTTGCTTTTAGTTTTAATTTCCTTCCATCGATTCACACACACACAACCACAACATTACTTTCATTATTTTGGTATCCAACTTATCGATCAAAATTATAGTTTATTTGGCCAAACAATCCTCGTTGGGAACGACAAATCCCCTACTTTCACTTTATTACTTGTACGACCGGTATACTTGCCGTGAGCGCAACAATTGTCCAACCTTAAGTGATTGTAACCTTGCAGGGGTTAATGATATCTTTTGCAATAGTTATGAAAGTATGAGCAGAGCAAAAATACTAATACTTGGCCGAGTTGTATTGTTTATTAACTTCCTTAGACATTCGCTTGGGCTTGATGGAGATGTGAGAATAACAATAACTCAGAAGCTTTATTGGTTTTTGGATGTTTTAGTTGAGGAAGATGTCTATTCTCATATACTTGTTTTGCAATTTCCTTTATTGCATGGCTCTGGAAAAACAGCGGAACTCGTGTGGCAGCCTATGTTTACTTCCCTCTTGCAAGCATTCAAAACCTTCATGATTGTGATCTCTTCCAGTACAGCTTGGGAGGAGTTGGAATCTTTCTTATTGGAGAATTTCTTTCATCCTCACTTTTTATGCTGGGAGATTGTGATGGAATGCTGGTGCTTTATGCTGCGATATGCTGAAACACAAATGGCAAACAGCATTCTTAGAAAACTATGTTCATTACTTAAGCTGTTGGCATCCTCATACTCAGTTTTCCTGCCTTATTCTTCCTTCAGAAAATTGGCAAGATCAATATGCATGCTTTTAACCTATGGTGCACAATCAATTGTTAACGTGGTGTACATGTCTCTTGTTGGTGATGGGAAATCACAGTTGTCATCAATTTTTTGTTTGGCTTTGTTCATGGAAGGTTTTCCTTTTGATTTACTGACAGATGAATTGAGAAAGACTTAAAGAATTATATCTGATTATTTTGACTTCATAGACAACTTTGATGAAGCACCATTGGTGGCATGCTCCTCTGGTTTGTTTGGTGTTCCAGTTTTTATTCTTTCTGTTTCTTTGCAATCACTGTAAGTAATCTGGGTTTGTTACATTCCATTCATTTTTGGATTATTACAAGTCAAAATGAAATATATAAAGTATTACCTTTATTAACCAATATAGCATGCATGCCAATTTTGCTATTAATGTTATTCTCTCTATCATGGTTAATTCTATAGTCTGCATACAACACATACAGGCATGTACACAAAAGGATTTTTATTAGTTCTAAGTAATTTATTATGTCTTTATATCAAAGACTCCTTAAGTCTTGGAAGCAAAAAGTCAGATTTGAGTTTGATCTCTCACATGCATGTTTCAATCTGATCTGAATGTTTTACTGATGTACTTGATTTGCTTCAGTTCAATTTTCAACCTAATTCCTTCTATCCTTTCACTGAACCCGTATATTGGTGCCAGCTTTAAGACTTGTGTTCCCATTTTCCTGCAGCCAGGATGGACTATCTGATATTGATGAAAGGGCCTTCAAGTTTTTGGTTGCAATTTCTTCTAATTACAAAAGTACTGTAGACAAAATAATCAAGGACCGTTTTCTTCAGCTTTTCAGTGAAACTCTAGGGATCATCTCCTATTTGAAAAAACTGTATACCTCAAATGATATTGAACAAGTCATCATGGAGATTCAAAATATATTTTTGTCTGAGCCTCCAGCTCTTTTGGACAAATGCAAACCACATTTGGCCCAATTCCTTGCAGGACTGGTTCACATGGAAATTTCCGAATGTGATGATGATGATAAGAGCTGTGCTGTGTGGGAATTATATCACTTGCTCTTGAAAGAGCGGCACTGGGCACTCAGTCACTTGGCAATAACTGCATTTGGATATTTTGCTTCTCGTACTAGGTGCAATAAGCTATGGAGATTTGTTCCAGAAGATGCAGCACTTTCATATGATATAGTTTAGGAGTGGAGTCAGATCAGCAAAGATTTATGGTTGAGTTTGGAAAATTTCTTAAAAAGGAAATAGCTCTTCTTACACTTGCACCAAGCCCTGAACAACTTGAGCTTCTAGGAAGAGAAGGTTTTGTGTTGAAACAGATGGTCCAAAAGATTTCAGCCACTGCTGAAGAGAGAGAGAGAAATGTGAGATCATGGAAGTTGATCACAAGAACCAATCAAATAAAAAGAGGAAACTTCCTGATGGAATTAGCAGAGGAGTGGAATTGCTGAAAAATGGTTTAAAAATTATTGGTGACGGTCTTTCCCAGTGGCAGCTTAATGATTTTGATACCACTGAACTGCATGTAAAATATTTGACTCAGTTTTCTCAACTTGAAGACGTAATTACTCACTTTGAGGAATTGACTGGCAGCAGTGAGGTATGTTCATCTTCTATGCAGAGTAATTCTCGAGCTTGATTATTCATTGATGCATGTTTTGATGTAAAGAAATCTTCGTCTTCTGTATAAATCTAAAGTAACAGATCATCTTCAATAAAAAAAATTTCCTGCTTACCCCTATCTTGTATTGTAGTGATTTAGCATTATGTAGCATTCGAGTACGAAATCTGTCTACGTCAAGACAAAGTTGCTTATGTACCGTAGCAATGTCTTCACTTTAAATGAGGTAATTTTTCTTTTTGCGCCCCTTAACTTTATTTTACTTAAAAGAAAAATGATGGATATACATTCTATTTTTGGGTGTAGGAGGTGAGAGGTGAGAGGTGAGATAAGAACAAAGGAAAAGTGAAAGTGAAAGATGAATAAATACTGTGATGTAACAGAGAAAAACGAGGTGATAATACTGTGGAGGAGTATGAATAATTAAGTAATTTGAAACACTGCTGAATGTGCTTAATTTTTTAGCGGATATTTTGTCTTTATGAGCGAAAAATTAAATGTGTTCAAAGGCTGATAATCAAATTCTATTAGAAAACAATTAAAACATTTGACTTAAAAAGCACAGCTATTGTGTATATAATGTAATCGTTTTGAAGATTTTCTAATTTCTGTACATACATTGTATGGTACTGTAAATGTAATCCCATCTGTCTTTGTGGAAAAAGTTAGACTTTGGGTTATGTTTAAAATTCTATAAGGTTATGGATCATTGCGTGAATCGATGTCGTGTATGTGCTTGCATAGTTGTACTTGTATTGATTATTTTATGAGTCCATCCTACATTTCATAATAGTTTCTTAAATTAGATTGTTTTATTTATTTATTTTCTTTAATTTAAAGGTGCAAATATTTACGATAGTGGTACAAATACGAGTCAGTCAACTAATTCAATTGCGAGCAGAATCTATTTGATAATTGGAAGTTTAATTTAAAATTGAAGACTATTTTGTAAGTGGCCCACCATGCACCATTATTATGCGCTTTCAGATTAATCAAGGTGTACAATAATACAATTCACCCTCTTCCATCAAAACTTTCTTCTTCCTCTTCTCTATCCTTTCCCTCCTCCAGCAAACCTACACTGAAACTAATTAAGCAGCTTCAACCTTTCCTCCCCTAACATTCTTACCACCACTAAACAAAAGTAACGAAGTACCACTTCCTCGTATCCAATGACAAATGATTTTTCTTAAATAATTGTCTGAAGCAAAGATGATAAAGTAATAAACCCCAAAAGAAAATTGTTGAAACTAACCCCCTAAATTAAATTCAGGAACCCAAAGCAAAATTTTCTTTGCACCAACTGAACGTAAAGATCCAATTCTCACAACCCATTAAAGAGAAAGGTCTTAGTATATATAGTACCAAATTTTCAGCACTGGCGTGGATAAAAGCTTAGCCTACTCAATCAATGATCTAAAAATCAGACCTACGATCATCACGTATAGATATGGCCTTTAATTAAGATTCGAATGACAAAGAAGAGGGTCCATGCATGTCATTATCTTTTCCCGGAAATGAGTGTATACCAAATTAGCAAATGCATTGAACCAAACTGGTCTTCTAAAATATGTCACTATTGATAATGATATGATATGATGTTGTTATTCCTCAGTCAATTTTAGACTAGGAAAGGGAAGACTTGTTACATGCATTATGCTCCCGAATGCATTGTACAAAATTGCTGATCATTTAACAAATGTAGATCTTCAAATCGTTATCAAATTAGTAGCTAAATTAATGGCATTCTTCTTTTCTCCATGAGGGTACCAAACACGTAGATATTCAAGTTTGGTTGCTACGTTTTGAGATGATATTATCTTTCTGGCCCTTGTGGAAGTCCATAAATTTGCATCACTAAACAGTCTTATTCTTACGTATGTCATGTTTGAACAAATCATCATAAATGACTTAATGATGAAGATTCTAGATAGGCAGCAAAATTGAAAAGAAAGGATCGAAATGATTTTTTTATCGCTAATTATTAGTATTATTAAATTTTTGTTAACGAAAAATTCGAATATGCCAAAACGTCTCTCCCCTATCTCCAAGGAAATAAGGTATATAGCTGACCTTCGATGTAAGTATCCTTTTGTAAAACCGAGTGCTATAAATTACGATGCAAAATACACTAATTATTTCATTTATGCAGATTCTGAACATTTCTGTATATACTCAACCAGGCTTTTGGAACATGAGAATAACTTTTTAAAGGAGATTATTAGTAACACACTCTAAGACATATTTTCTAACACATACTCTAATATTGGCTAAAATTTGTTAAAAATTACTTGCGCACATAACCTGATTTCCACTTGATCTCATGTAGGTTTACTCTCTTAGGAAGAGGCCAAAAGTTTTTCTCTAAAAACCTTAAAAAAAGCCACCATTTTCTCATGGTCAGGGAGGTTTTCTTTAATAACTGGAGCATTCTTGAAATTATTATACCATGAGTGCAAGTGAGGGAATTTTTCATCTTTCAGGATCTTCGCTTCAAGAGTATCTTCTACAACCTCAAGAAATTTGAATATGGACCCAAAAGCTATGTCCAGAATGTTAATAGTGTCACCGCCAAAAAATTTCTTCTGATCACTTAAGCCCTGATCCTCAACCACTCTGAAATGCTCCCATATCTTCTCTATGGCCTTTTCTTGCTGTTCAACATTTCTGCTAACGGCGAGTGACGCAACTGCATCCTTAAAAAATTAAAACCAACATTATCGTCACTTTCAACAATTAATATATAGCCATATAGGAATTCTATAACATAGAAAGTAATTAATGAGAAAACAAAGTACACTAAGTTAGTTATAATTACTTGATTAAAGGTAAATAGAACATGATGATGATGGAAAAGTTAGAACAATGCACATGGTTAAGTATTTAAAAATATAAATATGACAGCCAAAATTAAGTTTGTACTAACATTTTTGTACAAAGGAAAAATAGATGCGTACAAAAAAAAGAAGGAAAAAGAGATATATGGAAAGAATTGGGAGAAAAATATTGTTTTTTTGTACTGACTAAAATATCCTACACAAGAAACATTCTTGTTCAAACTGCGAGTATTTCATGGAATTGCATATTCAAGTTGAATATGATGAAAAAATAGAGAACATAAATAATAATGTTGTAGAAAGTATTGTTGATTTTTTTTTTTTTGGTAGGCATTGTAGAAAATTGTTATATGATCAACAATATAATTTTCAAAACTATTATACCATTTCATCATCAGCATATTTAATCCAAAACCGAGCCAGAGCTTTCTCATAGGAATCAGTAGGAAGCAATGGGGTCTGTGGCCATATTTGATCAATGTATTCAACAATGATCATGGACTCACATATGGGTTTTCCAGCATGAACAAGCACTGGAGTCCTCTTGTAAATGGGATTGTATTGGAGAAGTTGAGGACTCATATTGAAGCGATCTTCCTCTATATTCTCATAGGATATACCCTTCAGCTTTAAGGTCCATTTTACCCTCAAAGTGAAGGGACTATACCAAAATCCATGTAACTTCACGTGTGCCATCCTACTTAGTTTGTATTTTCCTAAGCCAACACTTACCAATTTTATAGAGTGATTTGGGCAATTGTCCAAATCTTAGAAGCAAATTGAATAGTCAAATTGAATAAACATTACACATGAAGTTTCCTTCATGGTTTCATCCTTAAGCTTCTTTTTTCTTTGGTGACAGTCCTTCCACGCATAAATAAAAATAATATTAATTACTGCTAATTATGCATTTTTTTGTTAAAATCACATACAATCCGATATCTACCTTTGTGGAAAAGTCTTGAGTTTTTGAGTTTTGGTATTTAATGTTTCATTAGGTGTCGTCATTGCTTGCATCAGTAAATACTAGATTAACAAAAACTCAGAAAACTCAGACTTTTCCACAAAGGTAGATATCAGATTGTATTGATTTTAACAAAAAAATGCATAATTAGCAAGTGATTAAATATTTAATGAACATATATATTTATTAATTACTTATCCATTGTTTTTCTCTTATCCATCAAAGTTTTCGTTATATTAAATATTATGTGTTGGTTTAGGTAACAATTTTCCTCGAACCCAATTCAACCCTACTAATGTATACGCAAAATCTACGTTAAACTATGAATAATTCTAAATCTTCATATTCGATCCTCCTACGTTAAATATTTTCTAAGACATTAAATATTTTAACTTTTTATATAATATTTACCATAAAAAGGTAGTAGAAAGATTTTTAGGAGGATGAAATAAAAGAATATAACATTACTCTTAAACTATTCCATTGTGAATACTATATTAGGGCCAGTTTTGACGTGATGGTAAAAATAAAGGGAAATTCTTATATTATCTTGAAACATGTTTTTTGATTAACCCAGCTACGAAATTTTCAATCCATTCCTACTTTGCTATCAAACTGTCCCGGAGTGCATTTTGTCTACTTTTCAAAGTACCAACCAGGCAAGCAAAGCCGAAAAATGACCACTACCTACTCTGACCGCGTGCATTGACATTCATATATAACTGTTGCTTTTTTTAAAAATAATGAAATAATTGTGCGAAAAACTACCTAATTATTAATGAAATAATAATTAAAAACTACTTTTTTTAAATAAAAAAAATAACATTTCCAAGCATACTCAAATCCCTAAAATGAGATTTGAAACAAAGATGCCAACCACAATAATAATTGTGCGAAAAATAATTACTAATCATATCTAATAAAAGAATTAATATGAAATATTTTCACCCGAAAATACCCCGGATTTACCCAAATATTCATTTGGGAATAGGAAAGTATCATTTTGATGAGTTCATTAACTTTAAGAGAACATGAGTAATTACTGGTTAAATGAATAACAATACTTGCTTCTTACTCAGCTAGTCTGCAATGTTCTCAAATTCTTTCTTACTCCGTTTTTCTATTTTATTTTCTCTATCTTTATTTCTTTATTTTTTCTCATAATGTTTTTTAATTATAGTAATTTCTTATGAAATTATGAACCCTCTACAAGTTTATGCTTATACATATTTTTTAAATGCCATTTATGCTTGTTAGCAAGACATAATTCTAGTTGATTTTTTCTAAGAAAAAGGAAATTACTATTAGACAATGTAACGTTATCGACATGACAGTATGCAATACAATAAATATAATAAATTGTATTGCTGTAAGCAAAAAGCAGTAAAATTATTTCCGTCTTGAACAAGCACAGAGCAATCAATTAAACCATGTTATTCACTTATCCTTGGTTTTATGTACTGCTAAAGTAAACCAGCAGTGAAGTATATCGTACAGGGAGACAGGGAAAAGGAGGAGCTGGAAACTGTGAATTCACTCGTCCTTTGCCTTGGGACAGAGTTAACAAGTAATTTTACGTTACATGTTAACTATCTAGTAAGACTGTTGCTGACTATTCTCATGGAAATTCATTTTTTTCATCACGATATAGGTATAAATGGCCATTCGGGTTTGTGGTCACGGCAAAATTGATGGAATATACATTCCTAAATTGTTATAGTATGATGCTTGCAGTGCAGAGAGCAAAACATTCTCCTCCTAAACATAACCGTTAGGCTTCTGTCCTCTTGCATTTCTTTTCCTAATGTCAGCCTCATAGTGTAACAAGGCAGCATTCAGAGACTGCACCAAAATTTGTCCTTATTTTTTAATCCTTCGTAAGATGGAATAAACATCAAGGATATATATATATATATATATATATATATATATATATATTAAAAAGAAAAAGGATGAATGTCACATTCTCACCAAGTGGCGACAGAGGTCAGAAATCATTTTCTAAAATTATAAACTTTATGAGAACCAAAACAGAGAGAAAAATTGAAGGAATAAAATCAAATTTAGCCATATTTTTAAGAACTCTAAACACATTTAAACAAAAACACAATAAATACTGATAAAATAAACTATAAAAGGTTTATTTCAAAATAGTAGATTTTATCAAGCAGGAAGTGGTTTGTGTTTGTCAAATCCAAGTCTGAAAAAGAAGCAATTCTATTAAACTTGTGAAAACAATAACGGTTTCCATAAAAGTTGTACTTTTTCTTTTATCTAGGAGGCAGGATATGCAGCAATTTAGGAAGATCACACAAAAAATGAAACATGGTTAAATGAGTATGTTGAGCTCACCTGCTGCATAGGATGGACAACAAGGGAAACATGGTGCCGCAGGTCTGACTCAGCAGATACCTTTATGTCCTAGGAATCAACAAATAAAATAGAAACACTATAGTAGTTACTACCTACTACAAATAAAACTAATGCAGGTATCCACAAAATAACATAGTAAAAGCAAACAAATTAGTGGAACACTAGTAGAGGCTTTTGCTAAATGCATACCTCAAGTTTAGAATATATTTGTGATATGGAATCTTTCAGTCTTCTTGTCTGCATTTAATCGATGAGTGAACAAAATATGAGATACAATAAAATGCAATTTGGCATTATTTCTCAATGAATCACTATAAACATATCTACTGTTAGATTTCATCTTAAAACCAATTGACAATAAGTGTTGTCCAACAGATATATAAGTTGCAACGCAGAAATTCAGACCATTGACGATGTGGGACTCTCCAACAACCCCCTCCACAGATGCCTGACAGAAGAGGTGATGCCTACCAGAATAGGCGATTCATGAACAAGTGCTATAGCTATAGGCTATGATACCATATTAGATTTCATCTTAAAACCAATTGACAATAAGTGAAGTTTTCCAACAGATATATATGAGGCAGCGATATGGGACTTCCCAACATCTACAATATATGTATGATCCAATTACCAGTTTACCACCAATGGCATATAGAAGGAAAACCCCCCTCAACTCATCCATGGGCTATCTGGTAATCACCTCTATGTGATTGATAAACTTCAAAAGAAAGGACGGTTTGGGGACACATTTGACCCAGTAGACAGTTCCTAGTTCCTACTCCTTCAAACCCATCCAGGCATCAATGAACATCATGAACTCATTTGATGTAGACTACTTATATTGCTTTTCTTTATTATTATAAAAACATCAAGCTTAAGCCCCTACTTAACTGCTCAGATAAGCGGGCTCCTTACATGGTATCAAAGCCTTTCTTTGACCCTTTGAGCAAAATAATTTATGGATTGATGCTTGATAAGTTCCCAAGGTTACAGATATTAGTTGAATAGCTACTAACATCTTAAAACAAACGGGCTTTTATTGTTAAGTCACATGTTAGAGACGTAAACGAATTATTGGACACATGATGTAAAACCAAAGTCTAATGGGATAAATGGTTTATTAACAATTACTTAGCCTGAAACAGTTCATCAAAATGTACACAGTACATGACATAATATCAAGCCCCATATCATTACCTCTTCTCATACCAAACTAAAAAGTTCTTATTAAAGCCAGCACAACAGTTTATATAAAATCAAGAAATTTTTTGACAAAACTGGTTTACTGATTGACCTACCATGCAAGCAAATAGAAACTTCTTGCAATGTAAACCATAACAATATATTATCAGCAAATAGAATATGCTGCTCTTTAAAATAAAACAGCAAGAGATAGAGTGATGGAAGAAAAAAGTGTGATGAAGATCCATGACAAAAACAAATGATAATAATTAAGCAAATCCACATCCCAGACTTATTCTAGAGGTGATTAGATGGGTCAGGCATAGCAATCAGCATTGAAAGATCTTATTGAAATCACAAAAGCTCAGCATTTACCTTATTAACAAGGTTTTGTGTTGTAATTGGATATGAAGACCAAAAATGCCTCAGCAATTCCTGACTGCACACCCAATGCTGGAAAAAAGATGCATGTATGACAAACATAAATACAAAAACTATTGAAAGCCTAACAAAAGCTTGGAAATAAAAGCATATAATCTTGACACACAAATAGATTATCCCCTTCTTTTTTTTTTTTTTTTTATCAGCAAAGATAATATATATAAATGATAAAGATGAGTACAAGTAGTACTGAAAAAGAAAAAACACCCCAGGGAGCCGACCGGAACTTTGGCAACCTAATACATGATGACAACCCGCATTAAAATGCCAAAGGACAACCCGCATTAAAACCCCTCCTTAAAGACCTCAGAAACAATTGAGGATGACTCACATCTAGTAGTGTCTCCTTAGTTGTATTGGGCAATATATCGAGGACACTCCCTTGAGAACTTCTCCAAAGATGATATTTGGGGCTTGAGATATTTTTAGTCAATCCGTTAAGGACCTGGAAAAAAATAAATGGACGAGAGAATATTTGTTATTACAAAAGAAACATTGTCTTGGCAAACTATTGAGCATTTAACCATATATATTGGTCAAGTACAAAAAATTAGATATATATTTTTTAAATGTAGAATTATGTGATACAAATATATTACCTTAAGAGCAACATCAGGACTAAAGAGAGGATCCCTTAATCCTGTAGTTTTTATTTTAGATATCGATGCCCTCAAAGAGCCATAGGCTTCCTCAGAACCCAAACTGCATTTCATTTGCTCCATTCCAGTTTGGGAATCATCCAAAGTTTTTACAGCATTAGCTTGTTGGGAATCAAAATAGTCACGAGGATCCTGATCAAGAAACAAATATAGAAGTCATAACACTTAATAGATATTTTATCCCAAAAGACAATTATTATTTAATAAATTTTATATGGGTTTTCTATTGTATGCCCATGAGTAAATGTAAAGTCAAAGATAGAAAGTTTTTATTGAAGAATATTTATTATATTGAAAGCACAAAAGTTATTAATGCTTTCTCTTTTATGTAATTTAAGAATTTACAGGGTGTATTTAATACTTTTATACCATGTGCCCACGGGCACACATTTTATAAATCGAGTTATTAACTAGAAATATATCATTGCTATAATAACCATTGTTCATTTAATTCCCAGAGACAGAGTTGGACCTTGATACAGAGTGGTGCATAAGGATGATTATCTTGTGCCTGAAGATCCTCAATCGGGGTCATCTTAGAAATTCTGTTTCGTCTCTCCTCATCTACAACCCCATCACATTCTGTATAGTGGAATGATATAAGAATTTGCTCCATGTGAATGGAAGGGAAAAGAACAAGAAAAAAGTCAGCCACACTAACCCTGTTTTCTTCGAGCAAGAATTTCTGCTACTGTTCTTGGGTGTTCCATCTCCATATCTACATTCATATTTTCAATTTTTTTATCAGCAAAAAAGGATTGTATTAATGAGGTACCAAAGATACCAACAACAAACATTACAGAATAAGGTTACTATGTAATTAGAGTCATTGAGACTAAAAATACTGCATAACCCAATTAGAATGTGCCAGCAATAACATATAAAATTAAAAACCATTACCCCTAAATTAGCCCCCCCAAAGTTCACGTTAAAGCTCAGTTTTGCTCCTCAATACAGCACCCCTATAGGGGCCGTGGGGTATGATCCCACACCAAATATCAACCCGAGACCAGGTTTGAACTTAACCCGCAGATTCTGGAAACTTGAAAAATACAGGCTCCTGGGTTTATAATCCATTATGCAAAGGAGAAAACAACCATCACATATTTCGTATAACCATGACCATGCCACAAAATTAAATTTTCTGTAGTAACTCTTCCATATCCACGGTGCAATTGTTGAAAACCTTGTCGTTCCTCATTTTCAAATTTTACTCATCAGCCCAGACCAGACCATATGGGCATAAATAAGTTGCACCTATCCAGATTTCAATGCATTCTATTATCAAGAGTCTCAATTGATTATGGGAAAATGTCGTTAAAATGTTTCTTACTCTTGGTCAAGGAAACACTTAATGCCAATAAAAATTTTCAACAAAATAAGAACAGAAGATAAGTTTAAGATTCTTAAAAGCTGAGCCTTTCCAGCTTGCACCATGATTCTTCACAACCACAATTTATCCTGCTGAAACCATCAAATGTTTTTTAAGATAAGAAAATAGCAGAGAAGTGATAATACAAGCATGTGTATGTGAGGAAATATCTCTCCCTTCACTTTGTCTATGAGTTCTTTTCCAGAGAAGAAATAATTAAAAGCCAACTTAAATATGGCTACAGGAGTAAAGCAAATTAATCACAAGGTAAAAACTTAATTATGATAAGCATTATTCAGTCTTTGTCAATCTTACGAATTTACAATTGACGACTTTTGTGTCTGCCAACAGATAAATTTTAGACAAAATAAAATATAGTGAAAGTATATTATGATATGGGAAGACATAAAATATAGCCAATACGTGAACAAAATTTAAGAATAAAATTATAAAACAATTATTTCAGGTAAATACTCAGAAAATATCAAATTGAAGAGAGGAAATTACCTAAAGTTTTTCCTTCAAGAACAACTGCACCTTGTCTATTAAGATCTTGCAACAATGTTCTCTTATACAAAGAATTTGGGGCTTCAGATATATCCTTGCTACCGTCTCGGAAAATCCCATGATCCTTATCATCAAATAGCATAAAAGGTTAAGATACAGAAATTCAATTCAAATCTAGCACTTCTAACCAATGACATATCTATCTATCTATCTATCTATCTATCTATATATATATATATAGACACACACATATATAACTCATATATACAGTTATACACTTGATAAGATGTCAATGTTGTGAATGAGATGGGTGTGTGAAGGCATTACCAGGGGTTTCTATGGAGAAAAAAGAAAAATTGAAAAGAGTCAAAACAAACATTTTCTAAATCTTGTAAATTTGAAAATGAAACTATTTAGAAAACATTTTCTCAAACCAAACGAGCCCTAAAATTACACTAAAATACAGAATGTTTTACTAGAGTAATTTCTGCTACAAAAATTCAAAGCAAAATTGCTTTCCTTCATTGCGCAGACAATAGCAACTTAAATACAAGACAGCCTTAGTAAAATAACAACTTTTTCAAGGAAAAGATAACCTAACTATAAATTTGAATCCTTAATATCAATTTTTTTTTCTGTACCCCATTATCCGGAGGTTCTACGCTATGCGCAGTTAAGGGAGAGGGATATTGTACGCAGCCTTACTCTTGCATATGCAAAGAAACTGTTTCTGAATTCGAACCTATGACCAACAAATCACCAAGACACAACTTTACCGCTGTAATCATGCTACCAGAATTGACTTTCAGTTATCGTCTTACCAAAATAGTTAACAAAATGTAACAAGTTACACTATCACTATTTAATGCAAAGAGTAATACAAGTTGCAAGGTGAAATTTTACACTATAAAAGGTGAACTTGCATAAAATATGAAAAAACACGCTGTGAAAGAACCTCCTATATGAGATTGAGGAATAGTTTCATTCACCATACAGGAAGATGTGTGTAATCATCTCCTTGGTCTGCTTCCATGTCTAAAGTTGGATCAACCCGTCGAACCTGCAAACAGACATAATGATATAAATGGAATAGGGAATGCAGAAAAAAGATCTTCATTGAGAATCAAGATTAAAGAGAAAGAAGACAAAGACCTTCTTTCGAGCTTCAATTTCTAATATCTCATCATCTTTCAGAAAAACAGCAAGATCCTCATCTTCAGCAGCCTCAGCAGCTGCTGCAACAGCATTTTTGGTGCTATGGAGATACTCAGCTTTGAAGTATTTATTCCAGAAATCTACCCCATTCATCTTGAATTTGGAGACCATGCCATGGGGAGAGAGAAATAATTTTAGTAAGCAAAGTGCAAGATTATTTCACACAAATTATTATCAAAGATAAATAATAAATACTTCACTGATTTTCAACATACTTTCCTAGGTACAAAATTGAGGAATGCCTGGTGGACGGCAGGTTTGAGGGCAAAAATCTGGAAAGACAATAATGCAAAGAAAGTAATAATAAGTCACATGTTCAATTTTTTCCAACAATAAGAAATAAATTATAGAAAAAAGAATGAAATACAGGTCAATATAAGGATCCCTCCCAACTAAAGTCTAAAATAAACAAATATCAATGGACCAAACTGGATGAAACATTGAACAAAGCAGTCTAATCTCTTAGCATATCAGCGATGGAAGATCCATTTAAACAACCATGAATTGCACACCAACAAGAGGCCACACAAACAATCCTAACACAGATGTTTAACTCCAACCAAATGCACTAAAGTACTTCATACTGCCATAAAATCTTAGCCCCTTTATTCTTTCAAAAACAATAAAATATGTATCAAGAGAAATTGCTCCAAGTTAGAGGCCAACATTCCAAAATGACATTTTCAATAGAAAAGGAAATACTATTAAAGAGGTGGGCATTGGAGAGAAGTTAGATAGAAAAAGCGAGACAGTTACATTGATCTGATGTGATACAAAATACAAAGCACTAACACCAGTTTATACTAAGAATTGGGTCGTGATATATTGCATAATTTAGAACCATGAAAGCATCTTCAGCATCAGGCTGCGAAACCTGACAAGACAAGTGCTGGCTCAATCAGAAAGTGTACTGAACACAAGATTGAAAACACACAGGCTGTTGAAGTACCACCAGTTAAAACTTACAATAACCAGAATAGCAATTGTAACAAAATAAAAAGTGTAATTAAGGAGAATGCCAAGTGCATATTTGAGTAATTGGTGCAAATTACTTTAGGGAAAATGTACTTTAGAAGAATTATTTTTAAAAAAATACATTTGAAATTACAAGCCCAAGACCACTAATGAGATTGAGAAACAACTCAAGGTTGCTTGGTCAATTAGCAAACTAACTGATCCTATAATATATTCTAAAGCACTTCAGAGATATGCCAAGATATTCTAACAAAACCACACTAAAGAAACCACATGATGGAAGAAAAAGGAAAAACACACAAGATAAACCACAAACCAGTGCCAACCCATACGATAAAACCGAAAATAGAGCCACCACAGCTACCAAACACTAAAAAGAAAACTTCCTCTGAATAACTTGCACATTAAAACTTACAGGAAGAGTCTAAATTCTAAACTAAAAGTAAGCTTAAAACAACCCTCCCTTAACTTCCAAAATCCAACATCAAAATAATTCTTTTGAAGCCATTATTTAATGAGGTGACTAATCTTGGAATTTCCTTTTCCATATTCCCATTTGAACTGTATGTCTTTGGTTGAAAAAAGATCATTCCATAAAATGTAAGGCTCAAAAAATTACAATCTCAAATTAAAGGAGTCCAAGTGCTAGTGTGATACTATACTTTACCTTAAATATTATACTTTCAAATGATGAAAAAAAATGAAAGTTTGCTCAATTCATTGACATCAACAACTACCAAGTCTTACCCCATTACATTGAAGGAATTTAGGAACCCCAACACTAGGGCCATAATGAAATCACTGCTTACTTTTCTTAATTAAAACTATTTTTCATATCACTTCCATCTGATATCAATAAGATGAACCATGTGCATGCACATGAATGCACAAAAAAACAAACATAACAAGATGAGAAAACTAAAATATGTGCTACAAATGATTGCATAAAATATAATGCATGTGTAAAGTGACTGTAATGTCATTCAATTAAATATTGTTGTCATCATGCTAAAATTCCAACCATAAGCTTTTGTCTAAATGGCTATCTATATACCCGCCATCCCCTGTATTGTGCAGTGCACAACAGCCCTTGTGCAAATATCACAATTAGCACCCACTAATGAGCAACTATCACAATAAAAAAGCCAATTATGTACCTCAAATTTTAGCATAATCATTTGTAGCATAGAATCAAATCATTCAAGATTTAGATCGAAGTCTAATTAACTAATTTCAGGAAGAGTTGGAAGCATGCCTGATATTTTATCTCTGGCGTCAACTGAAATTTAACCTGGTTTATCTGAAAAAGAAGAATAAGGGAAAACAACTCAGTTAAAATATGCAAGCAATCTGAAGCCAAAAAAAAATCCAGAAACCATTAAAAGATACTAGACATGGATTTAAAATTTGCAAACTCTACATAAGAACTTAATAACAATAAACAAGGGTTATCTCATTAGATGGGATTGGCTACATAGATAAAATGATCTTATTGAGCTTTCCTATAATCATTTTATATATGGAAAAGAAATATAGCCCTTGTTTGGCTATTGTTTTTAATATAAAAAAATAAATTTGAATGTACAGATACAGGAAAAATATAGGGCGCATTTACCATTTTCAAAACATTTTGAACTCTCAAAATCCAAAAGTAAACGTTTTGTTCTCAGTTTTTATAAACAAGAAAGCAGAATAGGGGATTTAAAAAAATGTAAAATACGAACAGCTTTTACATGTTTCAATTTTTATTTTAAAAACATTTTCTTTTACGAAGGCAGGTCCATGATTACTGAAGTTCATGAATGAAAACCTCGCAAATAAATCAGAAAATCTAGACCCACTCTCTGCTTCTTATACAAGCTCTTCATGCAAGTCAAATAGCATAATGTTGCATGGCAATGACATCCAGAGCAGCTGCTTGTTTTAGTGATTTACAGCCCATCACTAGAAGTAGTACATAACTAAGATATGCTTTGTTCTAATTACATAAATGCATTTAGCCACTAATATGTTAAATACAAGACAATGAACGTATAAAAACAATATTTGGAATATTGTAGTTTGTATTAAACAATCAGCATTAGATACGGAAAACTTTGTTATAAATGAAGAGAATGACTTTAACCCCATTAGAAGATAATGAACTGAGCTTCAAAGATAATAAACCAATTTATCTTGTAACATTCAGCCAAAATCTTAGAAGTTTGAAGTGCGCAGTAATGAGGGTAATAGACATGATATGGGTTTAGCTCATAAAAACAAAGTTAATATGATCTTCTCTCCCAAAAGAATTTGCTTGTTGTATTAGATCTGAAACAAAATTTCATAATAAATTACCAAAACAAATTTTTGGTTACTTTGTTTTGTAAGTTGTTTCTTGTGAACTGTGTAACAAAATTAACTATATTCATCAGGTTCAATGCCCATTTGTCATAGTATTGTTAAGAATTTAAAAGCTTCCAGAAGCTGAATTTTGCACACTATAAGAGAGATGAGTAAGATGTTTTTTATTAACAAAAGAAATTAAATTTTGCATTTGAGGGATTAACACTGAACTGCAACATACAGACAATTAATTATACAATGTTCTCTTGATGACATCCAACTATGCAGAGACACATCTAAAAGCAACCATAAAGACAGAGCACCAATGCAGAAGGAGAAGCAGTATCATACCCGTCCATCACTCATAGGCTTTGTGTCAAAGATCAAAGAATTTTTAAAACCAATCCGTTGTTTTAACTTTCTGCTTTCATCTTGATCCAGCATTTTCTGTAAAATATATTTAATATAAAAAGGAATTCATTAAGATGAAGAAAAGAAAAATACAAGGAAATTGGAGGCTAAGATATCTTCCAAATGAAAACAAAAAGAGTAAACATCAACAGAGCAAAGCTGCACAATGCCTCTAAATATCTATTAGTGAAACCCCTTTAAAAGACCATGTCCTTCACACAATATTTTATTTACAAAAAATACTTAGCACAGTACTTTAAATGAGTAAATTTCTTTAAACCATCAAAATATCAACCAAAAACCTATCATCAGCAACATAGAATGGTCTCACTAGAGTTTAAAATTCAAATGATATTTGCAGACCAGAACAAAATGCTCAGAATATCTTTACCTTCTTTGTAGCCCAAAATTCTGATTCTGTAAGCTTACCACTAGCCACAAGTTCCTTATGAAGCCTCTGCAACTTGCTGCAAAAGTTGAACTTTGGCAAAATCAGTAACATTGAGGGAAGCAAGGAATATCTGAAACTAAGATAACATTAGGATAGATAAAACATAATATTAAAAAATGAGATGTGATACACATACAACAATTTATACAATTTTTTCTTGTGTGTGTATCTTTCTCCACCATCCTATCATATATTTCATTTCAAATTCAAATTTATCTCCCTTTTCTCTCCTCTCTTCTTGGTTGTACACTTTGCTGTTTGTACTTTGTACAAGTATCATTTCTCTTGATCACTTGTGAGACAAAGTTAACCACCATTAGACATTTCAATAACCCCATTACACTATTAACCATTAGTTTCACAAGTACAAATCAGTAATTGTATACAATCACATTCATTTAGTCTTAGCCACTAGTGAAGTAAAATTAATCATGCTTACACATGGTTAACCATGTGTGACACCATGCGTGATGGGTGGACATTGGGTAGAAAATCCCAGTGGTACATTAATCATTACTCCATCATTTTAAAGGAACTAAAGTGCATTATCATAAGCCAAATACCTATCTTCCTGCAATAGCTTTATCCTGAGTGCCATTTCAGCAGGGCTCAGCTGTTCCTCAGAAATAACTTTTGTAGCTTCTCCAGGCACATGCTTGTTAAGGGAAACACCTGCTCAAACAGACCAAACAGCATAATATGGAAGCATATTCAAAACAACTGAAAATAAAAATATTAAAAATTAAAAATGGTTTAAAGAAAGGGAATAAAAGAAAAATCACAATAGTTCAGAACCTCCTCATATTAATAACTTTATACCATTGTCTTTTTTCAATTCCAAAGTAAAGTTGCATTAAAGAAAACAAAAGGGGGAGGGGGAGAACACACCAAAATTCTAGGAAATAAGTTATCTGGCAATGCATCATTTTCTTCTCTGGCATATGTATAGACAAGGAAAATAAATACATGATGCAACGCATCTGAAGTCATATTTTAATTACATTTTTTACTGGTTTAACATGCCTAATTAATAAAAAAACTCTTAACTCCGTTACTCTGAGACTTAAGCCTGTGATCAAACAAGTAAACAGCGTAGTAGCACCTGATGATAAGCTACATCCTATAGCATATTTTTTTTTCTTATCAGCAAAAATATATTATATATGTAAGAGGAAAGTAGAGTACAAGTAGTACTGAAATATATACAACCTATCGACAGACATAACAGAACTATGGCAGCCTAATACATGAAGACTACATGAATTAGGGTGCCAAAGGCTGCAGTGAAAGTAAGGAACTTATAGAAACATATAGATCTGCAAACAACTAAAGAATGATGCATATAGAAACTAAAGAATAAAAGAAGAAAGAAAGTAAAGAAGCCCTTAGGATGATATTTTAAACATATAGAAACAACAAAATCATATTTCACAAGGCTGCAGTCAAAGTAAGGAACTTACCCACCAATTCCCGGCAAACATGAAGATCTGCAAAACTTTCTAACTCAAAGATGTAACTTCCCTGGAACATCACATTGTAATACTCATAAAAAATCAGATAAAAAGGAAGAGACATGAGCATGTTAAGTGTAGTACTACTTAGTGAACCAAAAGCATTGAAAATTCAAATGAGCAGTACTCAATCATAAAACAAAAAAAAAAAAAAAATGGAACCAAGACAACACTAAGGCAACATAAATGGCACAACAAATGTAAACAAGAGCCGCAAGAATAAAAGTAGAAAAACCTGTGCATGGATAAGGTTAAGCCATGCTGGTTTGTTTGATCCCTCTTTAGTGACTTTATGACCTAAAATGTTTCCCATCAGAGCCAAAAAAAAATAACACAATCAAAATCATGCATATGCAGAATCAATAAAAATACTCATGCAATTAATATTCAGTTTAAGGACTCATAAGTCATAAGTACCCTGAATAAATCTGAACTCCACATCGAGCTTGGTTTTCGAGGTAGGATCATTCGTCTTGAAAACGAACTTATCTTGAGTCTGCACAGAGAGAGAGAGAGAGGAAACAAAATTCAATAAACGATTCAACTCAGATTTCACGAAAGATTGAATAAACAAACAAAGTGGGAATGCGAATTGCACCAATTTGAGGACGCCGGGGGTGCCAGGGTCTTTGACAGTGGTTTTATATTTGGCACGTTTCACCACTTGCGGCGACGACATCGTTTTGGAATTCCGATTGCGAAAGTAGTTCAGAGGATTGATTAGTCATAAACGAAAAGAATCAGAAGCGTGTTCACGAGAGGGTGATGTTTAGGAAATAAGGTATAGTCCGCATTGTAACGTGAAATTTTTTAAGAGGGAAGGGTTGAGGAAGAGGATCAAAGTATTAACCGCTTCCGAGTATCGGAGAATCGCGTCTCCCCCGTCGATGTAAAGAGGAGAGAGAAGAACGGCGCCGTGTAAAGGGGAGAGGAATTATATCATCACGTTGTTGTTCTATTCTGCTTTTCGACATTCCTTTTCTTTTCACAGGTGAGAGGAACTATGAATCCATCCATGATTATGGTCCATCGGTGCATTAAGGTATTCTCATCAATTCATACATAATTAATATAAAAAAAAAAATACTATAAATAGGATGTCTGGATATTCAAATTCTTCAAAATCAATTTCAAAATTATGATAAAAGACAAAGTAAAAAATATATTCAAAATAAAAAAAATACTGCTAACATGAGAAAACTAAAAAAAATATTTATTATAAAAGTCATAAAAAATTATTAAAAAAACATAAAAAATATAATTTTGTATATCCTAATAAAAATATTTGCCTTTTTAATTTCTTAACATGAGGACATACTTTTGCAAAAAAAAAAGTTTTTTTTTTCAGTTTTTTTAATTTTTCATCATGATTTTGGATCCCATAATTAATTATGATAGTTATGTAAGTAATAACTTTGGATCATCATTTTTTAGTTGCATTAATTAAGATATTTAGTTATTAGTGTGACATCCAGATATCCTATTTATAGTATTT
>PYAF01002184.1:712919-743664 GCA_007407185.1 Glycine tomentella | reverse complement strand
AATTACAATTTATGTTACTTTTTTAAAAAATTAATAGCTCGATTAAGAAAACTATATGATTAACGATCTAATTAAAATAATAATTTAGAAGTATTTACAATTTTTTTTTAAAAATGTTTGGATTCGTACTAAAGGATGAAATATAATGAATTTGATTAAAAATGTCATTATATTATATTATTTGAGTAATTTAAAATAGAATAAGATAAATATCTCATTCCATCATTTAAAAAAATAAAAGAGGATCGGAATAAATTATAAATTTTCAATTCTCATATCATTGCCTTAAGAAAATATACAAAGAAGAGAGTTTAGTGTGAGAAAATGTAGTTTTATCTTTTATTTTAATTAAAAATGTCGTTTTATCTATTTTAAAATATGAGTATAACAAACAGTTAAAGTGGAAAATAATACAATAGGATTTTTATTATATCTATACATTATTTTTAAAAAATATATTTTATAATGACTAAAATATGTTTTGGTCCTTCTAAAATTAGTAAAGTTTGAATTTAGTTATTGTAATTTCTTTTATCTGTTTTTCATTCTTTTAAAATAAAAATAGATTTTTTTTTGTCAACTTAAGGTTTGATTATACCTATAATTTTTAATTTATATTATAAAATTATATTTTGGGGGGTTAAAAACTAAAATTATAAATTTTAGA
Source organism: Glycine tomentella (assembly GCA_007407185.1). NCBI lineage: Eukaryota > Viridiplantae > Streptophyta > Magnoliopsida > Fabales > Fabaceae > Glycine > Glycine tomentella. The sequence goes on along the minus strand of PYAF01002184.1, from coordinate 742,997 downwards.
TCTCCAGCGGGCCTCCCCACGTATTCCACCGCAATCACACACACTACTCTAGTAATATAATCAGTCGTAATTCACAGATAGGTATGATCACAAACACAACACTGAAATACTACTAATTGCTCTCTCTCTCTTTCTATTGCAATGGAGTAATAGAGCCGGGAGTGTCGGTTGGGAGGCAAAAGGAAAGGAGAACTAGTGAGGCATTTTTTTTGCAAACTTAAAAAATGTGTGGGTTAATTGGAAAGAGGATTCTTCTTTTTTTAAATTATTGTTGGTTTGAGTTTGATTTGAATTGGTTATGTGTTGGAGGGTTTGAATCAAAGGTCAAAGGCCAAGGTTCCTCTGGTTTGAACTGCAACTTTAAATCGAGTTGAATTTACATTTGTGGATCATAAGGATTTTACAATATTCGAATGAGATGAAGGAGAATTCTAGTATGAGGAAATCGTTTAATCATGGGAAATTATGGGAAACTGCTCTGTGCAAATGCTGGGTGTATTTTGATTCACGTGGCGGAAGATGAGGTGAAGGAGAATTTCAGTGTGAATGCATTTTTTTTTTTATTTTATTTCTAAGAGTTTTAGTCGACATTATTGTTTCCAAAAAAAATAATCAGAAACGAAAAATAAATGTAAATTTTTTATAAAAATAAAAATTAAATCCAAACTTTAATATTAAAAAAAAACATATTTTAACCTTTTCTAATTAGTTAGAAAAAAAAAAAAAAACAGAATCGGCGACAATTACCAAACAGAAAATCCAAATGTCTCTGAAACAAAACCAAAACCCGTAGCAGTTACCAACCTTGGACATCTCATTCTCATGTCGTGTTTTGCCGAGTGACGCTGAAGTATCCTTCTTTCTGTTCGTATAAATGTTCGTGAAGCTGCAGCTCTTGTACACCCACACACCCCTCCTCGCAAACGCAAACGCGTTTCTTCTGCCAGAGAAAACCGAACAAGTTACCCCCAATGGTAGAAAGCAAAGACTCCCTCTTCATAACGGCGCCGTTAAGCAAGAGACCCATTCGAAGAAACGCCGTCCGGAGAAGAATCCCGAAGAGGGTGTTCCTAGTAAGACCAAACCGGAGAAGTCGCATACCAAGTGTTCGGCGAAACGCATCTCTTACGGTGGATGCATTCCCGCCATTCTAGAAGCATTGGATGCGGTTCTCGACGTTGATGAGGCTCTTGGGCCGTGGGAGGACAGGCTTAGCAACAAGGAGAGGAGCATCATTTTGAAGGAGCAGCTGAGGTGGGACATAGCTTTGGAGATTTTCGAGTGGTTCCACAAAAAGGGTCATGAATTGAATGTGATTCATTACAAGATCATGCTGAGGAGCCTCGGCAGGGCACGCCAGTGGAGACGCGTGGAGAGTTTGTGGAATGAGATGAATGCCAGAGGCATTGCTGCCACATGTTCCACTTATGGAACTTTGATTGATGCTTATAGCAAAGGAGGGCGCGCAGAGACGATGCGCTTTCTTGGCTTGACATGATGTTGGGACAAGGGGTGCAGCCTGATGAGGTCACTATGGTAATTGTGGTTCAGTTGTACAAGAAAGCAGGAGAGTTTCAGAAAGGTGAGGAGTTTTTCAGAAAGTGGTCATCTGGTAAACCTTTGAGGAGCAATGATAATGTGGTGGCTTCTCCAGAATTGGATGAGAGGATGGCGTGCGCTAATGCTTCTTTTGGCTCGCATACTTATAACACCTTGATTGATGCATATGGAAAGGCTGGCCAACTTAAAGAGGCATCTCAGAATTTTGTGGAGATGCTTAAACAAGGCGTGGCGCCGACCACAATGACGTTTAATACGATGATTAACATTTGTGGAAACCATGGACGATTAGAGGAAGTGAGTTTGGTTGTCTGGAAAATAGAAGAACTTCGATGCTTGCCGAACACAAGGACATATAATATTTTAATTTCTCTTCATGCTAAGCATGATGATATAGGTATGGCAACAAAGTATTTTGAAACAATGAAGGAGGCATGCCTCGAGCCTGACCCTGTGAGTTACCCTACACTTTTGTATGCATACTTGATAAAGAAAATGATTCGTGAAACAGAAGATCTTGTAAAGGAGATGGATGAGAGGAGGCTTGAAATTGAATAATTGATCAATATACCCAGTCTGCTTTGACTAGGATGTACATAGAAGCAGGAATGCTTTGACTATGACATCCGAGTGCTATGCTGCCAATATTGATGTATATGGGGAGCACGGGCATACATTGGAAGCTGAAAGTCTTCATTTGATGCCAACAACAGAAGAATCTCAGCGTCCTTGAGTTCAATGTGATGATTAAAGCTTATGGCATAGGGAAATGCTATGAGAAGGCGTGTCAATTGTTTGATAGTATGGAGAAACATGGTGTAGTTGCAGACAGATGCAGCTATACTTCTCTCATACAAATTTTGGCCAGTGCTGACCAGCCACATATTGCCAAACCTTATCTGAAAAAAATGCAGGAGGCAGGATTAGCAAGTGATTGCATCCCATACTGTGCTGTGATTTCCAGCTTTGCAAAATTAGGCCAATTGGAAATGACTGAAGATATATACAGGAAAATGATTAGGCATGGTGTGCAGCCTGATGTTATAGTTCAGGGCATATTGATCAATGCTTTCTCTGATGCTGGAAGAGTTAAAGAAGCCATCAGTTATGTTGATGAAATGAAGAAAGCTGGCTTGCCAGGGAATACAGTTATATATAATTCATTGATCAAGTTGTATTTAAATGTAAATGTAAATTTCCTTTTTCAGACTGAAACTGCGCTCAGATTGACTAAACCATGTTTTGCTAAATCATAGTCATATTCCTCTTTTTGAACTATGATTAATGGTGCATTCCACTCCATTTTGTGCTGTCAAAAAAATAAAAAACTCCAACACTAATTTGTGGAAATAGAAAGGAAGTAGAGGAGAGAGAATCCTTTTAATTGTTTTATGCATAAAATTAAAGCATATAAAGCTGGTTGTTGAATATTAATTTTCAAACACTTTATTTATCTATATTAAGTATGATGTGTACAGCTTTTTGTTTTGATCTTGCAAAATATCAATTTTTTAAAGAGAGAACAGGGAATTCGAAATGTGTTTATAATATTAATTAAAATATGTTTTTCGTCATGTAAATATACCAAAATTTGATTTTAGTTGTTGTGAAAAATTATTGTCTGTTTTTTCATCCTCCCAAAATTATAATATATTATTTTTTGTCTAAAATTAGGATTGAAGACATCTGAATTTCCATATCAAATGTCTATCCATTAAAAAATGAACACTTGTAACTCTATTTTTTTCCTTTCTCTTTTCCCACACTCAGTTATTCTCCCACACCTCCAACACCACCAACAAAACACCAACACGACTAGTTCCAACATGTTTGTTTTTTTGCTGCAGCAATCACTTTAATTTCTTTCTTTCTTATATTGTTGACATTGGTTGTGGAATTTTTTTATTGGATTTGGATTGATTTGAGTTTGATGTGAGTTTATTGATCTGGATTGATTTTTGGAAAGAGGGATTCGATTTGTTCATTTTAGATTTTGCTAATTGGATTTTTGAATCTGAACTCTTGTGTTATTAAAAGTTTCTGTAATTTGTAATAGTTTTTAACCATCACAAATTATATTTTTATAATTTTTTTACAATTTGTGAGGATATTTAATGTCATAATTTGCATTTAATTTTTTTTTAAAAAAGAACTCACATAGACTCAATTACAATAGGATCAAACATATCAAATCTAACTCAGTCAAAGAAATGACATTACAATTTTACTAAAACCAATGACAAAATGTATTTAATCTATAATACTTTATCAGAGATCCTATATAAAAGATCATAGTTGACCAAAAGGCTTTTTGTCAAGTGAATTTTTCTTTGAAAAGAAATAAAAACATATCCACTTTTGAAATTCAATAAATTTATATCAGAACACATTTAACTACTCAGCTTTACTCAGCTTTTTTTATGAATATTTTGATTGTTCAATTTAAAAATCGTTATTTTAAAACATCTTGTAGTTATTCTGGCAATATTAACTTAGAAAGCTCTCTATATAACCTTTACATAAGAAATTTATTTAAAAAAAAAAAAAAAAGTTTACAATGTTAGAAAAGGAACATGTTCAATCTGTTGAAATTATTAAGGGGCCGTCTTTCAATTGACAACTTCAGAATGGAACAATGTATTTAATAATTTGGAATCTGAAAATTGTTTTTGTTTCAGACGTTCCTTAATGTCATTGCAACAACAATCACAAATTTCCCTCCCTAGATCTCTTATCTCTCACTATGATTACATTGACGCCTTCTGTCAATAAATAAGAAAAAAAGGCAAAATAGTGGTGAAACGCCACCCCAATCTACGTCCAATTAAAGGAAGCAAGGTTGATCAGGGAAAATAGCCCCTTAATAATCCAGGCCACCCATGCCACCACCCATGGCAGGAACATCTTTATCGTCCTTTGGGAGTTCAGACACAACAGCTTCAGTTGTTGTCATCAAAGATGACACACTGCAAAGGAAAAATATATTGATAAGCAAAGCTACATAAAACAAACCAAAATACATCCTATCAAAGGCAAGTTTTCAAACATCTTACCTGGCTGCATCAACCAAGGCGGTCCTAATAACCTTCAATGGATCAATGATTCCAGTTTTAACCATATCAACATATTCACCTAATCATGGAGCAGGAAAAAAAATTGACAGCAGAATCAGTAACAATGAAATGGCTATATCTTTTGACAGACGTAAGCACAACAGTGTAAAGGCAAACAAAGAACCCTTACCTTTGGCTGCATCATATCCAAGATCAGGATCATTCTGTTCCAATAGTTTGCCAACAACAACAGCACCCTCAACTCCTGCATTTGAAGCAATTGTGTGCACAGGAGTCTGCATTTTTTGTCAGAACAGGAAGTACAAGGGTTGGTTAAACCATACATCTTAGAGGCAAGTAAAGCTCAAAATATTGCAGAATGAGGCCTGAAGTGAATAAGGGAGGAGACAGAAACTATCTGTGGAGCAGTTCCCTACCAGAAACAATGCTATGGAAGATCTAAAATGAAAATCAGAAAAAGAAAAAACACTAACCTTCAAAGCATTTTGGATGATCTGGACACCTATCTTTTGATCAAAGTTAGCAGTTTGAAGCTTATCCAACTCACTTGATGCATAAAGAAGAGCAACACCACCACCTGCGCAAAGCACAACACATCAAATTTGATTGAACGACATAGAATTAGAACTCAGCATACAACTGCAAGTGCTAATAATCTACCTGGTACTATGCCCTCCTCTACAGCTGCCTTGGTTGCATTTAAGGCATCTGTCACTCTATCCTTCTTCTCACCGACTTCAGCCTCACTGGCTCCTCCAATCTGCAAAAGTGAGGTTTCAGATGTTAGTTTTATCATGGCAAAACCATAGGATGAAGTGACAGATAAAATCCTATTAGCAAGCAAGGTAAACTCAAATAAACAAACCTTCAGTACTGCAACACCCCCAGAAAGCTTGGCTAATCTTTCCTGTAACTTTTCCTTGTCATAATCTGAAGTGCTATTTTCAATTGTTGATCTAATCTGTTTGTTAAAATTCATCACAAGAAACAAGTTAAAAACATCAATAAGTATCAGTACATGAAAACAGAATACACCAACAATGGTAGAATAAAAAATAATGTAAGATTCAAACAGACCTGCTCACATCTTTCCTCAATTGCTTTCTTATCACCAGCTCCATCAAGGATGACAGTGTCATCTTTAGAAATTGTTATCTAAAACATAAAAAACCTTATTTAGTTGTCTAAATCATTTAACCTTGAATAGTATGGGCAAAGAATAGTGAAATTTAATGAAACTTTTTTTTAAAGCTTAAACACAAGCAGTTGCTCCAGGAGAAAAGTCAGCATCCTCTACCAAAAATATGAAATGAACATTGAAAAAGAAAAGGTACTAAAGCTCTATCTGTGTATTAAATTCAAATGCTACAACAAATTAAGCTAAATGGTTACCTTCTTGCAAGAGCCAAACATGTCCAGATCTACTTTTTCAAGATTCAAACCAAGCTCTTCGGTGATAAGCTAGATAAATACAGAAAATGTATCACTCACAAGTTAGTAAGATGGAATAATTTAATACAGTAGTAACCTCAGCAAACAGAAAACTTACTTGACCTCCTGTAAGAACAGCAAGATCCTGGAGACCAGCTTTACGGTTTTCACCAAAACCAGGAGCTTTGATGGCACATACCTAAAGGAATGCAGCAAATACCACATCAAGTTAGCAAAACCAACAATCCAAAAATTTAATGCACCTAATAGCTAAAAAGTAAAACTATAGATAGGCAAAACCAACCTTGATTCCAGCACGAAGTTTATTTAGAATAAGAGTTGCAAGGGCATCACTTTCCACATCCTCGGCGACAATCAATAAAGGTCTTTGTCTCTGGCAATGAAAAAGTGTTAGCCGATACCAATATTTAAAAAGTGAAGGGAAAATGAAGTGAATGGCATCACCTCACCTTCAAAGCTAACTCTAATACTTTAACAATAGCATTTATGCTTGAGATTTTCTTTTCATGGATTATAATGAGAGGATCCTCAAGTTCCTGTTGGCACAAAGACAGAACATGGTTACACATAACATATCAGAAACAAAAATAAAAAGGACTCATGATCAAGGTAAATTCCAGATAGTATAATCCAGAAAGATTTCTAATGCTGTGAATTAGGAGATGTAAAGTGAGATCATACACATTTCTGGTTCTTCTGGTTCGTTATGAAATATGGAGAAATGTATCCCCTGTCGAGCTTCATTCCTTCAACGACTTCCAACTCATTGTACAATGTCTTGCCATCCTGAAACAGTTTATAAATGTTACACCCTAAGCATATCCATATCAAAAAATGCACGGCATAATTCAAACCATGGACCCCTTTGGAGGAGGCAACGAGGATGAATGGAAAAGGCTTAATATGGATGGCTGAAATGGAATTTAAAATCATAAAGGGGAACATCTACCGTACATTATAAGGAGATAAAAAAAATACAAAAAAGAAAAGTGTCCCCAAGCCGAGGAAAAAATTGTAAAACCAAAATAAAATAATTTTTTACAAGATGAACATATAATAACTTACTGAGATTGTGATGACACCCTCTTTGCCAACTTTCTCCATAGCTTTTGCAATTAACTCACCAATTTCCCTATCACCATTTGCAGATATTGTTCCAACCTATCACCATATTTGTAATTTGCAAAGTTGTGTCAATACTCTCACATTTCAAAATCCTTCTTGTTGTTTCCAATCTCCTGCAATATGCGAGTAGTGGCTCCAAAAAAAAAAGGAAAATACACAAACCTGGGCAATTTCTTCAGAAGTGCTAATCATACGTGCTCTGCTTTTCAGATTTGTCACCACAGCATCAACAGCCATATTTATACCTCGTCTCAGGTCCATCGCATTCATTCCAGCTGCAACTGATTTACATCCTTCTGTAAATATTGCTTTAGTAAGAATTGTAGCACAAGTGGTTCCTGCCAAATTAGATTGTACCCTCATTATTAATAACAAAGTAGCCAATGCTGAAGATTTAACAATAAAGTATAATCCAGTATGGATATAATAGCTTACCATCACCAGCCACGTCATTGGTAGCATTAGCAACCTGCTTTACAAGACTGGCACCGATATTCTTGACTTTATCCTTGAATTCAATGCTCTTAGCAACGGTTACTCCATCTTTCGTCACTTTAGGTGCTCCAAAACTTTGCTCAATAACCACATTACGCCCCTAAAAAACACAAGTTTAACAAAACAATCGTGATCAACACCAATTAAAATGCCGGGACTAGGATTGCTATCTTTCAATCCTAGATCCAAAAGACATGCTCTCCCTTAGAAAACCGAATAAATAAATGATTGAATAAAAACACCGGTACAACTTTTGCCAAGAAACTATCAGGCATAAGCTTGGTTACCTTAGGTCCCATCGTAACTTTAACGGCATCAGCGAGCTCTTCGACACCCTTAAGCATCAGAGCCCGAGCCTCCACACCAAACTTAATGTCTTTGGCCGCATAATTCCTGTTCCAAGTGACCCTACTTCCAATCTATGCCACGTAAAAAACAGTCATCATCATCGTCATTAAAAAACAGAGATTACAAGTAAAAGAGATCTCATTAGCCTCACAACAATTTAAAAAATGTCATCAAAAGAATGGTATTTCACCTGTTGAGTGCTGCTCCTCGCAATTCTGCAATCAAAATAACAAAAATTTACAGCAGAAGCATTGAAGACAATGAGATATTCCAGCATAAAGCACCACAAATAAGCAATCAATATGACTGGATCTATCTCAGATACAACACCCAAAACCCGAAAAGAAAAAGTTACAGTTTTGATCCATTCTGGGGAATTTTTTAAGCGACCCAGAAGAGAAATTGAGGAAAATAGAAAGAAAAAGCAAAACAGGAATCAAGCTGGAGGGAGTAGAAGAATAATTGAAAAGGAAGAACACTGGCATTGGAGAGTTACTTACCTAGCTTTGGAGGCGAGGGAGGTTGCGAAGCGGTACATGATGTGAGGAACTGAGAAAGCACTCAAGAAGAAGTTGTTGCAGACTGCAAAGACAGACTAATGCAGAGGGAAAAGGCTTCACGCTTCCTTTTCAAGGGCAAGGGAAGTGAAGGGAAGGCTCTAGAAGAAGCAGCTTCTAGGGTTTAGGGTTTTGTGTTCCAAACTCCATAGGTTTTTGTTTTTGTTTATCTTTTATTTATTTTATTATTTACTTTTGAGGATTGAGGTGCCTATCTTCCTAACTAACACTCATGTTTTTTTTTTGTTTTTTTTTTTTTACATTGTTTTGTTTTATGGTATTTGAATATATCAAAATATCAATTTTTTAAATTATTAAAAAGAATCATTATAACTAATCATATTTAATTTTTAAAAAAAGTCTTGCATGACTAATTAATAAAATCAGCATACCACATGAGTGCAAATTAGCATTTAATAATAATGCTAAATGCTAATTTACACTCGTGTAAAATTTGAGAAAGAAAACATGACCTATTTTAATTAATATGTTAATTTAAAAGATATTTCTTAAGAATTTTAAATCATATTAATTATCCTAATTTTAATAATTGACATTATTGTTACATGTGATTATTTTAAAGAAAAATAAAGAGATATTAAGGTAAAAAAATATTTTATGAATAAATATTAAATGAGGTTATCCACTCTTATTATTATCAAAATTTGGCTTAAATACAATCTTAATTTTTATGTTTTCTCAATCCTAATATTATGACAAAAATATAAATACACAGAAAGAAAAATGTACAAATCTTTAAAGTTAAATGCAAAAATACAATTAAAATTATAGAAATTTATAAAAAAAAATATATATGGTAATAAAAAAAATGGTGTACGTTGGAATTAAAATACTAGTTATGTTAAAATTCGATAATCAGAATTTTATTATTCATAATTTTTTATTTAAATTTAAATAAATTAGCTGAACATCTAATATGATATTTGGATGGCAAAATCTTAGGCATAATATTTTATACATATCTAAATTAGAATAAATAATGAGACTATTAATTTTTTCACTTCTTCATTTTCAATATTATTCATTTGAGTAAATTGCATATATTTTTTTTTCAATATTTAAAGAAATTATACATGTTTTTTTTTTGTGAAATCTACACACGTCTCATATGAGGTTAAAAAAAATTACATATGTCTCTCTTTTGTTTTTAAAACTTACACATATCCTTAAATATCGTTTAAATATTTGACAGTAACAAATTATGTGCATTTATAATTTTGATTAAATGGATCAAAATATTTTTTTTGTTCTCATAAATATGAAAATGTTCGAAATTTATCTCTATAACAATTTTATTTATTTTTCGTACTCACAAAATTAAAATTTGTTAATTTGATAAAAAAAAAGTTAAAAAACTTAACACTTTCTACAATAACATACACTTCGATTTTGATGTACCTAGGCATATAATTGATATAGAAAAGTTAAAAATCTAACATTTTCTACAAAAACATACATGTAAACTTAGGTGTACTTGTATCTAGTACCGGGCCAAAAAGTAACAACTTTTTTTTTGCGAGGACGTAAAATAGACAAAATTGTTCTAGCTACCGATTTTGAACATTTCAATAATTATGAGGACGAAAAAATATATTTTAACATTTTTAAATCAAAATTGTTAATGCTCATGACTTACTAATGTTATTTGCTTAGACGACATTTAAAGATTTTGCGTAAGTTTTGAAAACGAAAGGGAGACATATGTAATTTTCTAAAACTTCAAGAGAGACATGTGTTTTTCAAAAAAAAAAAAAAAAAAGAGGACACATTTATAATTTCCTTAAACCTCATAAGAGACATATGTAATTTATTCTATCTATTTTCTCTTATCTGAAGATATACTTTGCACACCTTATAAAAAAAGATAATTTTTATCTCAATTATTTTAAGCTACTCTTATTTCATTTTGATCTCTATATTTGTTTATGAAAACTAATCCAATCTAATCCACCCAAACCAAAATTATACATATTTATTTTTATTTATAATTTTATGATACCACTCATATATATGTTTTTATTTATTTATCACATAACTTATATATCTGTAAAATTATCACATACCGTATATCTATTTATGAAAAATATATTTAGTTAAATATAATTTTTAGTAACTACTTAAGTAAAAGTATATAAAATGTAATTATCAAGTGATGTAATTTTTCAATAGTATATATCTGAAGAGTTATACTACTGGCCTGTTTGGATACAAGGCTATAAGTACTTTTAAGAATTTCTCTACTGAAAAAAGCATTATATTTCCAGTAGAAAAGTTCTCAAAAGTACTTTCTGGTTTGTATCAAGCCTTACTTCTATCAAAAAAGAGTTATACTACTATCAGTTATAAAATAATAACTTATGGATGAGATTTTGATACTTTAAATTATTTTTTATATGTTTATAATATATCTTATCACTTATTTAATGAGAAAATATATTATATATTAATGCATTTGTGTATACTATGGATCGAGTAATCCATAACTATATTATGGTGGTGTTGAGTGATGATGAATTTAGAGCGGCATGAAAGTTTACGGCTTACAGTGGTGCGTGTGGTGATGGTGGGTGGGTGGGGACACGGTTGTTGTGTTGGGATGGAGGTGGATTGCGGTGGTCGTGGAAGTTTGGAAGAGAGGCAACTAAGGTTTTACTTAGGAGAAGAGGGGTTAAAAGGAAATATAATAAAATTTGGAGGTGCATTAAGTAATTCCTTGTAGAAATCACAGATATTGGTGGTGCTAACTTGGTCAATGCTTTGATTTTCTCGAACAGTGCCGGCCCGCATCAGGGACTCTCGTGCGAGCCATAGCAAATTGGCTGGTATAAAACTTTTGGGCCTAGGTGACCACTGATACAGGCCTACTGTTTTTTGCACCAAATTTTTACTTCCTGCACCCCATTGAAAACTTTGAAGAAATGAATAAACAAATATGTCCTTCATTGTCTATTATTCACCACTAGACACCTCTTCCCTTTTCTTGTGTCGTCACAGCTTCGAAGTACTTGCGTATTTGTATGATAACATTAGCAATCGTTTTTGCTTAATGCTCTGGGAATGGAAGCTATAATACAAAGGTAATCCAAAAATATACTGGACTACTTGCGGCGGAAGTAAATATTCCTTAATAGGTATCTATGAATATATTTTTGGATTAAGGAATACCTATTTAGTAAAAAGGTATGGTATTTAGGAGGGGTGTTTAAAACCAAACCAAATCTTTTGTAAATCATCAAATCTATCCAATTTTTTTTGTGATTTTGTTTGGTTTTAGATCTTGTTATAAAAAATCAAACCGAACCGAATAAATCACATATTATAATTATATTGATTTTTATTGTGATAATTAATAATAAATATTAAATAATTTATTATTTTTTATTTACTTTATAATCAAGATGTATATTTTACTTTTATATATTAAAAAATGTACTAATATTGTTAAAAATAATATTAAATATCAAGTAATTCACAAAGTACTATTATTACGATAAAAAAAAAGTTGATAATATTATTTTATATTCACCTTTGTGGGACACCCTTGTCCATTAAGTGTTCAGAATATGATGATGAAACCACCACAGATGAAGATCTAGACAGTGCCCATGGTAAGTTATGGTTATATGCGACCCTTGGCTTCATTGTGGAATTTTGGGCTGTTTGTGGCAGCTTAGTGTTGAAGGAATCTTGGAGACATGCCTATTTCCAGTTTGCTGATTCTATGAATGATTGGATTTTGCTTGTTACAATTCTGAATTGGATTCGAATTAAAAGAAAACTTTAACTGGAAAACAATTAAGACGGGCTCTCTTTGTGCTTGGGATTAAGTTTAGGGTTTAGGAGTGCATTTTGTAAGCTGTCAATGAGTTGAATTTTTCAGTCTTGGTGAAACTGTGAATCTGTGATGAGTTGTGACTTATCTAAGTTATTGACCATAAGCATTTGCTTGATGCAAGAGTAAAAAAAGAATTGTAAAAACTGGAAACATGCATGGCTTGCTTATTAATTTTTCATAACAACGAGAACCAGCTTGAAGCACAGCTATCTTGTATCATGCATGTCTTTTTTTTTTTTTTTTTATCGAAGATCGTAAACGAAAAGGAACATATTATTAGTTCAATACCTAATCAAAATAACTAACTTGTCATTTGCAATTGTAATTCAAGCGTGAAATTGCAAGTGGAGGGGAAAAAGCTATTTTGTTCAATATCTCTTTATAATTATTTGTTGGGAGTGGGGAGTTTCATTTTCGTAAATTAGCATTAGTCAAGTTAATAGAATTTTCGATATATCTTCCTTTGTACAAATAATTATTGTTATTGCATAAAATTCAAGTACAACAGTAATTTCTCTATTCTTTTAGAGGAGAAAGTTCATTCGTTTTGAAACTATTTTAAAATTTGATATATTTAAAAGACACTCCAATACGCCAACATTACAAATTTATACAATAATATCTCTTAAGATTTCATTTTGGACCTTTCTTATGGGCCGGCTTATGCCGTGTAGAAAGCTCTACCTCTCTGGAGTTATACAGAATGTTCTCAAATTTTAATTCAATTAGATCTGATTCAATTTTAAGTGTTTTTTTTTTAAATTTTATTCTTTTTTTTATTTTTTAGAAAATACTAAACAATAAACAATATATATATAATAAATATAAATAAACTAGAATCAGGAATTTTCCACATTTCATCCATATAAAACTAGCAGCTGGCAAGTATATATAATTCGTGAATCGTGATACAGAACCAACCACACAGAAGAAAACATTCATTTTAAAGCAAACAATTAATAACCATGGAAGATATGAAGGTGTTTGGTCTGTGGGCAAGTCTATTTATCCATAGGGTTGTTTGGGCTCTGAAATTGAAGGGTGTGACTTATGAGTACATTGGGGAAGATCTTGCCACTGTTATTGCAATACAATCCAATCTACAAAAAGGTTCCAGTACTTGTGCATAATGGAAAACCAATAGCAGAGTCAATGGTGATTCTTCAATACATTGATGAAACATGGCCTGAGACCCCTCTTCTTGCCTCAAGATTTTCACCACCGCTCTAGTGTTTGTTTCTGGTCAAAATTCATAGATGAAAAGGTAAGAAATATGCAAACTTGTGCACCCAATTTTTCATATTTTAATAGGATGAGTAATGTATGTTTGAACCAGCGTTACAAAATTAGTTTTAAATGAAATTATTTATACAAAATTGATTTTAAAGTAATGTAATTTATATTTGAATATTTTATTATAAAAAGTTAGTGGTAAAATTTAGTATATTTTTTTATCTAATACAAAAATTATTTAAAGTTACTTTAACTTAAAATCAATTTAAAAATAATATATATATATATATATAATATGTGAAAAATTACTTAAAATCACGTTAACCAATTTTCAACGTGATTCTAAAGATTTTTTATTTATTTATTTTTATACAAACTAATAGTTTGTTTGGATTGACGCCTGTTGTCTTTAACATGGATCAAGTTAAAGCAAAAAATATTAGCTTCAATCATATGAGAAATTTGGACGTGAAAATGTAAGAAAAGGTGGATCATAAAATCTGATCCAAACACGCTATTAAGTATTAATACTTAAATTCTCCTTAGAAGATATTGCTTTTTTATAATATAAAACACTTGGAGCATAACTTTTTATATAGAGTTAGATTTTTTGCTGTCAATTGGCTAAAAATTATCGTTAATAAAATTGTGCAAGGGTCAGATAACAAAATGCTAGGCATGCATTTGCCTTCGTTTCAGTGATAGAGAATAAAATAACTAAATTGGCTACACAGCTGATTCCATTTCTTAAAAAATAATCCAATTATATTGTCTATATAATAAAGTTACCACTTTTCCATAACCTGTTTTTCGCAGACAATAGATATGTGGAAATTTTTTCGGTTTGATGGAGAACTACAAGAGAAGGCAATGAAAGAGACTTTGGAAACATTGAGAGTGATAAAAAGGAAAGTGGGCTAGGTGAAAAGAAATTCATGGGTGGCAACACAATTGGATTGGCAGAACTAGCCTTGGGATGGGTTGCACATACTTTGGTAGCCTTGGGAGATGTGATTGGAGTCAAGTTAATTAATCACAGCTGAAGTATTTCCTAACCTTCACTCTTGGATGGTGAATTTCTTGGAAATTCCTGTTATAAAAAGCAATCTCCCACCTCATGATTTAGTAGTTGAGTACTTCAGAGAAAAGAGGGAGATGTTTCTTGCAATGGCTACACATCACCACCATTAGAATTTTGCAATCTTACATGTGTTGTTTTTTTGTTTTGTTTTCTGTTTTTTTTTTATGGATTCCTTTGGATTTTTTTTAACTTTTCAATTCATCAGAAAAGAAAGACCATGACTAATATAAAGTGGCATTGATAAGTAAAATCTAACAAAAAAATTATTTTCACCAAATATTAAACTTTAAATATTATCTGAACGATTCAACTTTAACTTGAACATATTAACCATTTGTCTCCAATCACTTTCTTTTATTCTTTTGAATTAAGATTATTTAAATAAAATTTTGAAATATTAATGTGTTATGAAAATTAATATTGTAGTACTTTAATTTTAATACTAATTAATGAATATTGTTATAAATATTGTTATTGAACCATATGATGTTAAGAATGAAATAATTACCTAATTACCATGAATATGAAAATTAATAAGAGAATTTATATATATTCAAATAAAATTATGCTTGATACAAAATTTAGAGACTATATAATTACGATCATAACAAATGAAATTTGAATATCGATTGAATTAAATAATCGGTCAATTTTCCAAGGAACAACTGTTCAAGATAATGACTAACTTTAATCATTTTTCTCAAAGGGATTTTTTTTTTATATACAGAATTTCAAGGGAGTTAGGATGTAAGATTATTAGAGAACATTGGTAGCATAATTGAATCAAAAGGCCACTACCTGCTGCGGTAATAACTACAACTTTATCAAAAAAAAAATAAAAATTAAACAATGTGAAAAAAATCATTGTTAGCCAGCAGCTTTTTATTAAATGTGAAAGTAACTCCATTTTTTTCTCTCACGTGCATGTTTCTCGCAGAAAATGGCTATTTGACGAACAAAAGTTAAAGGAAAAAATTGAAAGAAAATATTTTCCGATGTTATCATTGAATAATGCGTAACACAGACATCTTAGACATGACTGGATCGTTTAGAAGAAAATAATAAAAAACTACAAACATAAATTTCATATTGTGT
Source organism: Glycine tomentella (assembly GCA_007407185.1). Classification (NCBI taxonomy): domain Eukaryota; kingdom Viridiplantae; phylum Streptophyta; class Magnoliopsida; order Fabales; family Fabaceae; genus Glycine; species Glycine tomentella. The sequence continues at coordinate 727,121 of PYAF01002184.1, read as the reverse complement.
TTCACGATCAACATTGTTAGATTTAAGTCTGTGGACAAATAGTGTTAAAATATATGATGGCGAAGGCCAAGGGTTCATGCATTTGCCCATAATTTGTACCAGGAGATTTTAAATTAGGAATATATTCTGTTTCCTCCGTGACAAAACTATCATATTTGTTCAAGATTGGAAGAGGTATATATATATATATATATATATATATATATATATATATATTTAATTCATTTATGATAAAATAAAAATAAAAAAACGATTCATTTATTTATTTATTTTATTTATTTAGTGCATATGTTTAATTTGATTTATTTTGAAGATTTTTTATATTAATTTTATGATAAAATAAAAAAACGATTATTTCTAAAAAATTACCAAATGTACATTTATACTTTTTTTTCTTTTCTTTGTCACTTTTACTTAGACGGGTTCTTTATGGAAGATGATCTATCTTTTTCAGTACACTAACAGGTAAATAATAATTGTCCTTAGTTTTAGAATATACTTATTGGAGTGGTTCATGAATCCTACAACAGAACGAAGTGGAATTGCAAAAGTAAAAGTGTTAGTTTGTGACGTTTCTCGATCGCCTGGTATAGGAGTAGTTACAGTACAATGTATTGATACCTTTTATGAAACCCAATTTTATTTTTTGGTGAAATCAAAGTTTGAGAGCTACGTGATTCGCTTACTCTTAAAAGAAGGCGCGCTACAAGTTAATTTGTTAAAACTTATAATAAAAAATGTCAGTGACATAATAATAAAGAACCACCAATAAGAATTGAATCCAAAATCTGAGTGAATTATGAAATCGAACATGATAATAGGTTTGTAACTCTTTTAGGAAAAACATACGACTCTTCTAAAGAAAAAACATATGACTAATGTTTTAAAAGCCATCTTGTAATATTTAACTTGTGACCCACTACATAGCATTTTAATAGACGTATGTTGGGGTAGTTGTAGAAGTTAACAAACCAACATATCCTCATGTGCCAAAGCTCCTTTCTCTCTCATACACTAGCACAAGTGTTATAGAAAAAGTCATACAAATATACTCTTAAATAAAAAATATGGATTAGAATATTTACTTAATTTTGACTTGATTATACGCTGGTTACACGGATGCTTGCGTTGGAAAAAATGCAATTAAATAACTGTTCACTAAACCACTTAAAAAAATTTAGCTAGTTTCAATTATATTTTGAGTTTTAGTCATATTTGGTTGAAACTCTAACTTGTGTATATATACCATGTTAACAAATTGATTATATACATCAAGAGCGTAAAATGTTAAAATTCAGATTTAAGAATGATTTGTTCTTTCAAATTCAATTAGACAATGGAGAATGGTTATGAAAAAAGGAAAATTATTAGGCGATTTTAGACCATGATATGATCTTGACTAATTTCAAAATAACATATATTTAAATTTTTTAATTTTAAAAAAATAATAACACTTGATTATGCATCATATAAAGATTAGTGTAAATAAAATAATCCAAGACGTACCACCTACTAATTTCTTTAACAAAGGATATATAAACATTTAAATGCTCTTTGTTTCTTTAATATAATTTCTTTAAAAATTTCATATTAATACAAGAGTACTATAATAATAAAAAAATGGTAGTATTGTATTGCATTTTCTGTTATTTATATTACCTTTTGAAATTTTAATGTCTAATCTCAAAGAGTTGGTCAAGTAGAGATTTTGGTTTGAGTTCCGACTAGGACACCATCTAACTCTTAAGTTTTTTACGCCATTTTTTTAAATGTCTCATCAAGTGATGCAGTGCCAACCAAGCAACATCTTTATTTCAATCAACTAGACAAACTGCAAGACAACCATGATGCCTCAGTTTAGGCAGAGCTGATGTGGAAGAGGATCATTTTTTTAATTAATCTGTTCTTGATTATATATCATGCCGAGGTACAAAACAAGGCAAGGAATTAAGAATCATGGTTGATGAGGGAAAAGTTGACAGCTAACTAAAGCAACATCAGATGCATGATCTCCTGTCCTGTTTATTTTACTAAGCAGTTTTTAGTTTGTGGTATACATCACATTCTTTCCTAGTCAGAACCATGTGCATGGCTTATAAAGTAATTGAGAAAACAGCTACACCTATTGTAAATGGTATAAAGTGTTATTAAAAGTTACATGAAGGAGTGAAAGATGCCTAGAATCTATCTCACATATAAAAATTTCAAAAAAATGATGTTTACTTCCTTAGAGTGGTCATGCCACGTGGCATGATACAAATGGGATGCCTTAAGATTAGAGCAATGAATCACAATGTTATGCAGTTCTAATCATTATAGCCTCAAATATGGAGGTGGATACTGCCATTAGCTTCTGGTGCACTTTCATTTTTGCATCTATCATATAAACCGCTTTCAGTGTCTTTAAGCCATTCTCAAAAGACACTGTAGTGCGGGCTGAAAAGAAAATACATAAAGTAGTACATACTTTGCTGTGCTCAAGCTCTTTAAGGATTTGTTTAATACTAGACCTGGAAAAAGGTAGCAATGACTTCATCAAACTAACACAAAGGATATTAAAATTAAATCCTTGATAAATTATTCGTGTCTATGATAATATAGAAAATAAGCCTTCGTTTCCACCACCAAAAAGGAAAAAACAAATAACTAACCTTTCTTCATCAATTGCACCGCCAAACCTTCCAAAATTAGTGCATTTTAAGGAGAAAAATTATGTAGTTTACCACCTCACTTGGTGATTAGAAAGACATTTCAACCAATATGATATGATATGATTAACAGATAATTATACTCTTTAAAGGTGTGATCAGAAGTGCAATATGTAAATATGTGTATATGAAAGAACATCTATTCCGAAAGAATTACTCCTTATATAAATATTAGTATCTCCAATGATTAGTCTGTCTTTAGTTTTTTATCACGAGATATCCCGGGTTTACCAGTAAAAAAAAAACATTTCATCAATAGATTAGTGGTTATCTATTATTATAACTTCATAGCTTTTTATCATGCCTAGTGTCTATGAAATGTATCAGTAACAAAAAAACAAAATTGTCATTGATTCATTGTGTGTTTACATTAAATTACATTAGCACAGTCAAGAGAAGAATATAGCATGTGGGTGTTCAACAAAATCACATGATTATTAATGACAGAAAAGAATAATACCCGGGATAATAACAAACGAAGAACATGAAGGTCTTAAATTAAGGAAGTTTCTGTCATTAAACGAATGTCAATTCTCAATGCTTTGCACTCTGTATGACAGCTGATCCAAAAAAGCCCGAGCTGTCTGATTCCAATTGGTTGTGAAGGAAAAGCATGTTTTAGAATGCAAGCATAAATAGTAAGTAGAAAATAAAATCCTTATAAAGAAATTAATGTACCTGATTGAAGCCATAACAAATTCCTCATGAAACACAAAGTAGGTTACTTTTAGTATTTATAATAAACCAAACTGATACCTGCCAATATGAGGTGTGCCTTAGCCCAAAGGAAATGTATTTAGTGTAGTGCATGCATTTTAATCATTTCTACGTGTCAGTTTTTATCTCGGATTTACTGCCTGAAGGATCTATATGAAGGACACATTTCCCAAAAAGGAAATCTTCACACAAAAAACATTTCCAACTTCTTTGCAAGAAATGGCAACAGGATCAAAGTTTTTGGACAATGCAATTATAAGAGGTTCTCATTCTCTCACTTCCTCCAACCATGTTCATGTATTAAGAGGTGGGGTAAACTCATCAATAGCATCACCACATGAAAAGCTTCTTTTATGTTCAAATTCTATTTCCATGAAAGAAGAGGCACCTTTAGCCACTTGGATCAGTCGTATCCCTGCAAAATTCAACGGCCATGAAGACATCAAGAATGGCAAAGAGAAAAACCAATCCAATTCTATCTTCCCAGTCTCAGACATAAAAAACAGTTCCATTCCTCTAAATCTTTTGGAAACTCTCCCACCATTAACCTTAGCGCCATGTTTTGATGAGCCAGTGGCTTCCCTAACATCTTCTGCCACACCAAATTTTCCAAACTTGACTTTATTTTTGCAGGAACCCTCGATGGTGTACTCATCAATATCATCCTCAAATATCAAAGGTGGTGAAGTCATGTCAGCTACTTCAGACCCCTCATATCATGTGTCTCAGTTTGGCCAAAACCAGCATCAAGCAGGTAGTGGTGATGCACACAAAATGAACAAGAACCTAACAAATTCGAGGTCCAAGTCTTTCAACGAGAATTGGTTGAGTGCCACTAGGACTCATCCTTTGAAGTACGGTGGAAGAGGCAAGCTGTTTAAAGGTGTGAGGCAGAGACACTGGGGGAAATGGGTAGCTGAGATTAGATTACCAAGAAACAGGACAAGGGTTTGGCTAGGGACTTTCGACACCGCTGAAGATGCTGCCATTGCATATGACACAGCAGCATACATACTAAGAGGAGAATATGCTCAGTTGAACTTCCCAGATCTCAAGCATGTAATTCAGGCAAATTCTCTGAATGGAACCACAGCTGCACTTGTGGAGGCAAAACTACAAGCAATATCACAAGGTGGTTCTTCTCATAGGAAGCCAACTGATTCACCACCAGGGTCAAGCAATAAGCACAATGATGAGAATGGAAAATTGAAAAGTATAAGTGGCAAGGATTCATCCATAAGGGTTGGAGCTGAGGTAGCTGAGAGAAACAAAAGCACACACCATGAGACATCAGATGTGGAAGGTGTTCAGTTAAGTAGAATGCCCTCCTTAGACATGGACATAATTTGGGATGAACTTTTTATCTCTAATTCATGACCATTTTTTTTTCTACTTTGAAAGCATACATATAATAGCCCTTGTTTTGTCTACAGTTATATTTCTCATTTGGACCACAACTTCAGTCTGAAGCTCATTACCTCATTCTAGATTTTAAGGTTCCAATCCCACACTGAATCTTCGGGTTCTATTTTCCTATAATGATGTATTGAAATTAGTATCCTTCTTAACACCCTTTCTTCAGGGTCATTTATAGATAGTATTTTAAGTTTCCACCAATTGTAGATCATGCTAAAGGTTCACAGATTATTTTTCTTCTGAACAAAACACTTGATTGGTTCAACGGCTGCTAGAGAAACACCTAGTCAACATTGAGAACAAAGGTTGCGATTGTGATTTTTAAGAATGATTCACCTGTATTGATCACTTCGTATAGATTTATAGGCCAACAGAGAAACCAATAGCATAACTTTATGCTTTGTGTTTGAAAGCTTGAATATATGATAAAATATACCAGAACTTTGTCTCCTTAACATTCTACTGCAATATACCACTGGAAACACGTATATTGAAGAATGTGCCTAGAATGGATTCGTTACAGTTCTTCTTTTGTAATAGTAATCTGAATCCATTACGGTTCTACAACTTTGGAGCCAAATGACCGGTATTTGGGTGGCTATAGGATATTGTAGGCTCTATCTCTTTTACATGATATTGGGTTGGTTGGTTTAGAATTTGGCTGGATTAATTTTAAACAGTTGATTGTGATGGAGATTTGTGTCAAAATTAATCTGAGCCACATATTTATACTGAAATGTGGCTTTCCTTCCCCAATTTCCCAATCCCTTCACCTCTAAATTTTAATGTAGTCCAACTTGGACCCTAAGTGATGCTCATGAAAAAAAGACAGGCTCTCATATAAGTTATGTGAAAAGGTTCTACACCATAGTATTATTTTGTTGATTGTTCATGCATAAGCAATCTTATTGTTCACATAGTCACACAAAGAGAACCATAACTAAGATTTCTAACCATAGAACATAATAATCTGCAGGCTGAAGTGATTTAGCCCTGATACCACAACACCTATTTAAAGTACAAAATATGTGTCAGCTTACACTTTCTAGATAAAAATAATTCACTATTCCGCATGACACCATCCAATTCATCATCACTATCAGGACAAATAACTTATTCTGCATTTAATTCAGCATCATGCACTGGTAATTAAAGCCTTAGCTTGTTCAAGTCTAGAACTCACTGCATCCCAGGAAACAAGCTTATCCATGAACACTGATATATAATCAGGACGCCGGTTCTGGAAAGATAACAAAAAAGTCTCAAGTCATAATTAAATTTATCTATTGGACACAACTCTCGCTAACAACTGTATGAAAAGTGCCAGTAACACTCTTTGGCACCCTTTTTGGGACACATTCTTTTGTTGGATAAAATTCATATCTGTCTCACTAAATATGTGGATCTCATTTCCGAATTGGTGAGTCTCATTTCTGAATTAGTGAGGTCCACATAAATTTCAACCGATACTAGAGAGTTATTGGAAAGAGAATGTTAGAGAGTGTATTAGAGCTCTTCTATTAACTATATAATGCTTGGAACAACATATCACCTGAAAATCAAGGTAGTAAGCATGCTGCACAAAAATGAAAAAAAGTATTACTAAGTCAGCAAGTTGTTATTAATGACTGTTATAAAGCTTGTGTGTGCAGATTGTTTCATCAAATAACAAACAAAAAGCAAATATGATTAATACCTCCCAAACATCAATGGTAAGAAGTGGCTGCAAGAAATTAAGATGAAATCACATCAGAGTTTACCAGAGAAATGAACCTCACCAGACCCAGCTATCATTCATATTTCAAGATAAGTAAGGAACAATAATATTATTACAAGTTCTTACTACTTACATAATAACCTCCCCAAACAAGGGGGTTCACAGCATTGGGACTCTTGAGCACCACTAGCTTGTTGTCCTCATCGGGTGAAGGAGGATTTGCTACATTTTCCCCATCAAATTTGCTTGCTCTATCTATATTTCATCAAGAGAAAATGAATGAACAAAATGGGTATGTAACTGTCTGTTTGGATAAATTTCTTGTAAGTACTTATAAGTGAAGAACATAAGAAGGTAAAATGAAACGAACTCTTATTACAAGTTAAAATTAACTTATTCACAAATTAATTTGTAGAAGCTCTTTCGTTTAGCTTTTCCAAAAAATTGATTGTAACTTGTGCATTAAGTAAGGTGGAAGGGGATTATTACTGACATGCTAGCCAAGCCCACCCTGAACCAAATTGTGTTGCAGCAGCAGCCTTGAACTCATCAAGGAATTTTACAAATGAACCAAAGTCTCTTTCAATCAGTTCTAGAAGCACCCCGGATGGCTTTCCACCTCCACCTGGTTTCATGCACTCCCAGAAGAAGTCATGGTTCCATACCTGCACTATGCATTACAAGATTGATTGATTAATTAAGTACTAATCCATGGTTTTGAAACATGAATTAGAGATTCTGGTTGCAAGCATGCATGCCTGTGCTGCATTGTTGAAAGCTGGACGAATGTCACCCTTATTGTATGATGTGACAATAATCTCTTCTAGTGACTTCCCATCAAGCTCTGTCCCAACAGCTTGTTTTTTCAGATTTTCCACATAAGTCTTGTGGTGCTTCCCCCAGTGAAACTCAAGTGTCTGCTGGCTCATCACCGGCTCCAAACCATTCTGAAACATTGCATTATCATATATTTTAACGACTTTCTGCTTTTGGTTTTTTCATTTACTGGTAGGTTTGGTTTTTAAAATAGGATGAACAGCCGAACAGGTAGCTTAATTTTTCCCCCTGGAAGCCTTGTGTGATTCATTATGAGTTTTGTGAATCTTCATCAATATGTGTGTGTGTGTGTATTTAATTAGATTATGGCATCGGATCCATGGTGAGCAGAAAATAAGAGTAACCAAAGTAACTTAGTCCATGCATGTATTGAGATACCTAGCTATGTTCATGTATCGTTTCATTTTTAAGTTTATTAAAACAAGACTAACCCAAGTTTCAAAAGAATGTAAATTTGAAAACTATAAAAGCTAAGTATTCTTTCTTTAATGTGCATTAGAAACATAGCTCCACTAGAAAAATCACAATGAATTCTCTTGTAAACATGCAAACTTTAGGTCTTATTACCAGTGGATATGGTGGCGGCTTCAGCTCGAACTTTGCATTGACTTTTGGACCCTGCAGCATACAACATCCTTTATTCAATTAAAGGACAAGGAAAACAAAATGTGTCTTAACATCTGAAGCAAGGGATTTGAAATAAACATGAGACACTAAATTCTAAAAATTGCAAGATATACACTATACACCCTCACAATGTATGTACAATATATGTTGCTTCCGTTCCTAATTATAAGACATAATTGATTGACTTATACTTAGCAAGAAAATTAATTAATTTAGTTATTAGTATTAAATTTATATTATTTTTTAAATTTATCCTTAATTTTATTAGAAACATGTTCATATTCTCCAATTTTCATAGGAGAGAAAAAGTGATAATTCAGGATATTTTAATAAAAAAACAATTAATACACAAAGATGAAATGAAGTAAAAAAAACTTATTAATTATATCTTATAAATAGGCGGAAGGAAGTCTAGTTATTTTGGATTAGTCCATTTGGTCAACCCACTGGCCACTGCACGCTAACAATTTTTTTTTGCAGGTTAAGTTGAACTGAATCGATTGAGCTGTGGACTAAAAATTGTTATCTCAGACGAGTCTTTTATGAGCTATAGGTCAGACAGATCAGCACATTACCCCCATTTGATTATTTAAAATTAAGTTTTACATACATTTTTATGTTGAAAAAACTTGCACTCTCTAACTTTTGTTAAGCCTTAGTCCAAATCTAAAGAGTTGACTATAAAAAAAGTAGGTAAGATTTTTACACTATCATTATAAAAACTAAAAACTAAAAACTAAAAAGTACTGTATAATCTTGATAAAATAATTAGAAAAAAACTATTATAAGAGCACGGGCCAATAAACTAGGCCAACCCACACCGGGTCTAGTGAATTTCAGCTCGTGTTTGGTTAAAATTGGATGGAGGGTGATTTATTTACACCTTTTTTTTTTCTCTTTACACCTCCCACTTTTTTGTGATATTTTAAAATACTCAAAATACCTTTCTTATTCTCCCTTCTCCTTCCCTTTTCTTTCCAGCACCCCTCCCCTTAACTTTTCAGCACCCCAATTCTCTGGCACCTCCTTCCCTTCCATCACAATATCTCTTCCATCTCTTTGATAATTGCCCTTTTAATTTCATTTAAATGATGATTTTGGAGGTAATTATCTTAATATTCCAATTCTTAGATTATTTAATTGCTCTTTTTGATAGTCTAATTGTAAATAAATAAAAAATTTCTTAGGTTAGTTGTTTTAATCAAGTTTACAATAATTTAGGTTAAATTTGGATTTTAGGAGCATGATGAAATGATGATGGATGAAGGAGCATGGAGCATAGGGACAAAAAGGTCAAGATTCCAGCATATGAATGTGGAGAAGCAAATGTCGCTTAAGCCTGGACTTTTTGGCACTTAAGCGTCACAAACAAGATGTTGACAAAGAGGAAAAACATTTGACACTTAAGCGTTAGGTTCCTTGTGCTTAAGCACCAGTCAGGAAGTAACCAGTTTGATATTCATGACACCACTCTAAAAGCACTTATGCGTCTGTTTGCATTTGATAACTTAATTTGGCATATGTTGTATCTTATTTAAGAGATTTTCGTGTTATTGCTTTACACTTTTTTTGTACAATTCCCAAAACCCTTTTTTTTGTAATAACAGTGATAATGACCTATAAAGCTTTCTCATAGCTTCTTCTCTTCAATTCTTTATTTTTCCATGGAATTTTTGCAATTTAACGACTAAGAGTAACTAAATCTGAGTAACTAAATCTTGAACTGTTCGCATAATCTCCTTCTCTTATATACGCTAGCATTTTCCACCCTTCTTTGTGCAAGTGCCTCACTTCCTCCCCATTTTTTTAGCAAGTACAATTGTCTCATAAATTTATTTCTAGAATATATTAAATGCTTTTAGGAGATTAATTTCTGAAGTGTTTCATGCACTCCGGAAATCAACTTTTTGCATATTGATGAGCTCAATGAAAATAAAGCTATAACTAAATTGACATATTGTGACTATTTAATTGAGAAATTTCTTAATGTTATACTAGAAGAAGTGTACCTATTTGACAAAATTGTTCTTGAATAGAATATTTTGATTAAAATTGATTTTGAATTTTATGTTTGAATGCTTTTATATCAAAATTAGTAATAAGTTAGAATTATTTTTTTAAAAACTTTTTCAAATAAAAAAAAGAATTGTTTTTTTAATATGTACAGAATCAAACACAAAATCACATTTAGTCATTATTTCAAATTGTTTCTGGTTGATCTAACATATATCTAAACACAAGGAAAAAGTATACTTAGGATGAACTTTATCTGTCTTATTTTATGCAAGGCAGACACTTAGTAAGTAATCAACAACAACTATATACAACAACAAAAGTTGTACACATCCACATTCAAATATTTTTGGTGATGAGAAGATTAATACCTCTTTGATAAGAAAATTGATGCCGCTCACATTTTGTAACCCTGCTAATTAAGCAAACACGAATCCAATCAAAACTGGGGAAATTAAGAAAATGTAGAAGGCACCATTGCACTAACATAACAGCATGCATAAGGATAGAGATTGTGCAAAACGTACCACCCAATGAGGCCATATCTTCTGAAGCGTGTGGCTGGAATGAGGATTTAGGACAAAGCTCAACCTGTTCTTTCAGGCTTTATTTGGGAGAGGGATTTTGGAAGGGAAGGAAGGAAAGGAAAAGGTTTATGCAGAGACATATCCTAGTTTGAGAGTTTTAATTTTTGAAGGAAATGATTTGAGGATTTTTAAAACTCCTCTAAAATCCTCAAAGCCTTAAAATTGTTGTTCTCCCTATTTGGGGGGTTTTTAGAAAGAAAAGTAACTAAAATTATTATTATACCGGGGAAATTACTATCACACCCTAATCAATGTAAAATATATAATGTATTAATTTTTTAAATAATGCAAAAATTGTAAAAATTTCTTATTAACTCTCTATTTTCCTCTCTTAATATATTTTTAACTCCCAAACAAGAAGAAAGGAACTTCCTTTATTTTCTTCCTTTTCCTTCCCTTCCCTTCCCCTTGAACCTCTTTCTTTCTCCTCCCCTTCTAACTCCCAAACAAAGCCTAAATTGTGCAGGTACGAGAGCCCCAACAAACAGCATTACAAGTTCTATGTGATTATCTATTTTACTTGTTTTAGAAAAATAATAGTAAATTATTAATTGCCTAATTCCAATTTCCACCTATCAAATCATGTAACTCGGCGAGTGAGAAACTGAGAATCTCTGTGTAGTAGTAGTAAATTATCTACTTATCTCTGCATCAAATAATATATATATATATATATATAGCATATAATATTAAACAATTATATAAAAGTTTAATTGTACAAATAGTGTCTCTAATGCTTGTTCTTAAATGGGTTTATTAAATTATTTTTTGTACTCTGTAATATTGAATCCGGATCCCCTCCGGTGAAAAAATCACGCAGGAAGTGCAGATAAATTTTGCACTACGTACTCTTGTTTGTTTTTGTTTTTTTTTTATTAATATTTTATTTAATTAATTATAAAAAGTGTGTGTGGTGAATTATAAAACTGTATTTTCTTTAGGCTTTGTTTGGGAGCTAGGAAGAGAGGGAAATGAAAGAGATTCAAGGGGAGGAAGAAGAAGGAAAGGGAGGAAAATAAGGGAATTTCCTTTCTCTTTATTTGGGAGTTAAAAATATAGTAAGAGAGAAATAGAGAGTTAATAAGAAATTTTTACAATTTTTTCCTTATTTAAAAAATTAATACATTATATATTTTACACTAACTAGGGTAGGATAATAATTTTATTAACACTAACTGGTATAATAATAATTTTAGTTACTTTTCCTTCTAAAAACTCCCAAATAGAGGGATAACAATCTTAAAGCTTTGGAAGATTTAAGAGGAGTTTTGAAAATCCTCAAATCCTTTCCCTCAAAAATTAAAACTCCCAAACAAGGAGATGTCTCTACATAAACCTTTCCCTTCCCTCCCTTTTCCTCCAAATCTCTCTCCCAAACAAAACTCTCTCCCATCTCTTCCCTCCCTTTTCCTCCAAATCTCTCTCCCAAACAAAACCTGGTTTTTTCATTGCAGCAGAGGATCCAAGTCAATGTAATACCATATCAGATTTAAAAATTCAAACAAAATTTCACTCCAATATTTTTAACTTATTTTTATGTGCCATACCGTTGAGTTGCTATTTAAGTATAATAAATATGTAAAATTTTAAAATATTTAAAATACTACAAATTTATTTTATTTATGACAATAAACTAAAAATAATGAAAAATGCATAACATTTTATTGATAAAAAAATTAATGGCTAGTTTATAAATAAAACTAAAATATAAACTAATTAATATTTATTTGATATTTGAGTCCATAGCTTTTTTTTCTTCTTATAATTGAGTTATAATTGAGTCTGGAAAAGTATAAGTATAAATTTTGAAAAACTAGGGAGAAGCATGGGTTTGTCCCTCTGATTGCAGCAGAGTATTATCGTGTGCCTTGTATAACAACACACGAGTACTGAACTAGTGTAAACTTGCATAATTATCATTACTCAAAAATAAAACGTGGGTTTTTTTAAATATTTTTTATCCAAATAAATATATGACTAACAATATTAAACATAAATGTTCTTACACATTTTTAAACACCTTTTTTAGATATTGTCCATAGTGAAGGTGATTTCTGATTATGAGTAACAAATGTAAAGTAAGAGCACCCCTACTCAAAGGCAGAGTATATACATATTCAAATCTCTGGCATAACATTTTCATGAGGGATCAATATGCTATGGTTGTTACTCGTAAAAAAAATATGAATTTGCATGTCCAGTTTAAATGTGTTCAACAATCATGTACAACGTATGCTGTATATGACTCTTCCAAACCAAGCAAAACTGTCATTTTTTTCCCTCTCCAATTAATATAACAAAATATGAAAATAATATATTCAAAACAGAAGGTTTCATAGCTGTATATGTAGTTACAATACTTTTATGCTCAAATCTTCATAATCCCATATACAGCAGCCACGAGAGCAATATAAACTAACTGAAGTGCATCCCTTGCACAATTCGCAGCTCCGGCCGAAAAATGTGTGTTTTTCTTTGAAGAAGGAGACTGTGGAAGTGTGGCAGTGTTTTGATCTGATCCAGCCACAGCCTTAGGGGCTACAGTTGGTGCTAGTGATTTGTCATCGCCTTCTACATGAACATGAAGCTTCATCCCTCCAAGGCAATACAATTTGTTTCCAGATACAAAGTACCTGTCCCCAGCTCTTGTCAATGGCACTGTTGTATTCCCACTCCCATAAATTGCTAAAACATTGGTGGTGTTGCAAGTGTCAAAGTTTTCTTTTGTAACCTCTTCCACACTTTGGCCTGATGAATATTGGAAAACTAAAACAGAACAAAAAATCTCAAAATGTTGTTAATAATGTTCTAATGGAAATCAGAGGAAAGAATGTGACTTTTAAAAGTTTAAAGGAAATTAGTATATATATAAATACATATGTGTACAAGACTGACAAATAATTTTTTTATTATTAAAAATACAATTTCTGTACATAAAGTTTGATCTATTTGTGAATTTTGCTCTTAAATGCTTGGAAATTTAATCTTCTTGATATTTGAAGTTTCAATTTCTATTGAATAAGTTAAAAAGAACCTATATTTTACTAAGTTGCTCTAAGAATCTAATTGAAATAAACTAAAGAGCTTACAAAAGTTATATATAAGTTATTTTATAAATTCCCCTTTGAGCTATAATAGAAATGCTGAGTACTTACCAAGAGCATCCCCTACTTTGAAATTTTTATCTGCAATCCATGTATCAAGATTTGTGCTAATGTCCCAGCCAGAGCTATCTCCAACAGTGTAAGTAGTGGCTGAGCATGTCATAATTGCGAAAGAAAAGAGAATAGAATAAACTAAGAGTACCTTTTCCATGTTGAACAAGAGTTCTAAGTTCGAACAACTCGGGCTACCATTGGGTCCATCTTATATACTTAAGTTGAGTGTTGCTTTATACACTATATAACATTTCTTATACACTATATCCGTACAGTGAAAATTCAAAATTGCCCTTTTTAATTATTTTGCTTAAATAAAAAATGTTTGAAAAACATAAGGCACTTCCGTATACTGCTGTTCTTATACACTATATCTCTTGGGTTTCTTAACAGCATTTGGCAATTACGGATCATTGAATCCG
>PYAF01002184.1:690217-702330 GCA_007407185.1 Glycine tomentella | reverse complement strand
TTTACTTCATTACATCCTCTTGTGCCGCTTAAAAATCCTAGTTCTTGATTAAAGCTTTTTAATAAGGAATGATCTTTAATTATTTATAATTAACTTAATAACTCTATACCAGAAAAAAAATTAATCACAATTATTAATTAATAATCTAATATATAAACCAAAATTATTAATTTATAAAATTAGGAGCACCAAGTAATATAAATAAAAATTATTTAAATAAGTGGGTCCAAAATCATGAATTTAAAAAATTAGGGGATCAAAATTATAATTTATCCTTAAAATTAATATTAAAGTTCAATGTAAATTATTAAGATAAAAATTTTATATCTTCAATTAATTGATAGCAAGCTTTGAATACCTTCACAAATAACATTCTGATCCCTTATTTCAGGCCAACTAGTTGAAAAACCACATGATCCTGAGAAACCTGCTAACGTATTGTCTAAGATGATCTCTGATAAGCCTCCACTTTAAAGGGTTAAGTCATTTTTCTGAAAAGGAATATTGGTAACATCAAAAAGAGTCATGATTTGATTATATATGAACCAATCTGCCCATGAGTTATCTTCAAACGCTTCCGAATTCCTAGACTTCCATGTTCCAAATAAACCAGCAGGATATATACAGAAAAGAGCACCATAATCTGTAGTTGCATTGAGATACAACCATTGGTCAAAGTCTTCCACAGCAAAGTGAATTTGCTTATCCAATTCAATCATGCTCCAAACTCTCCTGGGCTTGTAGCACTCCTTAAAAGGATGATGAATAGTCTCCCTTTGTCTTGTTTTTGCTGCATATCAAATGCAGCGTTTCATTACATGGTAGCTGGCTAATTGCGTAATTAGGAATTCCTAGTTTCATTTCATATGCAGACCAAAGAAATATATCCAATTTCTATTTTCTGCCACATGTGGCTGCTGTATCTGAGAATCATATTGGTGATAAATAATATGCATAGAATTCAAAATCGTTCGCTTAATTAGTTTCATCAATTAGCTAACAAAAGCTTTATGAAATCATTCGGTGACACAAGCTATCGGTGATTCAATTTTATGAGATCACACGATAAAATCTACACATTTTTTTCTTCTAACAGATGGTAACACTTTGTGTCATTGTCATTGCCAATTTGCCATAATATTAGTAGTATTAAACAAAGGGTTTAATTATAACTTTATATATCCTTAATTAGTTCCAATAGAAGCTATTGTAAAATATAGGTGTAAAATAGGTAACATATAACTTTGGCATTTTGATTCATTTAAGCAATGAACTTTTATGTAATAGGCGCAAACTTCCCGATAACAATATACATGAATCAAAGGTATTTTAAAATATAAATAACTTACTATATTTAATGAATTATTCAGCTGGAATCCAAGATATTTTAAGATATACATAACTGGTTAGCATAAGCATTCGGAGGTGCCAACACAAGTTTCATTAAACCAATCGATTCCATTAAGTCATTAAACAAATCTTGAATGGAAACAACATGTAATCGATTCATTGAAAGTTCGTTACCAATTAAATCATACACAACAACATTTATGATCAGTGGTTAAGGGAGTGTTGCGGCACTGAGAGAAAGCGTTGGGAAGAGAGATTCAGAGGGAGCGTTGCTGAGAGAGTACTGAGCAGGGAAGGCAAGGCAGGGAACATGTGGACTATTATACATGTGATTTTTAATAACATTTTTTTTACCTAACACTTAATAAAAATATTATTAAATTTTTTTGATAATATTTAAAAAATATCATCAAATATGAATAAATATTAATAATATATTTTTATAACATTTTATCAAATATTGTGTCTAGTCCATGTTACTAAAATCTTTAACAACATAAACTATATATAATATTTGATAAAATATCACAAAAATGTATTAATAATATTTATTTATATTTGATGATATTTATTTAAATATTGCCAAAAGTTTTCAACATTTTTTATAAGTGTTAGACAAACAAAATGTTACTAAAGATCACATGTATAATAATGACAACATGTAGAGTGCGTAAAAGGTGAATTCTCATAAAAAATAGAAGTTATTTGTGACTTGTCTGTATGAAAATCTAACATCCTAACCTAATTCAAGAAAGAAAAATTCAATTGGTACGGGTTGGGTTGAGGGGGGTTGAAGGATTCAACTACATAACCCAACCCAATCCATTTGAATAAGTTAGATAGATTAACATGTTGGGCCTAGTATGTATTAACATCTCAAACCATGTCTATTAAGTTATTCGATAAATAATGATTTGTTATTTCAATGTAATCTTTTTTTGTATAGAATAAAGCATTACCTTAATTGGATCAATTTCAAAGTTGTAGAGATTGGATTCTCCCATTTTACATTGTTACACTTTGTTTTGACGCTTACCAATCCTAGTTCTTGATAACTACAGAAATTGATCCAAATTCATTTTTAGTTATTGAGGAGATTATTAAAGATTGAAACATACCAAGTACTATTTAATATTTTTAATGGGAATTTTTTTAAAATCTTTATATCTCCATCATGAGTGGATGTGGATTTCGTCTATTTGATAAAAAATGCAGAATCATAATTATACTTTTATTCGATAAAGATGGATATTTTATGAAATTGATTGATTCAATTGAAAAATCAATAAATCAATTAGGTCATTAGTTTAACAATTGGATTGGTAGATTGTGCAAATTGGGTTGAAGGTTTGAACTGCAGAAACCAACCCAATCCATTTAAGCAAGTTAACCCATTGGGCCCAACCTGTTTTACATCATGAACCACTTCTATTAAGTTATTTTATCGTGCAATAATAAAATTGGGTAAATTTGTCAAATACTGATTTGGTACTTCAACGCAACCCTTTTTATGAAATAAAGTTTTATCTTAATTGGATTGATTTCAAAGTAGTATATATTGGGTTCTACCATTTCACTTCTTTATACCATATTGCGACAATTACAAACCAAAGTTCTTGAGAACTACAAAAATTGATCCAAATTAATTCTAAGTTAAAGATTATTGAAGATTGAGACGTACCAGCTACTTTTTTAATATTTTTAGTAAGGATTGGGTTTTATTTTTAAATCTTTGTATCTTTGTTATGGATGGATATGGATTTCATATGTTGATACAAATCATAATTATACTTGAATCTTTTATTCAAATTGAGATATAGATTTTATGAAAATCAACCTATTGATTTGATGGACAATTAGATGGATCGATTAGGTCAACAGTTTAATAACAAAATTAATAATTGATTAGATAATTCAATATATAAGGTGCGTTGAATGGTTAAGAAAGAAGGAAAAGTTACGACTTCGATCGTCTTTGCTATTAAAATCTAACATACTAATAATTAATATTTGACGATAAAAAAATTTGATTAGGTTATTATTTTCACAGTCCAAGAATTTGATGGAGTAACAAAAAGGTCAAAAATTTGCTAAAAGCAATAGAAAGATGACATTTTTTTTGAATTTTTATTTTTATTCAAAATATATTTGAGATAAATGAGGATCCTAGTATAAAGTCTGACTTCTTTTATTATTGTTGTTTATGTTTTTGACTCCTATGGATAATTTCTTTTACTCAACCTTTTTTTTGAAACTAAATTTTACTCTACTTCATTTGTTATAATTTTATACTAGTTTATTATTTGATATATTAAAAAATGTTAAGAATACATTTAATTATTATTAGTTTAACTCATTTTAGCACAATTGATGAAATGGGGTACTAATATAGGAATTGATAAGGTAATGAATACGTAACCTTGTTGAACGATAAACATACGGGAGAATGAAAGGGAGTAGTAGGCCTTGGATCATGGTGAGCACTGAGCACAGAGGATTATATTAGCTAGGGTGACGGGGATACATAAAGGATAGGTAGGTAGGAGGCGAGGGCTTTCTGGTGGAAATGAAAATAATCAAGAAATGGCTCATATTAGTGATGTCTTTCTTGTGTAGCGTTTGACAAGTACATTCCATCACAATCTTTGTTGTTAGATGGTCAAAAGTATGAATCTGAAAAATACTAAGTTGTTAAGCTATTATCCTAGCAACTAATTGTTTTACAACAACATATGCTAGTGACAAATTATTAGGAGTTAAGATAAGATAGAACAGAGCGACATAGGCTCAGTAAAGTATACATGTTATTGTGGTCGCAAGGACATAATTTTTTTTTTCTCTCTCTATAAATTTTGCCTATAGTTTTATTGTCCAATATTCAAGTCTT
Source organism: Glycine tomentella (assembly GCA_007407185.1). Lineage (NCBI taxonomy): Eukaryota > Viridiplantae > Streptophyta > Magnoliopsida > Fabales > Fabaceae > Glycine > Glycine tomentella. The sequence continues at coordinate 698,093 of PYAF01002184.1, read as the reverse complement.
CAACCCAACACATTCTCATGTGGTTGTATTGCTGAATCGGGACCGAGTTGGTGGATTTTGATTCTATTTTTGGTTCTTTCATATGGACTCACTCACTGTTAATGAAACGAAATTAGATAGAAATGTGAATGAATGCCAAGGAAACTCTAACCGAAAGCAATCAAATAGACATGGTCGACCACTTTTGGTTAATTTTCAGGCAATGGGCACGCGGTGAGACATTTGATGTTCCCACCAATGTATGTCATCTGCCTAATCTGGGGCAGACACTGGAGTTGATTGCAATTTCAAAAATTTCAATGACTCTTCGATCGATTATAGAGTGAGTAATCTTACAAATCGTTGATGAGAATTGTTCATAACAAATTATGAATGTTTTGAAATATCTCAAGAATTGAAATTTTATATGGACTAAGGCTAGTTACTTACCTTCTAAAGTGAATTGCTCACTTTCCTCTACATAAATTTTAATTATTTATTTTTTCAAGTTAGAAACCTTCTATATACTAGGTAATTTTAATGCACCACTAGTGTGTCACTTGATTCGATTCTTCACCTTAGATAGTACCAATGCTTTCAGCTGTGTTATGGAATTTCACTATATCTGAAATGTTGCTATATGTTTTCAGTATATGGTTTTGATGATCTGTTGCACTGTTTTCCATTGTAGGTTTGTTGCTTCAGAAAATTTCACATATGTCCAGGTTCAGATCAATATCAGATATACCTGAGACTTCTTCAGCAAGAATGGTAGCTTCTGAAACTTAAGTTCTCTTCCATGGGAAATTACTGCAGTCCCCCACCCCAAAAAAGGGTGCAACATAACAAATGCTGATCTGATATCTGTTTGCCTCTGCAGAAATTCTAGAAGTACTGATCAACCAAATAATGAAGTTGTTTGGGAGCGTTTATCTTCGGAAGAGAAGCTTGCTGCGAAATAGAGTTTTACTGTTTATTGGAGGCCTATAGTGCTCTACAACATAATTAAGAGTCGTACTGAAAGATACGTACTCCTTCTGCCTATGTAAATTATGTTTTATGTGATTATTTATATCTTATATCGGAAATTGGAATATATATTGCATAGTCATAGGGTTGATATTATTGGTATCATTATTTTTTTATTTGAAAATAGTCTCTTTTTCTAGATGTTGTTTTAGGAAAATTTCTTATAAGTTTTGATATTATGTTAAAATGTGAATTTGAATCTAAATTAATCCCAAAAATTAGTTTATAGGATGAGAATTGTCTTTCACTTATATACTCTATTTTGATATTATTTCTAGTCAACGTAGGACTTATGTTTTTACCAATAGATATGTTAAGTTGAATAACTATATTTAAGTTGTCAGTTTGTAATTTGGCATGCTAGTTTTGGTCCACAAGTGTGGCGTTTCTAATCCAGTTTCTTTGAGCCTTTAACAAAGTGACCTAATTAATATTGTTGCTGTGGTTTGTTGTGTGCATTGTACATGTGACACTGACTAGATTGATGCATCAATCTCAAAATATTGTTTCCATTCATGGGGGAAGATTGAATTAATATTGATATAGTGAGGAACTAAGCAGCTTTATGGCACACCTAATGTAAAAGACATGCAAAGAAGTTCTTGCAGGCATACCTCATCCATCCTCATCAAGATAACTGGTAATCAAGTTTAGTTTTGAGATGAATCTTCAAGATAGATTAGGTTTCTATTATGTAGACCTTGTGATACATTTTCTTGTGTTTTCCCGTTTGAGAGAAATTTATACCTTTCTTTGTTGTTTTCATCGTGTGATGTCCATATTTGCTTATCAATATTTTTTCTAAATAATCTCTGTTTGTGGTGACAAGGCTTCATACATCTACCTTAAATCTCACTAGGTGGGAGCTGATGTACACTAAGTTATCCTTTTTTTTTTATTGATTTTAGCCATCATTGAACAAACATAATCATGCCTTAAACTAACAAACATATGTACATCTTCAAAAATAATTTTTGTCAAGATAGTTTGATTCTCATAGTGCAATATATTGTGCTATTTCAGCACTTTTTGTGGCTTTACTTGGTCAACATGCCATGCAGTATGCTCTGATGGGATGTACAAAAATCTGCAAATAATTGTGAAATTAATAATTTTGGCAGGAATTGGAGAATGTTTATGATCCAACTAATTAAACAAGGTCTTCTAAAGATATCGACCTTCGTTGCAGGCAATACTATTCTCGAACAATGCCGGAGGCAGAATCAAGATCCCCAAAGCTAAAGAAAATTCAGTTTTAATTAAACCCTTCAAATCAAAAGAAACAAATGGCACAGAAAAAGACTTCTCTTAGGTGCAAATTGCTGCCACCGTCTTGCGGAAACTTTTTAGTTTTAACTTTTAATTACTGTCTTTGTTGTACTGTTATGATCTTTTGTTGTACCATAAATTTGCCAAGCTAGGGATAAAAATTTCAGCGGCATGGAGCTGAAGAAATTCTTAAGCTACCTGAGATTTATCTTGATTCGTTTCTGTTAGTGTTTGAAATTTCAGCGGCATGGAGCTGAAGAAAATTAGACTAGCCATTTTAGCTATGACAAGGGCTAAATTTTTTTAAATTAGGATTTTGATTGAGATTAGCTTGGTTATTGATATATACTAATGGGACACATTCCCAAAACTCGTGTATATTGAAGTTTAGTCTGTCGTAGTGATTCGAAAGACAATTTATAATATCGTACCGCTTGTATCTAAAGACGAGGGTAAGGATAAAGATTACTCTTTTTTTTTATGCAAGATAAAGATTAATCTTTAAAAATAAGTTCGAGTTTTTATATACGAACCAACGCTCGTGAGATAGAAAAACTTCATAAAACATTTAAAAAAAAAGATTTCTTGACACGCAAGTTCTAAAACAGGATAGATACACTGTTGTTACACTTCATTTTTTATAAGCTTTTTCATGAAATGAGCACTACCATAAGAGGAATAATATAAGGGTCAGCACTTTTAATGGGTTTCGGAAATAAAAATAATGGACCCTGCCAACCCCATGTAGTACGTTTGTAATTAATAAAAAGATACAAGCTGTTTCGTTAAGTAATACGTCAAACTAAAATATCACAGAAAACTATTTCTCGCTGATAAATAATAAGATTCTACTATGTCGTACGTAGAAGAACGTGATCGATCCTGAGCATCACTTCAGGCTTCGAAGTCCGAATTTTTTAAATTAATATCATTCAAAATACCTGTTTTTATGATGAATCAAGTATTTTAGTCTTTTCAAACATGCATATGGTGGGGGAAAAAAGGGGAGAGATAAAAAAAAAATATTAGAAAACAAGCAAACCGATTCATAAAAATGGAAAAAGAAAACTAGAATAAATACACAAATGGATCGTCCTTGAATAGTCGCAGCATGCACACAAATTAAGACATTACAACAAGTGATGATGAGCGAACACCCACAATAAACGAAAATACAAAGAAAAGAGGAGATTCAAATTCAACTTTAACGCTCACTCATGCATTCATTCATTCATAAATCGTAAATATAACTAACTAGACAAAGAGAGAAATCCACGAGATGGATATGATCGGGTGGGTGCGTGTACACGATTAAGAAGCCTGCACCCCACTGATTTGCTGCTGTCCATAGTCCTTGATCTCACGCGCCTTGTCCATGATCTTGTGACGCGCCCTGTCCAACTGATTCGCGCCAGGTGGGTACTTCCCGGTGACGTACCTGTAGATCCATGCCAGCACCGTGATCGCCGCCACACCAAACCCGCCCGAGGCAAGGAACCCCAGACTCAGCAGTGCAACGGTGATCACCGCGGGGACGAGAACCGGACTGAAGATGACGAACAGCGGTGTGACGATGGTGAGGGCGATGATGGTGCCGGCAAGGATCAACGAGGCAAGGATCAAGAGGAAGCCGCCCGCGGTGACGGCGGTGGCCGCCTTGACGACCTGAGTGGAGAAGCGAGTTTGTTGTTGGTGTGGATCATTAGGGTATTGGTGTTGTTGTTGGTAGTGAAGCTCAGCCATAGTGAGGGAATTATGAAAATGAAAGACAAGAGTTTTGAGTGAAGAGTGTGTGATTAATGTGGTAGGGTTTAAGGTGGTGGAAATGGGGGTATAAATGGAGAAATTGGTGAGTAGAGGGTTGGGTGGCAACACCTGAGGAAGTCTTTTGGCACGTGTTGGCAAGCTTTTCATGCAAGGCTTGCATGCAAAACCCATGCAAGGGTTTGATGACACGTTAGGTTTTTTGTACTTTTTTTTTTCTTGGTTGTTGTTTGTTTCATGTTTTGGACCAGCGTTCACACTTAACAAGGATCCTAGGCCAACATATGTACGTGCCGCTCTTCTATGGCTATATTCATGTGTTATGTGCTAGGATTTTCTGTTTTTGTTCAATGATTAATTGCGACGATAGAAAATGTAATAAAACCGTTTTAACATACCAAGATAAAGCTTCTATTTCTCTAACAATTATATCCACAAAACGTTATCGATTTATATCAGAACGAACAGATCATATAATTTGCATGAATATACATAAAAAGGGATCAGTCATACTCATATCTTCCCTTAGAGCGATTTTATAATTTTTGGTTTAAGTTACAGATAAAGTACTCCACCGAAGGCAATCTTATTAGAGTGATTTTATATAGAAGAGCAAATAAAAAAATAGGTTAAGAAAAAAAATAAGACATTTGCATATGCATAACTAAAAAAATTAGTTCTGATTTCATAAAGTAATATTTGAAGATGAATTCATTGGTGTAATATATTTTTATAGATAGGAATATATATATATACTAAAAGTTTATAATAATTTTAGACACACTATTTGTTTAATTAAATTAGACCTGATGGTCTAACTTTTTCTTTAATTTCTTTTCTGAAAAGTAAATCAAATACTATTATTAATTAAGAGCCATAAAATGTGACCAAAATATAATAAAGATTACATCAGATAACAATAAAGGAACCTAATAGGTTCTCTAATATACACATCGTTAGCAATCCATGGGACAGATCGATACAGTAGTTTCCAAACACTACACCACAACTACTAGAGAAGGGGACCTTGTATCTAAACCAAATCCAAGAAATACGTCGGATATGCGACAGCAAACCATAGACATCCGAAATCACATATTGGAAAACTACTTTATTCCCCAGCAACCATAGTCCATACACACCCGCAAATAGCATGCCCGGTGAAGCATGGACTATGATACCGATACTGGACACCACACAAATATTTCAATATGGATAATTTCAACATAGTTAATGTATAAACAGAAAGATCTTAATCAAATAAAACATATGAACAATATAGAATAAAATATTTAAATTGATGGTATTATTTTTTTAAACTAATATTTTATATTTTTTCAAGTATATTAATTATATAAAGGTAACAATTTGAGTTAATTTAGGTTGGTGACATACGTAGCTGCGAACGAAAAGGAAAAGGAATGCCGAAAAAGGGATATAGTATATTGTAGTTAATCCTCTAGAGGAGGAACATGATGAGATTATAATTAATTTTGACGGCAAATATTTTTTTTTCTGTTACTTGATTAAAAGCCATACATTTTCGAGAATGGAACAATAGAGTCATTGTGGGAGAATATGGCAATTTTTAATCTTTCTTTGTTGTTGTTATATCCTCATTTGATCTTACACAGACAATAAAAATATTGTTGTTGCTCTTAGCATAGAAAATAGTTAAACATTTAAATATTCTATTTGACAGATAAACTAATTTGTTTTGATACACTCATAAAAAGTATATCAAATTATCATTTTCAAAAACTAAATAATATAATATCTATTGAATTTCTTGAATCCGTATATTTCGGAAAAGAATTATTGTATTTCGTGTTAAAAATATATTATACCATTTCAAACGTTGGAGTGTCCCACTGCTACGACGCTGCATAAGAGGTTCCGATCCAAAAATGCAGTCGCTGAAGAATGTGTACAATTGTTTTAGTTTCTAATGATAGGGCGAGGTGATAATATCAAAAAAATCTTGGCATGCCAAAATAACATTGTATTCTTATTAATTGATTCTCCTCCAATCTGTCATATTTCTTATAATTTTATTTTAATGTTTCTAAATGGTGATTATTAGTATCTGAAGGTCGGGATTATCACAAGAGGAAATGTTGTAAGAGACGCACCCCACATGAAACAAGCGAACCAAAGAAAGCATGATAGAGAAAATTTTCATATACTAAATGCACTCTCCTTGTCTCTTTGGGTGGAAGAGTCCAAGGAGATGGAGAATAGGAATTTTGGTTTGGAAAGTTGATGCATTAGGGTTACAATCAGAGATCGCGCCTCCTCAACGGAGAAAATTAAGAGGAGAAAGAAAGGGGTTCCGCTGGTTAGGATAGAAGGATGGGGAGTGTGCATTTTTTTCTTTTTTCTTCCAGAAGAATTACATGAGGACGAAATTGACGTCAATGTGTTTAGTAGGGTACTCTAGTAATAAATGAAAAAGGGAAATGCATTAATACGAAGGGAGAGTAGAAATAACAATTGTCTTTATTTATTGAGATGCAGCCCAATAAATAAAAGACTATAGAGGGACAAGAAGATTTCATAACACGTAATATTATTATTTCATAACAAAATTTTTTATTCAACCTATTTTATTTATGTGGACGAATCATTTCATAACTTATTCTTATTTATTGACTTTATATATAGTATGCAGTTTCCACACGAATAAAATATTTTTTTATGGCATGAATAAAATATTTTAATTAAAGTTATTATTAAATTTATTGATATTATTTTAGAGCATATTTTGAATATTAATTTGAGATATTTGATTCGTTGATGTTAGATTATAAAATTTGTTCCCGTAAAGATTGATATATATTACATTAATTAGATATGTCGATTATTTTTTTAATAAAAAAATATTAATTTTGAGCCACATTTTTTTTACTACAATTATTTATAAAGTGACAAGACAATTCTACCTATAATGTTCGAGTCAATTTATGATTTTATAATAAAATTAAAAACCGTACACACTTTTAAAAGTAAAACAGTAAATTTTTATTGTGTTTTTTTTTTCAATCATGTTATATACTAATGTATTAAGTCAGTTTTTTTATTGTGTTTTTTTTTTTTAATTTTCTCTTTACTTCTAAATATATAATTGTTGTTGTCAAGAAACAAATTTGGTGAAGAGGGAATTTGAAAAAGTAAATGAGGGATTTTGAAAAAATAAATGGGTAAGTGTACTTAGAGTTTGTACCTCAAAAATAAATTAATAAAGAAATGACTAATTTATTAGGAAATATATAAATATATATAATCAAGTTTTAAACTTTAAAAATATTATAAATACTTTTTTGAAAAGAGAATAATTATGTGTGAGCATCTTTAGTGCTATATGTCAAATTGAGATCTTAAATCATGTGGACCTTATAATATCATATATGATTGAAGATCTATCAAGATGTCTTTAATTTTTTTTCTTTAATGATAGATATCATTTTGAGATTTTAGGGAAAAAAAGGAAAAAATTTATTCTTTTTTAATAATGTGTATACCTTGAAGGATCTTCTACAAGAATTTATTCTCCATGTTAGAAATCTCTTAACCTCCTTTATTAGGAGATCTAGTGAAAATCATATATTGGGATCAATCTTTACTTAATTAAGTAATTTTAATTATTTTAAAATTGCGATAAACTTTTAATCTATGATTGAAATTGAGAATATTTGAAAAAATTAAATTCATATTTGTTAGCTTTTATGTTTAAAATTTGTTAAAACTATTTTTTTTAAAATTATTTTATTAGATAATAAATGTGATACCTGATCAAATTTAACATGAATTATTCTCTTTTCAAAAAAGTATTTAT
>PYAF01002184.1:666143-682273 GCA_007407185.1 Glycine tomentella | reverse complement strand
ATCACTGTGCCTTCAAGGCTTGCTGATATTGAAGGAAGAAACATCACTTTTGAGGATCTTAAAAAGCCTCCACCAGGGTATCCTCAAAACTCCAACATTTCCCTCAAGGCCTTTGAGGCCATGGACTTGATGTTCCTCTTCAAAAGATTTGGTGAAAAAAACTTTACTGGTTATGAGCGAGTTTTGCAAGGCTTTAGTGACTGCTCATTAATAGTGTTTAGATCGTGCAAGGAAATAGAAGAATCCTACTTAGACTACATAGAAAAGCAATTTGGCAAACCAGTTTTGTTATCTGGTTTCCTTGTCCCAGAGCCATCAATGGATGTGCTAGAGGAAAAGTGGTCCAAATGGTTAGACATTTTCCCTGCCAAATCTGTCATACTATGCTCCTTTGGCAGTGAGCAATTTCTGAATGATGATCAAATCAGAGAAGTGGCCGGTGGCTTAGAACTCAGTGGCTTACCTTTCATTTTGGTTCTGAATTTCCCATCCAATCTCTCTGCCAAAGCTGAGTTAGAGAGAGCATTACCAAAAGGGTTTTTGGAAAGAGTGAAGAATAGGGGAGTGGTGCACACTGGTTGGTTTCAGCAGCAGCTTGTACTGAAACACTCTAGTGTGGGATGCCATTTAGGCCATGGTGGCTTCAATTCTGTGATTGAAGCTCTGGCCAGTGATTGTGAACTGGTGCTGTTGCCTTTCAAGGCTGACCAGTTTTTCAATGCTAAGCTCATAGCCAAGGCTTTGGAGGCAGGGATAGAGGTAAATAGGAGTGAAGATGGGGACTTTAAGAAAGAGGATATACTGAAGGCAGTAAAAACTGTCATGGTGGAGGATGATAAAGAGCCAGGGAAGCACATAAAAGAAAACCACATGAAATGGAAGGAGTTTTTATCGAATAAAGGAATTCAGAACAAATTCATCACTGATCTGGTTGCCCAGTTGAAGTTTATGGCTTAGTGTTCAGGATTCGGATTTCTTGGACTATAAGCTATCATTTAAAATTTGAACTGTTCGATCGTGTATTAGTTGTTTTGTGTGTGACTAGTTTGGTGAGTGCTCATTTTCTTGGTCTATTCTCTTCCAATATTAATGTAAAATAAAGTCTACTAAGACCAATCCATTTTCTTAGTCTAGTCTCTTCCGATGTGTCTCCTTTCTCCAGCTTCTACTGTAGTTATAATAAGACCAGTTAGTGCATGAATTCTCTAAACAAACATGCAGGGTGGATAATTCACCTTAGAAGTTTACATATTGCTTTATGTAAATTGAGAATATCGAGTTCCTACTGGTTGAGGTACCTCAAAAGGAATTGAATGCATCCTTGCTTAATTGTAATCAAGGTGAATGCTGGCTTGTAGTTTTTGCACAAGGTTTGTTTTGAAAATTTGAAATGCAAATAAATAAAAACAAAAATTGTAGAACCATTCTATTATTTGAAATATATAAATTAAATGGTTTGGAATATAGGTTGAATAATAATGGGGACACAAACATGTCACAATATATTATTTTTTTAAGATCCTGCTTAAGTTTTAAGAGTAAGCACGTGGAAAAACTAAAACAACGCTGAAGTGCAAACAGAAATGCACTTTTCTTTTCTCGATCAGAATTTTTTTTTTTTAAAAAGCCCTTAGTAAATACAATATATTAGAAATGATTAGATAGTTCATTAGCCAAATCAGTCATACAGTGCTCCTTTGGTGGTCACTAGAGGTACATTCTGAGTGATGATCATGTTGTGATATAATTCAAGAGGCGGTTATTTTTGTTAAAGCAGTAATTCAGTTTAGTTGTGAGAGTTCAATATAAATAAACATCGTATCAACATTGTCGTAGTTAATAATATATAACATTAGGTCTTATTCTATAATTTATTCTCTTTCTTATTATTACAGTAGTGTGTTTTTTTTAGAGTTTTTCCCAACAAATCGATAATCAGAGCTCTCGTTTGATCTGATACCAGCATACTTTTGCAGTGTGATTGAATCAGAGAAGATCAGTGGTTATGACTGGAGGAATGGAAACTTTCCTGTGAATTTTACAGTTCTTCACTGAAAGAATTAGGAAAGAGAGTGCGTAAAGATGAAGGTTAATTCCTTTAACTTTCAAAATTTGAAATGCATGCAATATATAATATCAATGGAAGAGAGAGATAAGTAAAAAAATGAAAGAGATAGAAAAATAAAATAGATCACATATACTTATTTTCTCTTGGATTTTTTTTCTTCTTATCTCTCTTTTCTTATTACATCAATATATTCATATATATTTAGGACTTTGAATTGTTTCTTTTCTTTTTCGATCTCGATCTTTTTTTCCATTTCCATACATTCTAAATTAGGGTATAAGTCTAACTACTTTCGTAGCATTAACGTTTGCATGAGACACAGAGTCTCATTAATAGTCATCCTCCTATGCTAGCTGGTGGAAATAGGCAGAAGGATCCAGTAGAAGGTAACTAAAGGCAAAATAAGGCACCCAGCTTTTTTGTCAAGTTAGGCATATTCACTATTGGAAGTGGGACAACTTTCCACCTACATTTAACGCACAATTTTTATCGTTGTTATATGATTCTGAATATTTATTACTTTGTATTTCGACATAATCCTCCGATTAGAAGTAAAAAATAAATAAAATCTGATTAAAAATTATTTCTGATAAGAATTGAATTTGGATATTATTTGAATAATTTAATCTTAATTTTAATATATTAACCACTTGTGTATAACCATTTAATAAAAAATTTATTCCTTATATAATATGACTACTTAGCAATATTAAATAATGTTTAATAAGAAATATGGTCACTTACTCAGCAATGGTCTTGTTAGAAAAAAAAAACAGTTAATTTAAACCCAAACAATTGGCATTCTTACAATCATAGGTAGGTGTTAGCTTCTCTAATATGGTCACTACAACGCACCTCTCTCAGGTATAAAATCAATCTTAATCCCAGCCACATATTTTCCATTTTAATTATGCATGAATCGTACGTTGGAGATAAGAAAATTTAATGCATACCAACTCACTTGAAATCTTTGGCGATCCACATACTGTAAAGTAAAACATTTAATAGATACCAACTCACTTGATGGTCTTGCAGTTCATGTCCACTGAAAATGAAAATTCCTAATTATTTTTTTAGTGATCAATGTATCTTAAAACCTATTGTCACATGAAAGAAAATACAAAATATTATATAATAATGATGAAAATTCAGTATTATATAATGAATATATGATGAAGATAATTTAAAAATAGAATTTAAAAACAATAAAGATAAGATGAAAAATTAGATAGAATTTAAAGAATACTAATGATAGGATGACAATAAGACTAACAAATATAGATAAAAGATAAAGTGTTTATTATTATTTTTTTATTTCTTGTCAACCATCTTAATTTTTAGGTGATATTTTATTTAAAAAAATATAACTATTGTGGAAGTATATCTCTGAAAATCATAGTTCTTAAGATACATTTCTGGAATAGGTATATGTAATTCTAAAAATACATTTCTAAAAAATAAAAGGGGTGTACTTCTTTAGATGATATAGTGGGTAATTGAGAGGCAGAAAAGGGAATATGGGGATATATTTAAAAAATGGAAGTGTAAATAGCAAGAGCAAGTAAAAGATGTGAAAGAAAGAAAATTTGGGCTTGTCCAAGCCCAATGATTAAGAATGAAACAGGCCTTTACTTTCTGCAACCCTATATTTTTAATATCCCCAAATTAACCTTTCTTCTTCCTCCGTCTGCCAATGAAACAATAGTTGTTTTTCCTCTTTCTGTCTTCCTCTTCTTCTATGTTAGATAGCGGAAGCAGTAAGTTGGCCCTACAAATTTGCTCTTCCCGAATTCCTCTAACATAGTTCAGGATTGAGTAATCCAGAACATTTATATGTTAGAAAAATTTTGGATTTATTGTTCTTGATACCAAAAAAAACTTCTAAATTATGTAATTCAGAGACTGTTCAACATCAACAACATTAAGGATTTGTCATTCCGCCAACATTTAGCAGTCTGATTTGCGTATATATTGTTTTCCCTTTCTCTCTTCACTACATTTTTGTCTTCAAACTCACATTACCCAAAAAAACACAACTACTTCTTTCATCACCATGCACCGAGACACCCCACAACCTTAGGAATTCAAAAATAGTTACTATGAGAATAATTTTATTTTTTTCTACTAACCTTTGAGATTAACTAAGTATTCTTCGATAAAGGATGTCATATGTGTCAATGTCAAATATCAAACAAAGATACTTTGCCAACTTTTTAAGCTTTCTCATGTCGAATTCCTCTAAAATAGTAGAGCTCGTTTCTTTGTTCGCCCACTCCAATCATCGTCCTCAAGTTAAGTTCTTGCATAGCATAAATTTAGGAAATTGAATTGTACAATATCGGCAATTATCTACCAATTGAGGCACTGAGGTTAAGTTACAATTCAATATAGGAACATATATATAAAACATTGCTAAGTTTCAAGGATCACAATTTCGTCCTTAGTTGTCACTACTTGCCCTCCATTTGGCAATTCTTGCACGAAATTAAAGTGTCAAATTTTCATTCTTGTGCTGAGACGCTCTTGTATCAATAATCCACATTGTTTCTTTAAATATCATCCTTTTAGCACTATTTCCTTTATTATTGTTCAACGCATCAACTAGAATTTGCTCAGGCTTGTGAACCTGCCTTTATCTGCATCTCAAAGTTTGAGCAATATTTGTATGGACATTCTTCATAATCCTCACCTTGTAGCTCCACTTAGATGACCACACTTCCTGGGTTGTCGTTTGAACTCAATGGAGATAGATGGAGTTTTCTTCAGCATCTCTAATCATTATGATGACTCACATTTCTCTTCTATCTTTTTTACCATATTTGATCGGCCATCTTCTTTATGACTTTATGCCATTTTCACACTCTTAGCAGTTAGCACCCGCTCTTGGTGAAAGCCTAGATGACTCTGATATCATGTCAAGATAGGAGAAATGATTCTTTTCCTCATTTATATTCACAAGTCTTTGTACATTCTTTACAAGTAAAATTTGAGTAAAAAATAGGAAATGATAAATTCTAATAGATCCTATAATTATAATTGCAGTAACTAGGAAAGCAAAAATCATTGTCATATCCAAGCACTTGGGAAACCCTCCCTTAAAACTTAGCTGTCAATTAAGAAGGGAAAGCCAAGCCGCTTAAATACTCCACTGAACTTCCCATACTACTTGACGTGAGACTTAAAGCATTCCATAATACCTTATCCTTATGAAAAAAGCTGACTATTACAGTATATGATGAAAACAAGCCACTATCAATATGGTTAGTAATCCTGAGAATAAAGATATAGTTAAGATGCAATAAGAATTTTCCTCATTATCTAATGAACTAAGGTGAGTGGTGACTATCACACTTTCTACTTTGAGAGCCTTGTATAAAAAAGTAGAAGTAGGTTTCTTTATGAGCTATTTCATTCTTGGTTTAATTCAATTTCACCCTTAACCATAACTCAAGGATTTAAATAACAGACCTCATCACGCTCAACTGTAGTATAACTATAAAACCTTGCTTTAACTTGTGTAACTGACAAAAAATGCCAAAAGAAAAACATGTTTCTCCCACACTGAATTATTTCTCATGACATAACATGCCTTAAACTTGTGGCAGCTGTTGTGTCCTTTCTTCTCCTTTTCCTGCCACTGCTGTTGGGCTCTGGATGAGACATTCCAGCCTCTAGAGGGAAATTCAACACGGCTTTGTGACGCCTCATTCTGAAGGCAGCACAATCATAAGCCTTAGCAGCATCAATCTCAGTGTCAAATGTGCCAAGCCACACCCTGCCCCCTTTCTTTTTTGGGTCGCGAATCTCTGCCGCAAACTTCCCCCATGGCCTTCTCCTCACTCCTCTGTAACGCCTTGTTGCATAACATGTTGCTTCCTTTTTCATTGACACCATTGGTTCTTCTGTCAAATTGAAATTCAGGGGTGGACTTGTTACAATGGAGCTTTGGACCTTCTGATGAGAAGTGAGACCTACCACTTCTGTGTCTGCTTCAAAATCAAAGCATTCCAGAAACTTGCAGAAGCTGCTTTGTTCTGAGAAGTTTGAACCCATATCAAGTCCTGATGAGGGGTCTTCAAGTTTTACAGGAATGAGATTGGTGAGAAAAGGGTCTGAAATATCCCCCAAGAGATATTGGCGCAACAGTTTCAAAGTTGAAATTTCTTCTGCTGTGGCCATCCTTAAGAATTTTTGGAAGGAGTAGGAGGTTGAATTTGTGATGCAGAAAAGATATATATATATATATATATATATATATATATATATAGAGAGAGAGAGAGAGAGAGAGAGAGAGAGAGAGAAATCTATCACTGAAAAAGGGGGTCCTACTTTTGGATGTGTGATACATTAGATATTTTTTATCTGAGAAAAAGTCTAGATGAGTTGGATTCCAGAGATTATCATGTAAGTCTTAAGATTCAAACAACACTTACAAAGGTATTTACATATCAACCACCAACAAAGTCTTCAAATCATGAGTGAAATTCAAATTCATATCCTAGTAAAATATAAGTCTGATCCTTAACAATCGAACAACTTTTTTACAAGATACATCAGAATTGATTATCTATTTACGTGTGTCTAGTTGATGGGAATGGTGTCCTTAATACACGATTGTCACACTGAACGTACATAATCTTATCCAAATTAAATAGTCTTCTGGGGTAACCCACATTGAAGCAACAACATCATTATTAGTTAGATACTCAACTTGGTCATTGGCAGTTAGCATCACAGCTGTTTTCTACAAGGGCAAATAAATCAAGTAAACAAATAGGGACAATAAACTTGGCAACTTGCAATGCCAAGAGTCAGCAAGTTGTTTTTCGTATGTATCTTGCTGATTAGTATACATTGCATTGCAAGCTAGAAAAAAGGCTGCTGCTTTAATGATATGATTAATACATTTGGACAGTCATCTTTCAACTTGTATCAAAACATTTAAGGACATTAATTTTGATATTTTAAACAAATCACATCAAAGCACCCTCGTAGGCAGATGTATAATTCATACACTTGCGCAGTGATTTAGCCAAAACCAGCAAAGCAGAAGAGAAGTCATAGATCTTATCTCTAATACAATTGACAAATAAAGTTTTTTATTTTCCTGTTTGGTACAGATATAATTTAGTTTTATGCAAATATCGCTGCAACTAGTATAACAGTTAGTAGACGCAAGCCAAGAGCGTTGTCTCATTTCCTCTAAATCACTATTTTATTCTGTAGTGATTTTAATAAGGGGTGGAGAATTAAATTCTTTGTTATCTCTATGTTCCAAATCATTACTTTTTAGTCTTTCTTCTCTTTATTTTTCCCCCCTCCTTTCCTCCTTTTCCTTTTTTTTTTCCAACCTCCTCTTATTTAGTATTGAGTTCATCTAGTGACAGATCTATCACTACTCCAATTAGACTGGATTAAAAGTGTTATTGATATTGATATTGTATGATTTTAATGATCATGCATAAAATAATTTATTATTGTCATCCAATTATAAATGATTGTTGATATAATTTTTAAAGTAGCTATCATGAAATTAATAAATTTATCATTGAATTATAATTAGATGACAATGTAAAATTATTTTATATTATTAATGTATAAATTATTTTCTCTAATTTTATTATGATTAAAACAAAAATTATAAGCAAGTAAATGTGGAATTTCACTTTTTAAACACAAGACTGACGTAAGACATTGATATTGCTATATGTATTCTAGTTTCATTTATGTCTGTGGCCGCAGCCGTGTCACCATAAGCAAAGAGGCTATTTAAACCTATAACTTCTAAGTCACAAAGTACACCTTCCTTATGGTTACGCCTTGAGTCATGACTCTATCATGCGTGTGCATAAAAGCTATTAAATTCTGATTTTCAACATATCAACTTCCCTATTAAGAAATACAAAAAGAAAAAGGGCAGTATCATGCACTATATGTTAATGCATCATCCAAAGACTAGTCTAAATCCATGCTGAAACCATTCCAAAGCAATTAGATTAAGGCAGATGAAGCCTTAAGTCGTTCAGAGAAGTACCATAGCCATAGCATCATATTTCCATATTTAGCCCTTTAGAGCATTTTAAAAATAAATAAAACAGAAGCACACGAAATACATAAAAAAAAGATATAATTTGATTTCATTAAGTACACGAAGCCAATATAGCAAAATCTCGTTATGCTTGCTCACTAAATGCAAATGCAAATGCTAATATGAAGCTCTTTAAAACAGATTTTAACCATTTTTTTAATATTTAAATAAACACATTCTAGGCGCGTAAAGTGTACAGATTGAGTGTGGGTGTATCGTGTAGTGGAACTATCATGCCGGTCTATAAATTTATTAAATTCTGATTTTCATTCAACATGTCAACTACCCAATTAATAAAATACAAATAAATGAATGGGTAGTATATGCCCCCATATGCTAAATTGATAATCCATCATATCTGACTAATCAATTCGCAGCAATCAATAAAATACCAATTAAACCTTGATTGAGAGGTAATATTCATGTTATTTATATGTTCATTATATCTTTCTCAACTCTTTCTTGATCAGAGGCAACGAAACTTGGTTGATTCGTCGATGCAAGAAGTCCAGCCCACATCCTGTCAGTCAGCTTGACCTTATTTTGTTTCTCCGTCACACGCTGCAACAAGATGTTCGATGATCAGATCAGCTGATATATTACATAATGCGAGGAAAAACAAGCAAAAAAATAATATGAGATTGAGAAACTAAGACATAATTTTCAGTTACCTAAATGATGAGGGATCAACTTACTCAAAGAGTAACTCTTATAGAGTTATTCTTCGTACTCATCATTCATTTTCTTGAAGTCTAATGATTGTAATAAATAGTTAATCTTAACCATTAAATTTCAAAAAAATCAATAATTAGGATGAAGAGTAACTCTTTTAAAGTTACTCTTGAAATAACTTGATCCCTCCTCTAAATGAGTGAAGGGCCAATAATTATTTTCCATAATAGTGAAGTGCCAAGATAGTCCTACCCATAAATCATACACACTTAAGAGAAAGTAGTCATATATAGAACAATTATTATCAAACTATCAATGTCTTTCCACTTAAGATATCCAGTTATAATAAGAAATGAAAAATGGAGAATGTTATAAAAGTTGATAGCCAGATTCAACTTAATCTTGAGAAGTCTCAAATGGTGTTTGTAATGGAACTAAAAAGAGCTTCAGTTTTCTTGATAATGATGTTTTAGTGTCAGATGGAGGAAGTGGATTTCGTGGTGAATCTATTTCCAGGGTTCAAATTCAATAAATTTTATCAACCTCCTGGGATTTTTTTTCAAGAAAAAAAAAAATAATCTTCTTGATTTTGTGCCGGGCTGGCAGGCAGGCTTTCCTCTCTTCAGTCATCTACTATCTAACTTTTCTAAATAGTTAGTCCTGGTTAGATCAGTTCAGTTTTTTTTTTCCAATAAAAAAGAGTCTCTTCAAAAGACTCATGTATGGTGTTTTCCTCAATGCATATCAGAATAAAAGAAAAAATATATATATTTTGCTTGTGTAGAAGATTGCCAAATGGAAAAAAACATAGCAGGTTGTTAGAGGAGAATCCAGGTGGACACTAGGAAAGCTTCTTCAACAATAAGAATCAAAACTACTACAAGGCTTATTCTAACAGGCCGGGGTACAGGTCGTGCATTTTGAACAGTTAGCCTTTTGAATGATGAGAATGAATGCTAAGTCTGGAAGTCATGGAATTCATTCAATGGCTAAATTCAATAGATATTTCATATATACTATTATTCTATTCCACAATCCTTGCTGTTTTAGTCTAGGAAGGTTTTCTATTGAATTGTAATCTGTAAAAACTAATAAATTACAGAAGAAAGTAACAAAAGATATTTAGGTTAGAAAAATTCAAAGGTGGTTAACACAATACAAAAATGTATCAGAAAATAATTAAAACAAAACAACAACAAAATACTAAAATTGTTAAGCGCAGCATAATTTTTAGCAATAAAAGTAATTTACGTGAATTGAATATAAACATGAGCTAATGGAATGAACCACTCACAGCAATAGGGATATAAGCCTGTTTACTGTTCACAGGCCCGACTGTGAAGCCAGTATATCCAGCCATAGCTCCATGAACAGCACCATGAGCAATCTTGTGGGTATCATGCCCTCCACGAGATGTACAAAGAAAGGTTCCACCACATTTACGGATATCGTTAACCACTTTAGGAGTCAACGTCATGGTATTTTTTGAATAAAACCCTTTAAATCCTCCCTAAACCAGTTTCAGGATTAACGTGATGACTAATAAGAACTCATGAAAAGATCATAAAAGGCAAATACTAAGTTGCTAACCAATGTCCAAAGAGTTCGGGCATTGGTTAATGAAACAAAATTAGAAAATATTTACGTCCTTTTTACCAAACCCAAATTAGAAGCTTAGCTTGGTCTTTTTTATAAGAACCAATCACCAATCTAGAATGTCTTCCACATTATTTTTTTTTCTTCGCAAAAATACCCTTAAATCTGAATCATTTTTCTGAGTTCAATAAATAGTGTGTGTTGTATATTAGTGCCTGTATTTTTTTTTCTCATCATTTTAATAAATTAGTTATAAAAAAAATAGATTTAAACCAGATATGATGCATTAGTCATTCAACAAACAAAAAAATAGTCATAACTTATTGAACTTTATAAAAAGAATAAACAAATAATCATTAAGTCTTTAATTAACAAAAGCAAGGAGTATTATATTTTAACAGATAATCAGATCAGAATATTATAATTTCACAAAACTCACCTCAATCCCTAGTATATATCTTCAACATCATACATGTTGTTCAAGCCACATACAATTCCTAATCACTGTATTAATTCCTGGGCATAATCCACCACAAGTCAATATGCAGGCACGTACTTCTTCTGGCTTGAAATAAACCTAATATTAGAGGAAGGCATCATCAGTTTCTAAAGATTACAAATGAACAGACATTTCCATGTTTTATACCTTTTCTCGAGGTCCTGTACGCCGAAAATGAACTCCTCTAGGACTTTCCTTTTGAATAACAACCTGGACATGAAAGGTTATAAGAAATGTAGGGAAATGCTAAAGGTGGGACATCAATCATTCATAAAGAAAATAATTCCACAAACAATCGCCCAGAGGATTGTGTCACTCACATTTTGAGCAACCACGTCTTCAGGGCTCACAAAAGTTTTCCTTAAAGTATAAAACAATTTTAAAAAAGAATCATATTAAAACAATTAAAAGAAAAAAAAGTTTGAGAACTAGAAAATGTAATCCTTGAAGTTACAATGCAAATTCACAAACCTTTCTATAAAAAAAATTGCAAGAAGTGAACTTAATTGACAATTGAGTAGCCTTGGCTCTTTTGCAATGGGTTTGGATATGACTGCAAAAGAAAAAGAAATGCATTAGATATTAGAAATCAAATCACTGATATGGTTAGAAAAGAAGAGAGGAAAAAAACATATTAGGAGGGAAAAAGTCCCTTTTGAAACAACTAATACACCAGAACAAAGAAAATCAAACACTCAACATTGAAGAGCCTCAATCCCTTTACAAATTGACAGAAACCTAGGTTGACAAAATCCCTCATAAATGTGTTCATTCTCAATTTGGTCTCTCACAAATCATTTTTGTTAATGTAGCCCCTTATTAACTCATTACTAAATATACATCAATTTATCCTCCCTGCAATCAAAATTTACCTTGAATTCAGCTCCCAAGTGGCAAAATTGAAGCCAATTTTGACCAGTGACAGTGAGGCACTGACTTGTAAAAATTGATCCATGACTATGAGTATGAGGGACTAAATTGAGATTGAACATATTAATGAGAGACTAAAATAAGGTTTTGGACTCAATCCACAATAAAATTCCCCAAGGAGAATGCTGTCTTCACTCTTCACAGCAATTATTTTTTATCCGTAATAATGAAATCAGGAAGATTTACAATAACTTACGCACACTTGTCTAACCAACTGAGTTATACCCTCTTGATTAACAAAAGTACTTTATCTTTGAAAAAAAATATAAAAAATTAAAATTTATTTTAAGATAAAATAGTCCATATTAAGTTTTTACAATTAAATCTAATCATACTTAATCATACTTTTTTTAAGTTTAAAGTATAAATTGTTAGGTATGATTTCAAAAGTTACAGGGTGATTTCTGATTGGTTTACACTTCACAGTGTAAAATCTCTACATTGATAGTGGAAAATAAAAGTTTAACTGAAATATCAAAAACTATATTTACATAATAATATATTTAGAGTTTAATGGTGATGCACTAACATCACAAATCATCCTATTATGACTTTTAAAGTAATTATTATAAAAGTCAACAAACTTACTTATGATGGATTGTGTACTATATGAAACTATTTTACACTCTCAATAAGTGTTATCAAACCCAAGCTCAACAGGGATCCAGTAACCTAACTGGATCGGTTATGTAATTGACTTGGTTAAACCTGATCGGGTTGGTCACCAAATCCCGATTGAACATTTATAATAGATATATTTATAATTTTGAATTTTTAATATATACTAATCAAATCAGATCAATTACTGACCCATTGATTGGACCACTGATCCATTAACTCACTATCTCAATCGGGTCAACCATCATACCCGATTTCACAACTATGCTTTCACTACATAGTCTAATTTCTCATATTTTTATCTACAAAATAAAAAATAGAATTTAAATTAAAAAAATCATATAATCATGTCATTTATTACACTTTCTACATTTTTTGAGGTCTTACGTGCTTGTCCACAGAATCACAATCATGGAAACAGATTGAAAACGATAAGCAACGGAGTGGTACCGGCAAATTGGGAAAGATGTCGGTGAGGTGCGGAACTTCTTCGAGGACAAAATCGTCGTAATTCTCGGATAGATTCGAAACCTGAATGGCTGTTACCGCGAGCTTGTTTTGGCGGGAAATCGACGGAGGCTTCCGGCGAAAGTTCCGGAGTTTCGGGAGAATCGCGGCAGTTGCGGAGTGATTGGACGGCAGAAAGAGGGAGAGAACGGAGGAGAACGGGCTTTGGAGAAGAAACGAAGAGATCCATAACAGTTTTTTTTTTGGGAAATGCTGAAACTTTGCACCAGATATTGAATGAATGAATAAATAAGCCTCGCTCCTTTGTATTTGGATTACGTTTTCAGTTAGTTGATAACAAATAAGTACAAAATATGAAAATGGCCTTTCTATTTTAAAAAGCTAGCGACCATTGACTTCCATGGCTGAAAACATATTCTTCACATGTTGTGAACTATCTTTAAATGACCCATCATAAAATAATAATAAAAACTAACAATTTTTTTATCATAATACTAAAAATTAATGTGACAGCGTTTAAAAAAATATCAATGTCAATTAAAAAAAAGTGGTAATAGAAAGAAAAAAAAAAGTTCTAAACTTTGATTAGTCAAAATTTAGATTAGGAACTCAATGAAAATTCAAGGTTCTAGGAACTAAAAAATAATAAATCATAATTCAAATGAATGTTAAAACTTTTAATAGAGAAACACTTTTGTTAAGTTTAAAAGATCTAGTAATGGAAACATTTTTAAAAGACATTAATTTGTATTTTGTTGAGTTATAAAAAAATTTGTCAAGTGCATTAACACAAAAAGACTTAAAGTCATGTATCAGTTGACAGGCGACCGAAACAATATGCAGTCATCCAGCTTCAAATACATGATTATGAAAAAGACTTAAGTCATGGGTTGATGGATGGGCGACCAAAACAATACAAAAATTACATTAAATATGACAGAGGGTGTTGAAAAGTCAAAGAAGGAGGAGCTTATTAATGGTTAAAAATTGCTTATGCAACATAAAATAAGCATAGAAGGAAATTGACGAGGCAGTTGCATTACTTACAATTTTAAGTTTAAAAATATCATAGATAGATAAATAGATGGCATTCCAATCAACAGCATTACACCTTAAAAATCAAATACGAAAGAATGTTGTTTAATATTCAATTTAATCTATGCTCCTACAACAAGGGCCGAGATGACCATTGAATATTTCCTAGTGCTCCTTCATAGCTTTGCTCCATTGCTCCTCAAAATGCTTGATAAAAAACAATAACCACCATACATTACTGGAGGCAACAATAACAACCAAGCCTTTTTTCTCTTGAAAATTACTTTCCCTTCTTAATATACTCCATCCAAACACACCCTTTACACCAGCAGGATTTTGTATGATCATAAACCTTGGAATCTTGTCTACCAGATGCACAGAAATATAGGGTCATTCATATTTACCATCATTTTGTTTCATTCTCTTGTGATCACCAATCATCTGAGCTGTACTCACTAGATTCTGGCAACAAGGGTACAGCAGCACAGCAGAATGACTCCTTGTCCTTAAGAAGTAGACAACTGCCATCAGAATTCCATTTCAGGTCTATTATAGTAAACTGCGGTAGAGGAACATGAACACAATAGGCACCAGATGGGGTCCACATATACAAGTGAGTGCTTCCAGTGCAAAGAACAAGGCGTGTGCATGTTGGGTCCCAAGCTGCAGCTCTGATAGGATCCTTATGCACTATGATTGCAGCAAGCTCAAGATGTCGAATATCCCATATCCAAAGTACTGTAGGCATACTATCATTACGAGTACATATGTATTGGCTATCATTGCTCCATGACAAAATACCTGCAATAAAAATGAGTTTAGTCATACAGGAACCTTTATTTATAGCTTTTCCAAAAGCTATCAAGCAAAACCAACAACAGAAGACATTCGATGAGTCCAAAGACAAACAGTTGGTTCAGTCTGTTCAGTAAACTACAATTGAAAGGAAACTGAAGGGATACTGCAGACACCAAAGCATATTCAATAAAGAATATGAAGAACTAATAAAGGATACAATCCAAAGATCAGAGAAAGAATAATAAAGTAGTCCCTAGTACAGTGACGGACCCACGTTCAAGCTACTGTCCGCAAGTGCGGACACAAAAATATTACCCATTACTTTACTGTTAATGGTAATACATTGAGTTCAGTTGCTAATGGGTCTAAGGGAATGTGAGTTCAGCAGTGGTAATACATTGAGTTTAGCTGCTAATGTGAGTCATTGTTGCTCCACAGCTTACACAAAAATATTACCCATTGCTTTACTGCTAATGGCCAGTGGCACATGTTTCCAAATAGTGGCAGACCCACATTCAAGCCACTTTCTGGTATTTTTTTTTTCTTTACTGCGCCAATCCCTACAACACACCTAATATTACCCATTATCACCCTACTTTGTGCCCTAAACACTACCAAGTACCTTGTGTGACCCGTTCCTTATTTTATTATATGTTTTGCATAGTAAGAAAACAAAGTTAGGATAGTTTGGACTGATTCATCTCTTCTCAAAAGTCTGCATCTTTTTAATTTTAATTTTCTGTCAAACAGTAAAACCGATTTTTTGTCCCTATGTATGGGCTACAGTTCCGATATTTTTTGCTTTTTGCATAATTTAAATTTTCTTTTACAAAAAAAAAATTCAGGGGCACTGCCCCCGAACCCCTGCCACAAGTGTGCGGACATAAACAAATTTTCCTGGGTCCGCCACTGCCCTATTATATATTTTTGAGTTGGGCGAAGATTCCAAATGTATAAACCTAGAAACTATGTTATAAGTCATGGTGGATGGCTCTGTCTCAAGACCATGTTGACCATGTTAACATAGAAACTGAATAATATTATGATGATGTGATACTGTCCAATGTTTACAGGGTATTCACTAAAAAGTGAAAGGTTGTTTTTCCATATTCTAGTCATTTGATTATTAGTTCACAACGATATACTCAGGCCCTTGGGAACAGTGTTGTTAAATCGTAGAGTCTACGTAGAATCGGTGGGATGAGTTAAATCGTAAAATCGTAAAAACGTAAATTGTATATAAGAGTCTACTTCAAGGGGGTGCAAAACTCAAAAACCCATTTCGAAAATGTTATATCAAACTGCAGAAAGAAAAAAATGGGTGCAGAAAGCAATGAGGCCCAAATAACTAAACCTAG
>PYAF01002184.1:597236-662971 GCA_007407185.1 Glycine tomentella | reverse complement strand
AAAAACCCCCCCCCCCCCCCCCCGCGGGCATCTTGGAATTTGGATTCAATGAGCCTGAGCCATCACAATGCAGTGTTTACAACCTGTGGAATTATCGTCTCATGTCTCCATACCATCATTTTCCCATCAAATTTAGTGTTTCTGTTCCTATGCCTGAATTTTCCGAGACTTCATTCACTTGAAGTTTCAATTTACTTTACTACCATAAACTGCCTCATGTACCTATAACAATTCTGTTATCTGTACTTAAAATCTAAAACATCAACTTTCATGAAAGCTAGTGTCTAGTTGAGTTCCACCTTCCAAGTCAAAATTTCAACCTCTTTAGCTACAGAAATCATCATGCTCCACCGGATATCACCCCCATTTTATTTTCCTACAAATCTAAGTATCTAACAAAGAACCATCAAGCTTCACTTCTCTAAATAAACCCCATTTACACCACAACTTTCTAATTCCTCAGAAATATGCATATGCAAAATAACCTAAAAGATTTTTTTTTGTCATGTATGGAAAAAGAAGAAACAACAAAGAAAATCCAGATCCCGTTTCCTAGCCATGACTCCCATGTTCTTCCTATAAGCTTAAATCCTCAACACAACCCAACACAAATCACAAACTGGGTGTCCCCAAAAATCTAAGTCCCATAAACTCAAAACTCGAAAGAGTGCACTCCATGGGACCCACAACAAAAAAATAAATTGAAAATTGAAGCAGCGTTTGAAGAAGGGTATCAAAAAAACGAAACCTTGAAAGCAACGGTCTCCCGAATGACGAGACGATAATCAACAGCAACGGCAATGAAGCGAGCGTTGGGAGAGAAACAACAGGGACCCGTTTGCTTGTAAGATTCAGTGAACTCCATGGATCGATTTTTATCACCAAATGGCAAATGGGGGTGGTTGGTTTTGCTTCAAGTTTTAAACTTTACATAGAAAGAAGGAGAAGAAGAAAGGGTGCATAATAAGTTAGGTTGTGGTGAGAGGTGAGTGGAGTTAAACTATCAGAATGGTGAGTGACAGAACAGAGAAACGTAGTAAGTAGATCTGGAAATGGGAACCCTGTCTCGTTGTCTTGTTGCATAAATTCCTTTGAGAGTGAGACAGACAAGATTTTCAAATCCTTTTATGCATTTGCAAAATAAGGTACTAGTCGGTAGTACCGTTAAATCATAAATTCATTGGGTGTGATGCTTTTTGTTTCTTTTTTTGCCTCACCCATGTAGTGTTTGAACGGATAATTCGAATTCAGTCAAATAAACTGATATAAAAAAAAAAAATCTTGTTTTTAATATGAGAAGGGCTGAGTATTTAAGAGGGTATTTGATTTTGAAGGAGTGTATTAAAAGGTGGGTTTGTCGTGACACATTTTTTTATTCATAAGTAGAGAATAATAGATGATGTCATGTCCTATTTTTTTAGTAATATAAAACAAAATAATTTATAATATAACACTTCCTGAAGAAGAAAATTAAGTTGAAGAGTTTGTACAAAGAGAATGTAATTGTTTAAGCAGAATATATGAATTTTTATAAAATTTATGGCTATGATGTATTACAAGTTTACAATAGTAGTAGTTAAAACTAAAAAAGGTATTAGCTCGATGATATGATTGACATGTAAGTATGTAGTTTTGTTAAAAAATTAATATGCAGTCAAAATTTGATTTTTATGCCCGTTTGTATTTAAGAGTATTTTAAATAAATTTCAGAACTTTGAAATATTCATCTATGACTATCAATAGTTCAAAAATATTTCAAGTTAAAAAAGTAATTAAAAGATAAAATAAATTAAAGAACGGGTATACTAAAAATTAATTTTATCTTTTTTATATCCTGTTGTAGATTTTGTATTAGAATTTTATCAGGTGATGTGAAGTATTTTATTAATTAAGAATAATATTTATTATAAAAAATCATAAACACATTTTAAAATATTAAAACATTTTTAAGCATGTTTTTGGACTGTTATTTAATTTCTTATGCTTCTTAAACATATTTTGTTTTGTTGAATTCCTTTTATAAAAGCATCTTCTCAAATAAAAGTTGTTATATTTTTCACATGACTCAAAAAAAAAATAAAGATTGTTTAAATATGTCAATCGACTCTGTTTTTAAATAAATAGGATTCAAGATTATTTTTTTAACGTTGCTCAACCTTTAACATATACATTATTTTTTTCTAAATAATCTTCACAAAATTCAAGTATCAACTCCTTTATACTTGAAAGTTTGACTTTCGTTAGAACCTTCAATCCTTTATTACTTATGTGGTTCAATGATTGACCATTTTGAACCATTTTATAAATAAAATATCAATATAAATCGTTTTCAAAACAATTTATTAATATAAGTTTCTTTTTATCATTGATTGATCAAAAGTACTAGTTTGACTAATAGTTTTAAGGAAAATATGCCGTGACTTATTCTTTGACACATGTCATCTATTGGTCAAATATGCAATTTTGATCTATCAATGATTAAAAGAGATTCGTGCTAGTAAATTATTTTGAAAGATATTTATATAGTAAGTTGTTTTGAAGAATATCTATCAATAGTCAATCACTCGACTAAATCATCTATATCATTATTCTTTACTTATGTCTTTAGCAACATCTATCTCCCATCAACATATCTTTCTAGGTAGTCTTGGTCCCTAAGAAAATTGTCTAATCACGATGGTCATAAGGGACTAGGTTCAAGTACACCACACACACAAAAACATGTCTTATTCATAATGTACAAAAAGCCTTTTTTCTTATAATGAGCAACAATCATGTCCCATCGACTTAGTTTCATTTGCTTACACCAGTTTATCAATCTAGGCTTTATCAAGCGTACCTATTCAGATAAGATTCAAATGCATCTTAAGTATATGTCTTATCTCCTTCAACATGAGTGTTTCTTTTTCCATTATTTCCATTATTATTATCGAGTCACTTCTCCTATGCGCAAAATATTATTTGTGACATATTTATCCATATTCATCATACTAAAGTCCCCTTTATAATACAATGAAAAAATTATTTATGAAATATAACATGAAAGGACACTCCAAAATAAACTATCTAAAAAAACTATTCAATTGCAATCATAGAACACAATATTTAGAAACTTAGAAAAGAACATTATTATAATTGTTTATACTTTTAGCATCTTGAGCTCTATTGGATTAGTCCATCCAATCTTCTTATCACTCTTTAAGAATTTATATAGCTATTTTCTTTTGACCTTTTCTCCCAAATTTATACTAATTTCCTTTTGTAGGACACATAATATCTTGCAATAAAAATAAGTCAACTAGACTTATAAAGCTAAGTTAATCATTTTTCTTTTTTTTTTAAAAAAAAAATATATTAATAAATATGGAATATATACCTTCTAAGAAAATATTTAATAAACTACTTCAATAAATTGTATTTGATATAATTTATTAAATATTTTCTTTTACATAAACCAATATCTCTAATCTAAGTTTAAGGTAAGAAAAAGAAAAGGAAAAATTACATTTAAAAGCTAACAGAAATATATACTTCCTGATCTTACGTCTTCCAATAGATACAAATGCAAAAACTCGTAATATAATTTTATATACAAAATCCAACACAAAATTTTATTTATCATTTACAAAGGAATTTAAAACTGAATCTGCAAGATTAGAGATTGAGAATGAGTTTTAACCACCAGAAAATACAGACCAAGGCTATATACTTATCCCGTAAGCTATAAATCTATAAAATTGAGACATTCCTCTTGAGAAGATTGAGGCTATATACTTATCCCGTAAACTATAAATCTATAAAATTAAGACATTCCTTTTAAGAAAATTGACGGTATCTCTACTCTACACTTCTGTGATCACCTTCATAACACTGCAAGTGTCACTGCCATAAGGTATTATATGCTGATTGATTGAGAATATACAGAACTTTCCTAGTTGTAGATTTTTACAGACTTCTCAAATGTGTGATGATTCTGCAAAATTGAGAAATAATCTTTGTAGAATTCTGAAACCTGCAACATCAAATATTCCCAGTGACTTACATTCACAGTTGTTATTGCATTTGGATTAAGTTATCAATAGTCCGGTCCAAACATTTTCTATTTTCATTTCTTGTTTCATAGATAATTACCAAAAATTTGTTATCATTTTGCTTCCTGTTTCCAAATATTTATGAAAATAGGATTTTTGATGTTTTCACTGTTTTCTGTACAAACCATTGAAAATAAGTATTTGACAAAATAAGCCATTTTAGAACAAGTTTCTTCTATGCTTAGTTTCTCTGCCTTTCTGGATAGTTTTCTTATATCAATTAGACCTTATTGCGTTTAATTTCATATATGTAATCCATTAGAATACATTCAATATGATCTGGGTTAACAAAATATTTCCCACAATGCAACTTATATTCTAGAAACCCAAAACCATTCAACCCTATCCATATGTGCAGATAGGAAATAGTTCATAGAAGTCCAGTTTATATTACTGGACAAAAAGTTCAGAAAATCACATTGCAAAAATATGGTCAATTTAGTTTTTGATTGCTACAGAAAATCTAAGGTTACAGGTTCAAAACTAATCCTATGTTGCTATATTTTCATAGTAATTAGATGTAACAGAATATAATCAATTAACCATGCATAAAAAGTAATACCTCTTTTTTTCTTTGTATTGTTTTATCTACCCTAAATTTTGGATGACTGTGTGCTAGATCCACATTTTAGGGTTGCAGTCTTTCAGATAGTGTGCATATACCACTTAAACAACTATTGGGCGATCCCCCAAAGGAAAGAAAGAAGCCAGTCCCCAATATTGACCTGGTTAACTGCATAGGACCTTTTTGGAGCACTATTAGCGTGTTCCAGTCCAAGATATTGCTCCCAAGCACCATATATATCCCTTCTCTAAACAATCAAACAGTGCAAATTTGTAATAACTTAATCATGTAGAAGTCAAACGTATGCCTAAATAGATTCCATTGATAGCCTTGGACTTGTACATACACAACCAAAATGAAAAATCAACACTAGAGAAGACTGGTTGACGACCTGAAACCGATCAGAAACAAAAACTGAATCTTGTAGGTATTCAGGATGAGCATGTAACACAAATTCAAATCTCTACTGTAAAGACAGACAACACAAGGAAAAATATATCAATTGTGAAATAAAACCTTGGTAGATCTACACCCAGAAAGTAATTGAAGCAGGACTGAAACACAGATGAACCAGACATTCACATAATTTAATTACAATGCAGAAGAAAAAACAAAATCTTAACATAATTAGTAAAATATGCATCAATGTCCCATAAAAAATGTTGACACTACTAAAAAATCGTGATTTTATATGGTTATGTAAAATGTTGACACTACTAAAAAATTGTGAGTTTACATTGTGATCAACAAGACAATTGTACCCTGCAGCCCAGGAGAATAGCTTCCATCGAGGACTCTGATACCAGTTTATAGAAACTAAATGGTGACCGGCTGCTTTAAAATACTCTCAGATAACCATTTCATTGATATATGCAATTTTTTTTTATAAATAATTATTTTGATTCCTAAATGTGTAAATTAAGTAACACTTTAGTCTAGAACAAAATTTCTAATTTTAGGGACAATTTTTCTATTCGCATATATTACTATATTCCCATAATCAATAATCAAACTCCTATCACATGGACCCAAAATACACAAAACATTTGTGGTTAACATATTCCTCAGGCAATTTTCAAGAAAATCTTTATACAACATTTTTTGGTTTTTATTTGCTCCCTGATGGAATATTGTCCTAATGTTAAAACTGGCTGCACTCTAAAATGCAAAATTGCATTCTAGAATGAACTTTTCGAGAAGGGCAAAAAATCAGAAAGCAATAGTGAAAGTCTAGTGCAGGAAACAACAACTTCCAATGCACCATCATCAATCTACTAATAAATTGGGCCTATGTCCTTTATCAATTGGACCCCCAAAATTTGCTATTTTCATGTCCTTACTTTTTGAAAACTTGCAAAAGACATTCTTCCCCTTTCCCTCCCTCACTCCTCACTCTCATAATTACCCCCCTCCTTATTTTAATCATTAGATTTAACAAAATTGAGATTTTGTTATGTAAAATACACAACAGATTCATTTTGTATCTAAACCTAATACACAACACAATCACATTTTCATTATATAATTTTTTAGCACCTCCTCTTACACAACGAACATACATTTTCTGTTTTTAGTTAAAAATTTATAAAAAAAATTATAATTATTGTAGATATAAGTGACCTATTTTTAACATTAATATTTTAATTGTGATATAAATTATCTTTTTTTTATTTAAATTTGAATTAATAATGACACAAGTTACCATTTTTATTATAATCAAATTAATTATGATACAAATTAGTATCATAATTAATTCGATTACCTTTTTTTATAAATGGTAACTTCTATCTAATTCAATTTATTTGAACCAGGTAATTTATCTGGTACTAACTATTGTTAAAAATGATAAATTGTATCTTATTTAATTTCAATTAAAAAAAGATATTTATATTACAATTAATTTGATTACTTTAAAAAGATAACTTATATCTCTAATTAAATAAAAAATCATAAAAAAATATAAATAGAAATACGTCTCTGTTGTGTATTTTTTTACACCCCTCTTATACTATGAAAACATGTTTCCATTGTGTGTTTTGTCAACAAAATCATGATTTCGGGATAAGGGTAGTTTTGGAACAAAGAAAAAAGTGAAAATAGCATTTGTGGAGGTGAGAATAGTATCACCCATGTGTAATTCGGACCTCTTGAACGCATGTTGTTATTTTTAAAATCAGATTGTAAGCGTAATTTAATTATTTCAAATAAGTTGTTTACTCGTAATGGGACCTGTTCTTATTAAAAGTAGAAGTGGACCTGGGCATTGCACGATTTTTTTAAAAACAAAAGGCAAGAGAGAGCAAAAAAGAGAAAAAAGTTGTAAAAAAAACTTGAAAACTGTCCAGCTGAGATGTAGCGACAGACCGTTCATATAATACTATTAATAATGAGTTCAGTACAAATGAAATTTTAGATCATTTAATCGTAAAAACATTGATATTACATCACGAACCAGTCGTGAAAGCTTAAACTATTATATTACACGGATATACGATTTTATATTAAGTGTTAGCATATTGTTCAGCACCTTGATTAGAATTCATGTAAGTCTTATTAATTTAAAAATAATATATACCCATCAATTAAGAAATGACACTTAAACATTTAATTGAATTTATATGAATTTCATCAAATAGCAAAGTGTGTAAGAAAGAGTGTTACAAATATACGTTGATAGCATATCATTTCTATTAATGTGTGAAAGTGACACTGCAAACATTGCTTGTTCACTAACCAAAAGAGGAAAACACTCAAAAGTTTTACAAATCCACGTTCCCCATCCCGCCGAAAGCAGGAATAAACAGGAGAGTATTTTGGGCGTTTATGGAGTGTCGGTTTTGATCCGTTCCAAAGCTAAGAGAATTGTTTGTTTCACAACTTCAAGCATGTCAAGTTAAAACGGAAATGTCGTCAAGAGGATTAGTTCAGTTCGTTGTTAGTTAATGTAAGATACGATATTCGATTCTTACAAATTAAATAAAAACTGAAAAGGCCAAGGTGTGTCACGGTAATACGTGACCAGTCACATCACATTGTTAATAATCTAAGCATATAATGTACACGTACCTTAACCCTTGAACATTATAATAATAATACATGCCTTGGTCCAATGCCGGCATAGCTACTTCCAACCTTGCATCATGTACAGACACATAGTCTTCCTCTGAATTTTCTTCTTTTTTTTGGTCTATATGGCTTGAACATGTTGGCACATTCGTTATGTCCATCTCAGAAACGCTTCTTCTTTGATCAAAACTGAAGTCAAAGCCTGTTGTCAAATATAGTTTTTGGTTTCATCAGAGTTAATTTGAGTTGTTCAACGGTGCAGTGCAACTACACGTCTTAAGTTCTCTTTGTGCACCACCATCACCTCCTAGAACATCCATAACACCCTCACTGCCACGTGCCAAGTTGGAAAATCTGTAGTGGTTGAGGAGAAGAACGGACGGAGAAACTAAGTTCAAAGGCTTAATCTATTTGGAAAATCCTAATCTTGGGTGATCATATTCAGGGTCATGCTTTGATTCTTGTTCCCTTTTTGATTCTGATTAGATATGTGGTTATATACTGAGTGATATTAAAAGTTGTGGGTTAAGTTTGTTAGGTATATATACTTTTCTTCTGTTTGCTTAGTTGGTCAACTTACATAGTTACATGCACAAATGTAGATTTTTTCTGATAGGGATAGATTATTCAACACTGTAAGGCAAAAGTAATTGATTCAAAAGGGAAGTAGAAATTAATGTTAACTGCATTTTCTTAATCATTTACCTTGAGGGATTCATCATTCATGTTATGTACACACTTGACCATTCTTAAGTTCTTATCAATTGTCATACTTAAAATGATTTATGTTTTGACTTGGAAATAGTGGTTTCGGTTACAAATTTTTTGATAAAATTTGGAAATCAAGTTTGCAGTTAAAATCCTGGTGTACCTAGAAGGCTAGAAGAGTTTAGTTTGTTTCCTAAATGGTTTATGATGAATACTGAGTTCACCCTATAGGTTCTTTGCTTTATATTCCTTTTTATCTCCTTCAAGTATTTGGTTGCAATATGAAATCTTATTAGACTGATCTTGTACTTTCCAACTGTCTACAGATTATGGATTTGGTTCTTTATATGTTAATTTTTAATGTTTTTTATGAAGTTATATTAAACTTTCTTTATTGTGATTGCACCTGACAGATCAGGGAACTTCAGATTCACAATGGACCAGAAAGATATCAGATTCTTGACTACAACTATTGACAGTTTCATTCAAGATCGGTTAATCAACAAAGAACAAAGAACCCAACACAAGGAGCAGTGTGCAGAGAGGTTAGCAGCTGAAGATGGAAGTTGTGACAAAGACACTGAGGTGGAATACTCTGATCAAGCAGTATTAGCAAATCTGGATTGGGGTATTGAAGCCCTTGAAGAAGCTATCAATACCTATAACTTGGAAACTAAGCTTGCAAGACTAGATTATGCCGAAAAAATGTTGCAAGTGTGTGCAATGTTGAATCCTAAGCAAAAGACAGCTGGAGTGCCAAACTACTACCTCTCAGCTTGGGCACACCTAAATCTATCTTACTTATGGAAGTTGAGGAACAACGTTCAAAATTGTGTTTTCCATGCTCTTGAGATGTTCATTGTTGATCCTTTTTTCTCGCGGATTGACTTTGCTCCTGAACTCTGGAAAAACCTGTTTCTTGCACACATGAGCTCAATTGTGGGGTGGTATTCAGAGGAGAGGCATAGGCTTATGATGGAAGTGATACCTGACTCTTCTGATTTGTCCTTTACAGCTGATTTTGGTCAATTTTTCAATGAATCTTTGGTATTTTCTATGAGGCCACGTCAACTAGACAAATTGCAAAAGCTGGAGCAGCTTTATGGTGAATCATTGGATGAAAATACACGGCTATGGTGGCTCCTAGGTTGCCTATTGCAGAGCCCCCAGTGACTCCTATGCATGAGTTGAGCCGGTCTGTTCCTGATTTCGTAAAATTTGGTCCTATTTTGCCCAAGAGTGCTGGCTTTTCTTTGACATCAAGATCTAAAGATGGTGTAAATGAAACAATCAGGTTAGGGTTCAACAACAACGATAAAGCCTTGTGCGTGTTCATACACATAAATTTTAAATTCTTTGAATCTGTGTTCACATGGGTGTTAGTGTTTTGTGTGTGTTCTACAATTCAGTACGAAAAGGTTTGTTTTATTGGTTTATATCATTTGAGATTCATAATACCTGTACTTTCTGGATGCTGAATTTCAACAGAGATAATTCAACTTCCATCCATTCAAAGGTGGAGAAATCATCCATATGGGGTGCTAAGGTGATACGAAGATGTCTAATGCTTGTTGTCAGTAATATAGCTTTTGAGGTACATGAATTTAGAGTAGCATTGAGCATAGGCCTTATGATAAATTATCACATGCAGGAGAGCATCATGGAAGAGAATGAGCTTGATGATGCTTCTATGGATTCAGCTAACAAAAACAATATTTTCTCGCCAGAAATGAAGATGGTCAAGGATGAGGATATCGAGCCAAAGGTGCCTCTATCAAACCAGAAGAATCAAATTCATTCTCCTGATATCTTCTCTCCCTTGGATTCCCCAAGAACTGGACCAAATAATTCATCTACAAATCCTGATACAAACAGTAAAAGAGAACCCAAGTATCTTCGCTTACTGTCCACATGTTTGAGGGACTCAACTATTTCTGATCCTCTATCTTTGGACATGAGCAAAGATCATATTTTAAACTCTGATAACGAAGTAATGGTATGCCAGATAAGATCTATATAATCCCATTTGTTATTTATTACTCGTAACTATTTTAAGTGTAATGCCTATTGCTCAAGTTCAACTATGTAATGGTTCTTTGGAATATAGGCCTCGAAGAATACTCAGAGGAAAAACAATAACCAGACACTAAGTATGAATGATGACGATGAGAATAGCCTAGGACTAAATGATGGGTAATCACCATTTCTGGTATTTCTTTATATACTCTAGGATGCTCTTATAGTTCTTATGCTAATCTTTGGGCTTGTGGCAAGTAAAAAACATCATTTCACTCCTGTTGTTGAAATATGTTTGAGTTTGCAGTTCCCTTTGTGAAAGTGATGAGAGAAATCAAAGCAGCATTTCATTGCCAAAATTAGAGAAACTGACAATTGGATCAAAACCACCCAAAGACTTTGTTTGCCCAATCACAGGTCAGATATTTTGTGATCCTGTCACCCTTGAAACAGGCCAGACCTATGAAAGAAAAGCAATTCAAGAGTGGCTCAGAATTGGAAACACAACATGCCCCATCACGCGGCAGCCTCTATCTGCAAATATGTTGCCCAAAACAAACTATGTTTTGAAGAGATTGATAACATCATGGAAAGAACAGAATCCTGAACTAGCACAAGACTTGTCTAATGCTAACACACCAAGGGGTTCTTCCTGTTCTCCATCTGAGAAAAACTTCACAATGATCTCCACTGCACAAAGAACAATTGATTCACCAAGTCTTAAGAGCAAAGAAAATTATATTAGACAAAGGAGCAACAGATTTATGCGAGTTTCTGTCGCAACATCTCCAACTAGTATGCTAACTCAAGCTGAAGTTGAAACAATTATGAATTCCTTGAAACCTTACATTTCAAGTCTCTGTACATCAGAAAACTTACAAGAATGTGAAGAAGCTGTATTGGAAATAGCAAGATTATGGAAAGATTCAAAGACTGATCCTCAGATTCATGCTTATTTATCAAAGCCAACTATCGTAAGCGGTTTGATGGAAACACTTTCAGCTTCTCTGAATAGAGAAGTTTTAAGAACATCAATTTATATTCTTTCTGAGCTAATCTTTATAGATGAAAGGGTTGGAGAAACTCTTAACAGTGTAGATTCTGATTTTGATTGCTTGGCTACTCTACTTAAGAACGGCTTGGCTGAGGCTGCTCTTCTTATTTACCAACTAAAGCCAGTTTTTGCTCAGCTTTCAGCACATGAACTTATACCATCTCTTGTGCAAGTGATTCAGAACACAAACGAGGGGTCAGATGATTTTCAGTTAGTTATAGACCCCAAAGTTGCAGCCATAGCAATTCTTGAGCAAATTTTAATAGGAGGGGATGAACATAGCAGGTCCCTTAATGCTTTGAGTGTGATTTCTGAAAAAGGAATTCCAGCCTTAGCGAAGTATTTGGAGAGGATGGAGGGAAGGAGGTTTGTTGTTTCCATACTTCTGTGTTGTATGAAAGCTGAAAAAGGTTGCAAGAGCTTGATAGCAAACAGAATTGAATTGTCTCCTGTTCTTGAATTATTTCACGCTGGAAATGATAATGTGAGAGGCATCTGTGTGGAGCTTCTCTCAGAATTGGTTCAATTGAATAGGTGAGCTAGCAGCTTGCTTATCACAAGCCAAAACTTATTTTCTCTTCAATTATTTACTCTCAAATAAAATATTCATTGATCTGCGATTGTTTTTATCTTGTTCAATATTTTGGATATGCATAACTAGAGTCTAGTCTCTTGATTCTATCTGTTAGAAAATAATAGAAACCCATAATCTTGTGCTTTTAGAAGTATCACGTCTATGTTTACACTAAACTGGAGAGACAAGAGCAACAATAATAGCACTTTTTTACCAATATTAACTCAGAAGGTGGGAAAAGCACAGATTTTTCATTGTATTCAGCAAAGATATACCTAAATGTTTTCCTCATAAACACTCCCCACATCCTAATTTACAGTAGTTCGTCTTTGTTATATTAAACTGTTATGTGCAGTGTTATTCCTCTTCCATCACCAATTCTAGTATTTATTATTTTTATTTTCATGGCATTACAGAAGGACAATCTGCAACCAGATATTACAGACAATCAAGGATGAAGGAGCATTTAGTACAATGCATACATTTATTGTATATCTTCAGATGGCTCCAATGGAGCATCAGCTTGCTGTTGCCAGTCTTCTTCTTCAGATTGATCTTCTGGTTAGCCTTTTGAGACCAATTTCTTGTTACTAAAATGTAATTTATGTTCTCCCATTTCCTTGCTATATTTTTGTTCTTGTCAAATCTTCAGGTTGAGCCACGAAAGATGAGCATTTACAGGGAAGAAGCTGTAGAGACACTAATAGAAGCACTTTGGCAAAAGGATTTCTCAAATACTCAAATGAAGGCTTTGGATGCTTTACTATTTCTTATTGGACATGTAACTTTGTCGGGAAAGTCATATACTAAAGCTTGGCTGCTCAAGATTGCAGGATTTGATCAACCTTACAATGCTTTAATTAAGGCCAAGCAGTTGGGGCAGTATGACAATGATTCAATGGAAACAATGGTTTGGGGCTATGTGGCATTTTGGTTAATGTTTGGGTTTAGTTGATAATTGATTTCTCTCCTTACTAACACCATTTTTTTTGTTATGTAGGAGGATGAAAAAAATGCTATGAACACTTGGCAGAAAAGGGTAGCTTTTGTACTTTGCAATCATGAAAATGGTTCAATATTTCAAGCTTTGGAAGAATGCCTAAGGAGTAATTCCTTAAATATGGCAAAATATTGCCTTGTTCTTGTCACATGGCTCACACACATGCTCTCTACTTTTCCTGATACCGGCATAAGGGATGTTGCTCGCAAATCCTTGCTTGATGAACTTATAAATGTCCTGCAGTCATCCAAGAACCTGGAGGAAAAGATCCTGGCTACCCTAGCCTTGAAAACTTTCATAAATGATCCAAGTAGGTTTATTTATAATAGTTGTATACACTATCTATGAGTTCTATACAAAGCAGTAATAAATTATAAACTGTCAATGTTTCAGTTGCTCAAGAAGCACTTAGAGCTTATGCTAAAAGCATCTACAGAATCATGAGGAAGATGAAAAAATATTCAACAGTAGCTGTTGATATTATGAAAACCTTACTAAACTTAAACTCTGTTGATATGGTGAGTACTGAGTAGAATGGTAATTTGGGATATGGTTCATTTCATTTAATATATCTGTTTAGAAAAATAACTACTTTAATTGTCTATTTTATAGACAGAGTTGTGGAGTTGTAAAGAAGTTGTTGAGTTAGATTTGAGCTCAAATGGAGAGGTGCTTTCTTTGCTTTATATGAATGGTCAGGTCTTGAGTGGACACTCTGATGGAACTATCAAGGTAGAGTGTCCTAACAATTAGAAACAGCGTGGTTGTGTGCCTATTTCTCACCGTTTGTCTTAACAGTACCACTGTGTCTTCCTACTAGGTATGGGATGCAAGAAAGGGAATACCAAGAGTTATTCAAGAAACTCATGAGCACACAAAAGCTGTAACATCTCTTTGTTCTTCAGATGATAGGCTATACAGTGGCTCCTTAGACAAAACCATCCGGGTAACCTATCTTGCTATGTCACAAGAAAACTTGGACTGATACTTGGTTAGCCAATATTTTATTTTCTTGTGCATACAAATTAAAATTGTTGCTAAGATTTGAGGTGATGTGTGGCTCTTTTTTTTTATGTTTGCATCAATCATCATTAGTTGATTTCAAACTTGTTGATAAACAGCTAAGATTAAGTTATCATGTACTTTACAATGATTGAAAGCAGTAGAAGAGTGATGTTATTAACATCTTGCATGAACTGATTTGGATGATTAATTACTTCTTGCATCTTTCTGTTGATCCTCTAGCTTAATTATTGTATTGAATATACACCACTGAATAATACTTCTTATGTACAGGTTTGGAAAGTCAAACCAGATGAGATTAAATGTATAGATGTTCATGACGTTAAGGAGCCAGTGTATGAGCTGACAGCCAATGCCAAATTGGCATGCTATGTATCTCAAAGAAGTGGAGTTAAGGCAAGCCTAATATGTTGCTTGAACATCTCAAATACAAATGTAGTTCCATCATAAGATAAAATTAATAAAATTTGAGATGTTACAGGTTTTTAATTGGTCAGAGGCTCCAAAGCTCATCAATTTCA
The DNA here is from genome assembly GCA_007407185.1 of Glycine tomentella. NCBI lineage: Eukaryota > Viridiplantae > Streptophyta > Magnoliopsida > Fabales > Fabaceae > Glycine > Glycine tomentella. Next base: position 648,353 of record PYAF01002184.1, on the reverse strand, counting down.
ACAAATATGTGAAATGCCTTGCTGGTGCTGGAGACAAACTGTATTGTGGCTGCTCTGGTTACAGCATCCAGGTATGCATCTTTCTACATTGTTTCATATTCTTGTAGTGTCTTTACTTGAAATAAAATGCTTAAGCATTGAGATCCATATGTTCTTTCCATCTCTAAAACATGCCACTCAGTTACACATGCAAAAAATTCTCTAGAAATTATTGTCCATCTTGAAAACTGGGGGTGAATAATGGCAGGAGGTTGACTTGTCCAAAAACACATCAAATCCATTCTTCTCCAGTACAAGGAAGTTGTTGGGAAAACAAACCATACACTCTCTTCAAATTCATGACGGTTTCCTCTTTGCTTGTGGTTCTTCTGTTGATGCAAATGCAGGAAAGGTAAATGCCAATTCTAGTTCAATACGAAAGTTGTTGTCATTCATTATAGATATCAGATATGCATCCTTGCTTGCTGAACTTACTTTTCATTCAAATATTGGTGTAAGATATTTTCACTTTCCTCCAAAATGGTGGTGGGATCACTCTCCACTGGACTTGACATCCATCGAATAGCCATCAACAGTGACTTCATATTTGCTGGCACAAAATTTGGCACCATTGAAGTTTGGCTAAAAGATAAGCTCACCCGGGTCGCTTCAATCAAAATGGCTGGTGGTCACACAAAGATCACATCATTGGTATCAGATGCGGATGGTATGATGCTTTTTGTTGGATCCTCTGATGGCAAGATCCAGGTTAGGCCATGATCATTAGAATTGTCATGATATCATAAAACTAAGTTGTTTCTTTCACGCTAACCCATTTCCTCCATGGATTTTTTATGCAGGTTTGGGCTTTGGATTAAGCACCTTACATGGACAAGTATAACACTCCTTTTGCCACATGTAAATGAATTGTTGATGAGCTTATAGATTTTATAGGTTCATTAGTTAAAGAGAGTTGTTTATTATTAGATTATATTATCTTCTATATCCAAGGTTTATGGACTATGGAGCATGTACAAATTGAGTTGAATTATAGTAGTAAAAAACATCAACTTGCACAAGCATCTCGTAGTTGTTAATCTAACTATCAACTATGAAATGAAAATCAAACAGTTTTGAAATAAAATTTAATGGGAGATCCATGCTTGCTCCGGCGCCACATGTGTTTGATTCTAGAATATGTCATTTTTTTTTTAAATTAACTACAATAATATATTAAGCCAATATATAACCACTTAATTGAAATAAATGGAATTTCTTTAATTGATATTTGATATTATGAATAATATATATACACATATATATATATATATATATCATTTTAAAGTTTTTACACACTTATTCAATCACAAACAAATAATTATATATGGTAAATTTATTAATTTTTATAATAACTAATTTAAAAATTATATAGTAAGGATGATTTATGTTGATTGGAAAATAATATTTACATTGAAAATACATGGCTAATAAACGCTTATTGAAGTTTTAACCTAAATTAATCTGGGTGGATTTTTCCTCCATATATCATAAGTCAATGTTTATTTTTGGTTGCTGTATTAAAACAATGTAAAAGACTTTTTTTTAACAGAGCAAAAAACGAAATCTATTAAAAAAATTCTAATAGCTAGGTACAAAGGGGTACCCGATAGTAATCAATAAAATACTTAAGAAACACTTTATTAATAATAAGTATTAAAAAAAACATGAATTCATATTAAATTGTAAAAAAATATAAAATAACATTACTTCAGTAGCATATTTATAATTTTTATAAAATAAAATAGTTTCAACAAAACATTTATTAGATTTATAAAATAAAGTTGTAAAATAATATATAATTTATAATACAATGAATTTCACTATTTTTTAAAATTGTTTCCTCTCTTTCTCTCTCTTACATAGCCTACAACAACAAAAAATGTCTTAGTTACACTTTTAGTTACTCAAATATTATAATTATGCGATTTTAATTCCTAGGTTTCAGGTTTCTATTGTGTTAATTGGATCCCTTAAGTAGTACAATATGCGATTTTAATCTTTCCTATTTCAATTGTTTGATGTTATTCCCCCTTAGCAATTGAGCGATTTTAATTTCTCAAATTTCAAAATTGTCTGAATATTTTTTGAGACTAAAATTATATATATAATTGAAATATCTAGAGATTAAATTACAGTTACAATACTGAATAGCCAATTGATTAATTGACAAAATTAAAATTACACAATTACTATACTTCTTCAAAGATTAAAAGTGCAATTAATCAAGAAAAAAATCATCCTCCCCTTCCCCTCCCCCTCCATTTTCTCTACAACCAAACCAAGGCTAAATCACATTTCATGAGAGATTTAATAAGCTCAAAACCTCCAACAGTCAAAGCATGCAGTCACAAATCAATAATTATTGCACCATTATAAAGTGTCATGCGGAATGAAGCTGAACACAAAGTACAAGCTAAAGCATACTACTGGAAAATATTGTGCGTCATTATACAGTACCATCATTGTTGGATAAAGCACCAAGAGTACAAACTATTATATTATTAGAACACAACTCGATCATGTAGTCTGAACACGCCACAAAAACCTCAAGACCGTCTTTTAAGACCTTGGAACACACTGAATTTAAAAAATGTTTTTGAGTTAGAGGAAAGGCATAGGGAATCTAAAGTGAGCACAATAATGGAAGTGACAAAAACTTCAACCATGCATATTCACCAATACAACTTTAGCTCACAATCAACTTTGCCCTTGCGTGACCTTGTGAAATCTGAAACTGTTCAGTTATACCCAAATGAGCCATTAACAGCCAGACATGTGTGAGCAACTCACCACCTCGGCTTAGCTGCTTGGCATGTTGAAGCCCTCTACACTGGCTTGCTGCATAACACAGCATCTCCACCCAAACATGACTTATCATTTCCCATTTCTCTTCTTTCGACCAATTCTTTTTCGTTTCTAAAGACTGTAACGATTTAGCAAGCCTACATGCATCAAAGAGCACAGACTTGCTTCTATCTCCTTTAACCTTTGATGGTAGAACATCTGTATTCACTCGAAGTATCACTTGGCAAACTTTATCTCTTTGTGAAATGTACTTCCTTTCTTGCAAAATTTCACTGGCCTCCGCACATGTGTCCTCAAATCTGATCTGCCCTATTCCGTTGGGCAACATAAAAGGACATTCAACAAGAAGATATAACATATAATCTGACAACAATTTGCTTATTTTATAATTTTGGAGCCAGGCAGCACAATTTGTATCCGATTCATCTGATTCTGATTTGCAGCAAAGATCTTTAGCAATATGCCAAAGCCATAACATACAATTTTCATCTGATTCACCTGATTCGTCTGATTCATCTGGTTTTGATTTATCTGAATAGTAACAAAGATCAGTAGCAATATGCCAAAGCAGAAGGCTTTGATCGAACTCTACCTCAGTGCTCCAGTCAATGAAACGGCATTTCCGTTTGTGAAGAACTCGCTCACCCCTGTGAGCACATAATGTTTTACATGCTTTGGTGTCTTTTGCATCCCAAGACTTGTCCAAAATCTGTTCAAAGATGAGATTTTTTAATTCCTCCTGGACAGCATGTGTGTGTTGGTAGTAAGACCTCTCGAAAAACTCATAGACGCCTAGAGATTTCTGGACGTTGATGCATTTGACTGGCTCATCTTTCAAGCAGAAACTAAAGAGATTGAATTGTGTCATAACATTAGACCACCTCTTAGTGTGAGAGAGTTGAAAACACCTTTGAAAACATGCAATGACCTTGTAGAGAAGATCCACTTTCCAACTATTATGCTTGCTGCTTAACCAATGCATGGTCTGACTTGAACAAAGTAAAACAATGACCGCGTATATCTCAAGAAAAATAGCCCCAGCGAAAAGCACCAAAGTAATAATTTGGTCATAATCTATGTGTGCCTTATCTATCAGACAATAAAATGCAATAAATGCAAAGAGGGTGCAGGAAAAGGTCACAAATTTGAGGACAAGGCCAAGGGGGCGAGAGTATGTTACCACTGCCTTTGTATATAGCTTATCATACATCAATCCAAGCTCAACCTCAATTACTTTAAACGCATGCTCCCATGATCTGTTCTGAAAGAAATGTTGGCTGCTTCCGTGGTCTTGAATGCTAAGGATGAGATCTGCAAATAGGCACTCGAAAATTTCAAGGAAATAGAATCCATCCTGTAAAAGCAAAGCATCTGGTACACTTTCATTTGCTATTGTCCCTCGAGAGTGATCCAATAGTATGGGCGTAGATTCCCATTCCCCCTTCAATTCAACTTTATATCCTTCAGCTTCTTTTGCAGTGTAGTCATCCATGAATTTGGCATAATTTGGTCCTGCGTCTGGAGGAGGGAGAATGGATTCTCTGAACTTTTTGCTGCTTCCCAACCACAAGGACCAAGTCCTCTCACCATATTTGATTATTCCTACCACCATAACTGGAATGGTAACATAGTTAAGGTTGTTGCATTTCCATGAACTGTAAACAACATAACTTGCTACTGCAAGCTGGGAGAGTAACCCAAGCAAGTGTCGTAGCCATAGCTCATTATCCTCGAGGGCATAGGCAGTGATTGTGTCAGGGCCACCGAGATGCACAAGAAGGAAGGGTACCCAGATTACGAAATTGGGGTCTGTTGAAGGATTTATGTCTCTAGAAAGCTTGCCCAGCGCAAAGGTAGCAACCAAATCTGCCAACAGATAGGTCAAAAAGACAGAGACATGTAGCCATGTATTGGCTATGTACTTTCTTCGGTTGCCAAAAATTATTAGGAATACTTGCAAGAAGAAACTCAATAAAACCACGCATCTGAGTTCCAATACATTCCAGACTACTTTTGTGATCAGACCCGGAATAATATCATTTATCATTATTTCTCTTGAAAGTATCAAACTACTAACAACTGCAAAACATATATGTAAATCACGATCAATTTGCATATAAATTAAGGAAATGATCGAATGGGGACTAATACGCAATTAAATAATAATCATTTGATTAGTGAAACAAACATTAGTCTTCGTCTTACCGTTGAGCAACGTACGTAGTTTTTGTGCTTTATTATTTTTCAAGCAACGCCCCCACAACTTGCTGTTTTTAGTATTGGAGAGCAACGATAAGGAAATTGAAATGCAGTTGCTTTATGCCACAACTTGCTTTCTTATTTCTCTGGTTTCTCATTTCCTTTCTACCCAACACACTCACAATTTTATATGTTTCCTTCTCCTTCACTAAACAAGTTGTCAAAGAAGTCTTGAGAGTCTATTGATTTCTTCTATTTTTAGGTTGGATTAGATTGGATTTGGCCAACTGTATCCAAGCATACACGCATGTATTGTTAGAGCAAGAATGTAACAGCTTTTCCACGTATTTGAGGGTAATTTTTGATCAAAATGAATAGATTTTACATAAATTTACGTTCTTCAAGTTATATAAATTAAATTCCACTCATTTATTATCACTTTATTATTAAGATATTATTTTCTTGAACTTTATAAATAAATATTACTTATTAAATAATTTAAATAATAACTATAAAATGAAACTCTAACAGAACCTAAGAAATACAACTTTAAAAATTTGTCCAGAATATCATATTACTCAAATAACTTCTAACCCTTAATTTCCTATTTTTATCTGTCATTTTTTATCTATTATATTCCTTCTTACCGAGTTCCAAAACGTTAGTTAATATTGAATTATTAATGATAACAATACAATGTCTAATACGCATTTTTTTCCTTTCAACGTACTCATTACAAATGGAGTAATTGAACACGTGTTGCTATTATTAACACTCGTTTGTAAACTAAATAAACATAGCCAGCCTTTTGCCTAATACTCTTTTTTTTTTTTCCTCCTTTCAACGTACTCATTACAAATGGAATAATTGAACGTGTTGCTATTATTAACTCTCGTTTGTAAAATAAATAAACACAGGCAGCCATTTGCCAAGTTATAAAGACATTATTAATTGTGGGCAATTAAATCTTTTTCCGACAAGTATGTCATTTTGTTACCATCAAACATATGATGGTTTATGAGGCACAGGTAAACAGGTGTTTTTAGGATATAAATTAAGAAATTAGAAATAATTTTATTTATTAAAAATGTCATTAGTTAATGTATCTTTACATTATTTTTCAATGCATTTATAATTTGATTTTTAATAGAATTTAGTCAAAATATATTAATAGTATAAAATACGTTCAAACACGCGTCCAATTATATATGATGAAATTATTAAATTTTGTAATACTTATCTTAAAAGTTATATTTATCTAGTGTAATTTTTAATTAGTTGATAATATAAAAAATATATACTAATAATAATTCAAAATTATCTTTTTCGAATAAATTTTTTTTATTATAAATTCCCTGATTAGCACCCTTTATACATTAAACAATTCTTAAATTTTACTTCTTTTACGCATAGAACCTAAATTTTAATTTTATCTCAATTAATTTTTAAAATTTAAATATCAGCCATAATAAATTTAAACCCCCTTGGGTCTATTTGTAAAAAAAATAAAATTTAAGGATTAATTGAGACAAAATCAAAATTAAAATGAGTAAAATTCAGGATGCTTAATGCTCTTTTCCCATTATTATTATTATTATTATTATTATTATTATTATTATTATTATTATTATTATTATTATTATTATTATTATTATTATTATTGATTTGTGATGCTCCGTTTTGTGATGCTTTAGTGGCCGGCACGCATGTGCGTATATATGTTACTATTAATATGTGCTAGTGCACATTGTGTTTGTGCTATATCACGGTGTGAGTTTTTTATTTGCAACTTGACATGAAGGAGAAGGCAAGCATTGAGCTGAGTACTAAGAAAATATATTTTTAATTTTAAAAGTTTTCATGGTCTCAACTATTTTATACAACTTGACTAGAAGGCAAGCATGAGCTGAGTGAGAAAAAAGGTTTTTTTAATAATAACAGTATATCACGATTTAAATATTTCTGTACCTCAGATCTTGTGCTTTATATTAATTTTTGTTGCAACTTGTGGATAAAGTAGCTATTGATGCATGAATACCTTTCGGCTTTCTTCATTAGAGTGTCTTTGTGTCTGCGTTAAATCTCACAATGTAAAAGCAATTCCCACGTTGCTATGTAAATTTTGTATGGGAATGCACATTTTCTTGTTGAAAGTGGTTTTAACCCGTTTTCAAACACGCTTTTAATCTTTTATTGATTAAATCTTGGGCACTATATACTGATGACGACTTTGAGTCTTTGAAATTTTGGGCCAAAGGCCAAATAATTCATGTCAATTTTCGTGTTTTCTTTAGTCAAAGTCACAATTCTGTACACATTTAGTACCATATTTTAGGAGACGCAATCCTTTTTTTAATTTAACCTTATGATGCAGCTCACTATCAACAACAAATCCCACTAAAATGTAATCATTTGCCATTACACCAAATGATTTATTCCGCCCCAAAAATACGAAGTACCAGCACGGAAGAAGAGTCTTGCTCTGGTGTCGCTGAAAATCCAGTTGCATGTTTTGTAATAATGACTATTGAGCTCAATTTTGCTTTGATGTTGATTCCAACGTAGCACATCGAAGAAAGAGGTTGGTTGCATCACTGTCAGCAATCAGCATGGCTGCTGCTGAAATTGCAGTGGATAACATCGTGTCAAGGGTTGTACGCGAAGTAAACAATGTCCTCACTCAAGATTGGGCACTATTGAAAAAGACGGAAAGAAGGATGCTTAAATGGCTTCGAACTGAGCTGAGCGACATGCAGGAATTCATACAACACCTTCAACGCTCTGATTCCACTCACTTGGAGTATTTTGAGGGTAAAATAAAGGACGTTGCTCTCCAAACAGAAAAAATCATACACACCTTCATCGAATCAGTCAAGAGTAGGAGGACGAGGAGGACAGAATTAAACTTTTTTCATTATTTTTACGACAACATTGAGAAACAGCTGGAGCGAGAGTCTATCACTGACAACATTGCAGACATCTCCGACGAAATAATGAAGTATGAATCCAGACCTGGGTCATTGTCGAAATATCAATTAGAACGAAGAAGCCGCAAAGCCTGGGAACCCAGAAGCATCTTTGGATTTAATGAAGACGTAGAGACTTTGAAGGACAAGTTACTCTCAGACGAGGACGAGGACCCTCGCTGCATTATTTCAATAGTGGGGATTGCAGGCACGGGTAAGACTACTCTAGCCAAATTGATACGTAACAATGAACACATCAGACATGGTTTTAAGCACATAGTTTGGGTGCCAGCGTCTCCAAGTCATACAGTTGAAGAAATGCTTGAAGAAATACCTAAGGCTGCCACACAAATTATGGGAAGCCAACAAGACACCACTCTCGAACCCTTGGCGAGTAAAAAGAATCTCGTAGTTGTTGATGGCGTAGCAACTCCCCATGTCTTAGATGCCTTGACAGAGAAAATAGCTGACAAGTCAACAGAAGACAGGTTTCTTCTTACCACTCACAATGCAAATATTATACCGCAACAAGATTCAGATACCACAAGATCATCTTTTGTTCACCATCTAAAGTTATTAGACGATGAAGATAGTTGGATTCTGTTTACAACAAATCTGGAGGTGCACAGAGATATACAAATGGAACCAGAGATGACAGAGCTTGGGAAAAATATTGTGGCCAAATGTGGGGGTCTGCCATCGAAAATATTAGGCTTGAGCAAATTGTTTTCACATAAAGATGTAACAAAAGAGGAGTGGTTAAGATTGCAAGAGCAGTGGTTAAGAGATCAAGGTCAAAGTCAAAACCCATGGTCTAAAACACACAACCAAATCGTCAACTTAACTTCATATGAATCACATTTGAAATGCTTATCTTATTTTAAGCTATTTCCTGTTGATTTTGGGATTCCGGCAAGAAGATTGGTTGCTCTGTGGGTTGCAGGAGATGTAGTGCCTCACAGGGAAGAAGAGCAAGAGCCACCTGAGAAAGTTGCAGAAAGGTATTTAGAAGAGTTGATAGATCTGAACTTGGTTCAAATTGCCAAGAGAAAGCCCAATGGCAAGGTGAAAACATGCCGTCTCCCTAATGCTTTGCGTGAACTCTTGTTGAATGAAGCCCCAGAAAATTCCAGAATACTTCAGGTGGCAGATTGTCTTGACGCAAATGATACATGGTACAACCATATTCACGGTAATGCTGCAACCACAAGTGATTCGGATTCCCTAAGAAACCACTACAAGGATGTTCTCTCCTTTTTGTCCTTTGATGCTCGAGAAGGAAGTAGACCAGGCCAAGAAATATGTAACTTTTTGAACCTGTGTATTTTGAGCGATTGTCTTCTACAGCTGCAGGTGCTTGATCTAGAAGGCGTTTTCAAACCCAAGTTGCCTGAAAACATTGCAAGACTTACTGGATTGAGGTATCTTGGGCTACGATGGACTTATGTAGAGTCACTTCCATCATCTATAAGCAAATTGCTGAAACTCCAGACTCTTGATCTCAAACATACATACATACATACTCTAACCAGCTCCATCTGGAAGATGGAACTGAGACACCTGTTCTTGAGTGAGACTTACCGTACCAGATTTCCACCCAAACCAATATGTGCAGGTGATTCTCTATCTGATCTCCAAACTTTGTGGGGACTTTTTGTAGATGAAGAGACACCAGTGAAGGGTGGTCTGGACAAATTAGTCAATATCAGAAAATTGGGAATAGCATGCCAATCAATGTCACCACAGCAAAAGGCAACGAAATCACAAAAACCCACAGGGGTCGACTTACTGGTGGGGGTTCTGGGTAGTTTGGACAGGGTCCTAGGTTCAAACCTTGTTGATTTCATTGCACAAAAAAGGACAATGGAATCACAAGTTGATGCAGTAGTTGACTGGATTGTGAAACTAACAAACCTTGAATCACTAAGGCTAAAATCAAGAGATGAAGAAGGTCGACCTTGGAATTTACCCTTGAAGTCTCTGAAAAATCACAAAAAACTCATTGACATGCATTTGCTGGGAATCCTGAGCCATTCATCCATTCTGTCCGAGTTTCCCACGAGCCTTGTTGAACTTACTCTATCACATTCGAAACTAGAGGACGACCCCATGCAAATTTTGAAAGATCTTCCAAAACTTCGCTCATTGTCTTTATGTGCAGAATCCTTCCTGGGAGAAAAATTAGTATGCAATTTTCAAAGCTTTCCTCAGCTTTATGTCCTAAAAGTTTGGAAGCTGGAGCAATTAAAGGAATGGAAGATAGAACAACAAGCACTCGGCTCTCTTAGACAACTGGAAATCCGATCGTGTCCCTTCATGACAAAGCTTCCTGATGGACTAAAGCATGTTAGCACTCTCCTTGACTTGAAATTGACAAACATGTCAAAGGAAATCAAGACAGAACGCCATGACATTCCGCCCTATTGTGAAATCCTTGTGCAAAATTGAATGTTTGGTTGTGAGCAGCAGTTTGTCAACAACAGCTTTTGCTGGCAGCATTGCTTGAAGGTAAGTTTGGTTCTTCCTCGAAATTGAAAATTGTTTCTTGAAAAAATTTGTATGGAGGCATTATTTTCAAGATTGATTGCTTAAGTCAGGTAATCCAACCGACTAGGGTGGTGTTGTGATTTGTGTGACAAAAATATGTTTTGAGACGTTTTATTTATTTTGGCTTCTGTTGTGTAATCCAATTCTTAAGTGACGAGTGCGAGTGGAAGTTGTTCTCATTTGTGTGAGAGACCAGAATTTGTATCGAGACGTGTGTGATTGTGTAATAATCCAAATCTTGATTACGAGTGAAGTGTATGTGAACTACTGAATTCTGTTATAAATTCATGGCAATTGATACATATACTCCCCATATTGTTAATATACCCCCTTTTTTTAATTTTTCTTCATAAAAAATATCCTCAGTTTTTAGTTTCTTTTCCGTCAAGCCAAGTGCAGTACCTCTTCTCCTCTCAAGTCTCACCCAGCGGGAAGCCTTGAGTTCATTACATATTTAGACATGATTTATTAAGCACCGTATGTCACAATCTGGAACTGTAAACTATGATTGATGCAAGGGAAAGCCAAGGAGCAAAATTTTGGTAAAATAAAAACAATATTTTTGCATATTCTAGATGGTCACGAATTGGAATTTTACAATATCTTTTTTGAAGAGATGATGGCTTTTCCTCTTCCTTTCCTAAGTTTGTTTTTCAGAAAATTTGTTCCCGGTCTCCTCTACAAACGATATGAGCAAAAGGGAGGTAAATAGCCTAAATTCATAGTAACATTTAATAACTGTGTAGTCTGTAATCAAACGGTTAGAATGATAATAAGAAATTAAAATTATAAAAATATTATATAATTTAAAAATTAAATGATATGTCATTGCAATATTTGATTTCAACAAATAATTTATTATTATTATTATTATTCTTTATATAAAATAATGAGATCTAAGCCCAAACATATATGATTTTAATATAAACTATATACATTTGTTGACATTTTTTAATGAAATTATTTTGAAGAATTGTTTTCTTTTTTTTATTAAACTGCATGATTTTCTTGTATTGAGTATTTAATTTCCATACAGATATTATTACTTAAATATAAATTTTAAATTCAATCTTTAAATTTTAACAAAATTAATTTTGTTAAATAACTAAAAGTGTACGTACTAATAATATGATTACTTAAAAACAACTCAAAACTGTATCCAAAGAGAAGGAAAAAAATTGAATGCCACTATTACTGGCTTTGGAATTTCATCCAAAACCTTCATTTTATCTTCTGAAGTTTCAGAATTGATAGTAAGGATGAAAAGGATAACAAATAAAAATAAATCCTAAGAAACTCGTTCACATTAAAATAGACTGCAGTAAAACGCATAGGTTGAATAAATTAATCATCTCTTAGGAAAGAGAAATGTAAGTTATCCCAAAAAAAGTAAACACTGAGCTAAAAGTTGAAAAAAGTACATAAATCTGGGTATTAGTCCCTTGTGACTTGTGAATTTATTATGGAGTATAAATGAAAATTATTATATTAGAATGAAGAGAGCCCTGCAAATGTCCTGAACTTCTCATAGGAAACCCAGAACACAAATTGCCATGGGCCAAGCCTTGCCCATGTGGGGAAGAATCCTTTCCACAATGCTCTTATTCCTTCAACTTTAACTGTTTTTACCAAGCAATCATAAGAGCTACTATATAAGACTTTCCCTTCCTTCTTAGCAGCCTGGTTCATCATTCTAGTCTTCACAACATCAGCTGGACAACTTAAAGAAGTTGCTGCCAGACCTGATATGATGGAAGCCAAAGTGTGGGCATAAACATTATCATCAGCTATCCTACTTCTAATTACAAATTGTTTAGCATGGTCATAACAGGCTAATTCTCCCATGTTCACCAAGAAGGCTCTTTGGATATTAGGAAAAACACCCTTCCACAGACCTTGAAATCCTTCAGCACGAACAATTTTGTTTAGAGCATCAAATGGCCCTGAATACCGGGGTTGAAGACCTTGGCTCACCCTTTGGCCATCAGCTTGCATCCTCACCTTGACAAGATCAGCTGGGCTGGCTATAACCTGTAATAACAAGAGCAAACAGCAGAACATTATAAATTTGAAAGAAAAATATCATTAAATTTGAGCAGTTAATTAATGGCTAAAACAAGGATTTCCCCATAAATATATCATTGTAAAAATAAAATTTATCATAATGCAAAGCATATAACTCTTTCTTTTTATTTTTCCTTTGTTTATCCGTTATATCTAATGGATACTTTTATTCTTGTACTTCTATCTCTCCAGCATGAGACACAGTGGAAATTGTGAAAGCATCTCCACTAGTTCAATATTCCTAAACCTCTCTAAAAGGTTGCTAGTTGTCCAAGCTCTTTGGTTTGTTTGTGCGTTTGGTACTAGTCACAAGCTTTAAGCTTGAGGGGAGTGTCAGTATATTATAACAAAGGCAAACCACAAACACATACAAAGCCCCCTCATACAGGTTGAATAACTTAGACCATGATCAAGACAAGGACTGAATGCAGATATTATGTATACAACTGAATACTACAGTCCATTTCCCTTTTTGGTTAACCAATCTACCAAGTAAGATATACATTAGTCAAAACAACATACCCTTGCTATGGCAAATCAATTAATAATTCAAAACTGAGAACTTATTTAAAGGCCATATATGTTTTACTATTTTCATAAAATCTTCGGATGTTATTATTGGAAGCATAAATCTCTCTTCTTGAACCCCTCAACAACAGAATTCAAAATCAAAAGGCTGCAACTTTTTTACCTCCAGATTGACTCTTAGACCTTTTATCCTTTAGTTATTATATTTTTGCTCGACATTTTCAATTGAAAAGGTACAAAAAATTCCAATTACAAATATTCTCCGAGAGAAATGACTAAATTAACAAGAATTATGCAGAAATACACAACACAGCCACAAAGTTCTCACCTGAGCCACAACACCAGAGATTCCACCAACTACAGCCTTGCCAATGATAGAGATCGAAGCATTATCAGCAGAAACCACATTTCTCAGGTTCTCATACCCAACAATTCGAATAGGTGTGTAGAACATGTGTCTAAAAATTGCTGGCTTCAAGCCACTGTAAAGGCCAAGAGCACCTTGTTCACGAATAATGCCCAAGCCTACTCTAAATGCACTAGTGGGGTGACTCGAGGAAAGTGACTCGCCATGGAGTTGGAGCCTGGTCTTGATCAAGTCTATGGGGAAAGTTGTGGTCTCAGCCACCATAGCTGACAGTGATGTTAGAAAGACCTTAGTGTAAATAGTATCAACTCCACCATGTTGATAGCCTGATTTCATTGGTACATTCAATAAAGACCTAACTCACCACCAAAAGATATGCACAAGGTTGTTCTTCAAAGACAATCAAGGAAACCAGGAGCTGGTGCCAGTTATGTCCCAAATGATATCTTTTGGCTGCAATGATTCCTACCCATTGAGAGAAGTGTTACACCTATCAAAAACCCAATCGCCAACAAAATCCACGTTGCTATGCTATAGCATATAAAAAAAGATGTTTTTTTGTTTCCCATATGTATCCTCTTTCATAAGTAATTCTATTCGAGATATAGTAGGACACTAACTGTAAATATCTCTCCCACTAGAATTTGGTTCATCACATTGTGGAAAACTAACCCCTTTTACTAGACCCAACTCCCATAGTTATGTTGATGCTTATAGACGAAAGAGGACTAGCAAGAACAACGAACTTGTAAAATTTTTATCAATTGAGATCAATGAACTAAGCAAATGAGCAATGCTGGGGATAATTATGTATCCTCGTCCACATTAGTGAGGAAGAACTTGAACCAAATGAGATACAAAAAACTTTTATGCTCTAATAAGACTTTGGGTTTGATCCTTCAAAGGATTTAACTTATAATAACATTCAATTGCTTACAAAAGTTCAAATCTTTCTCTTGAACGCTAGAGTAAGGATTTTTATCAACGACCAAATCACAACGTACCTACCCATCGGGCATCGTGGATTCCACGGTTAGATTCGAAATTACCTCGGCCATTTGGAGCAGTCGATAATGACACACGCTTCAATTCGTGCGAACCCGTTCTATCCGCACCGAGAAAATTCACGGGCAATTGGACAAAATATGTGTAAAGCAATAATACTAGCAGTAGGATAAATAGTCTCCGTGCAACTAATAATAATATTTTAGCATCACAACATAAATAATTACTTTTACATAATTATAATCCATGATAACTAAGTTTTTTAAATTTACACATTAGTATACTATAATCAAAATTATTGTATAAAATATTTTTAAATGTGTAACTTATATTTTAGATTTATAATAAACAAATGATATGAGATTATTTTTAAATTAAAATAAATAAATGCTCAAAAATTATAAATTTACATCTAAAGAAAAGAGAATGATAGTTTAAGGGGAAAAAATTATAGTTTAAGATAATTAAGAGAGATATATTTTTTTATTGTGAGAGAGTGAGGTGTACTTTTTTACATGGAAAAGTAACATAATGCCAATAATATTTAATTGAAAAAATGAGAAATGTTCATGAAGACTAACAAAAAATTGGGAACCCCTAAAATTATTAGCAATAATTTTTTATAATTATTAATTTTAATTTATAATATAAAAATAAATAATATATAAAATTTATCAATTTTTACGAAAATATAGCAAATGGTGAGCATTTGTGTAAATTGAAATTTCTATTTTCATTTATCAAGAATCCATTTTTGCATTTATCATTTAACAACTTTTAGAATCACAGGTGTTTTTTGAACTGTTTAAAGGAATGGGAATAAATATCTATTAATTAAATTGGAAAAGATTTAACAACAACAAAAAAGAGAGGATTAGAATAGGATTTTGACACTTCCATCTTTCCATCGAAGCAATGTTAGAACAACAATGCTAGACATTGCATCATGGATGCAATTTATATATAGAAACTAAATTATGTTAGATAACAAGGGATGAAAAACAGATTGAAATTTATAACATAGTTTAAAGATTTATAATAATCCTTGAGTTGAAACCTAATCCAACCCCCACTTGGTTGATAATAGCTTAAAGAAATGGAAATGTGAATTGATTAGTTTTTTTTTTTTTTACTTATTGAAGTAAACAAAATAAAATAATATTAAATCACATATATTTAAATTGATTAATTTTATAATTATAGAAAATCATCAAATAATATTGTTAACATTTTATATATATAAAAAACTACTTATAAAAATTGGTAAAATTACACATGGATATTAATGTAGGATCACTATACACATGTCCATCCTTCATGTAAACCCTGATAAATTGTTTACATTTTCGCCTTAAGTGTCAACTCAATCTATCTATTACACATATTATCTCATAATATTTATCTAATTATCTACATGTAACAACTATTTACAAGTTACATATTATCTCCTATTCGAATTACATAACTACATGTCTATTATAAGTTGTTATCTTATCAATAGATCACTTACAAATAAAGGTCCAAAGTCCATAATTCACATTATAAATATATGTTCTTTATAATGTTTAAAAAACATTATTCATCTCATGCTAAGATATTAACGTGCTCATACTCATACATTGTTCATCCACTGTGGACTTCATATACACTCTCACACACAACACAAAGTTAGGCATGGCAACGGGGCGGGGCAGGGGCGGGTATTGCATTCCCCGTCCCCGCCCCCAAACCCACTCCCCGCCCCCGCTCCCGTTTTCCTGCCGGGTTTTAAAACTCATCCCCATCTCCGCCCTCGTTTGGGGTCAGGTTTTCCCAGCCCCGCCCCGCCCCCACTATTTGATTAAAATTTAAAAAATAATATCACTTTTTTTATTAAAAAATCGGATAAAAAAGTTAATTATGTAACAAAAAAATAATAATAACAAATCCACATTTAAAATATGGGATCATAATTTTAAAATTACAAAACAAAATCAATCAATTCAATTAAAAAAATAGAAAATAATATTTTTTTTATTTTTTTAATATTATTTATTAAGGGGTGGGGGGCGGGGGCGGGTACAGGGGCGGGGGTTGGGCGGGTATCAGTAACTCCATACCCACCCCCGCCCCCGCTTTTGGCTACGGAGAAAACCCAAACCCGAACCCGAACTCGAAAAATTCGGTTTTTTCCCATTAAAATCAGAACGGATTCGGGCGGATACCCACTGGTTCGGGTTCCGCCATGTAAACAAAGTTGATTGTTCACCCATGATGGACTTCATATACACTTTCACGCACAAACAAAGTTGACCCATCATTCTAACCTCATCTAACTCATACTTAAAATTTTTAGATTTTGGTAAGAATACTACTAGTAACTAATGCTAACACAAAAATTTCATACATAATATTAATTAATCCTATATCACATGAGCCTAAATTATCTATTTATACATTGATATATTGATTATTTTTTTGTGAGTTTTTTAAAAAAAGAATCCTACTTATTTTGTTTTCTTTTTTTTATTTTTCCTTATCAAGTATAGTAGTATTTTGCTGTGTAGTGTGTACTGTATACTCTTCCTTATTTTTTCTCTCTCTACGCTTAAAACCCTAACTCGCAGTGTCATCGATTTTTTCTTTCACTCTTCGACCCACCGAACGAACACACTCACTCTCTCTCTCTCTCGCTCTCTCTCTCTCTCTCTCTCTCTCGGTGTCAGTGTGATGGCGACGGAAGAGAAAGAGAAGGGATACGAAGGGGGAGCAGGAGGGAAATTCCGGAAACGCCCCTTCCGCAGCAGGACCCTAACGACGCCGTACGACCGCCCCCCAACGTCACTGAGAAACCCTAACAGTAAGAACAGCGGTTGGTTGTCGAAGCTGGTGGATCCCGCTCAGAGGCTCATCACTTACAGCGCTCACTCTCTCTTCTCCTCTCTCTTCCGCAAGCGCCTTCCACCACCTTCTTCAGGTTCCTACTTCTTTTTCTTCGCTTTAATTATTATTATTATTATTATTATTATTATTATTCTTGTTATTGGCATTGTTCAGTGCAAGCTTCAGTTGAATAAATGTCACTTTTGTGAGTGTCTTCATTTTTTTTGACGCACATGGCGGTATTTAGATGGTTATTATTATTATTATTATTATTATTACTACTACTACTACTACTTATCAATTTTGCTCTGTGAACAGAAACGGAACGGGAAGCGAGGAACAAACATCCTCAGGAAGATGCCGCCTTTGTAAGTATGCATATTCCCGGCATGTTATGGAGCATTGGAGCTGCAATGTTCTGTTTTGGTTTGTGAAATAGTTCTGTTACTGTCATCATCATTTTGCTTTGTCGTTTTCTTACTCGAGGAACAGGTTACAAACAATTCCTCTGGCACGCAGCAAGGACCTGTTGGAGGAAGTGATGCTCAAATTAATTGTTCTCATGGGGCTGGATTAACTGAACTTGAAAAAATATTAAAGCAGAAGACTTTCACCAGGCATGTTTTGTTTATGTGTGTTAGAAATAGCATATGTAGCTCATGTTTATATTAGATTTGCACATGTTATTATCTGTAGCATATGATTAGGGAATTGATTGTAATTCGCTTTTATTCGTATTCATTATTATGTAGTTATAAAATACATGTATTTTTGTATTGTTTCAAGACACACAATTACCCAAATCATAACATGGTATCTGAAGCAAAAAAAAAAAAAAAAACAAAACAAAACTGGAGCAAAAATAACATGGTATTAGTACTCTAGGCTTTAACCCTTTCTCCAGTGTGCCTCCTATTGCACCTCCCAGTGGCATTCCATTGTTAAGGTTCACCTTTTAGTTCTTCCCTAAACACCTAAGGTTATGTAAGTAGATATGAATCACTTGCAAAAGAAGCATGATAAGTAAAGAATCAAATATGAGAATCAATATTCACATAAAGAAAATAAAAAGTCAGAAGTCCATTAAACCATCAAGGTGGTTTACGCCTAATCTTAGAAACAAAGAGGTCTACTCAAACATGGTCATGGAGAAAACCCAAGAGAAAACAAGAACATCAAACCCAAAATCCACAAAGGAAGGCGGAAGAAGAGAAGAATCCCCATTTAAACCCAAGCCTGCTGTAGTTGCACCTATGAGGTTACCACCCCTTTAGGGTTTCATTCCCAAACTATCCCCAAAGAATTATTTATACCTAAGGTCTCATAAGGGTTCAAGCCCCCAAAAAAATAAAAGATAACAGAAATAGGGCACTACAATGCATGTCATGCACATGGCCAAAATTACGACCAGGCCACAGGATTCTCTGTTTGGTGGCTTCACAAAAGTTGTAGATAAGTTATGTCCTTGAAATTTTGGCACTGGTCTCACATTGTTTTAATTCCTACAATTTGAGATATGCTCAAAATACTTCACAAGTGTCAGATTGTCTGGACAGAACATTACTTTTGACTTCAAGCATAATTTCCTTCATGATCTATGTTGAATTAGGTCTTAGTCTCTTGATGAAAAGTGCAACTTTTTGCTCAAGCTTTCCATAGACACCAAGATCACCTCAATCACATTGTTGTAGCCCAATTTATGACTGTTTCCTTTCCTCGTGCTCTAGTTTATTCCACAAGCAATCTTTCCTAAAATCACAAAAACACAACCTAATGCAGTAAAAAAGTTTTAAACAAAATAAGTTTAGAAAATAATGATGGAATGAAGCTAAAACTTACACAAAATGCATGCTAAACAACCCGAAAACCAGATGCCAAGGAGGATTCATAACTGATAAGTGTGCTGAACAATGCAGCAAGTTCTTTATGCAGACCATGGCATGTTAAAATTATTTGCTATTTTGATGTTGACTAGGCAGGAGAATCACTGTCTGATAGACAACCCACTTTAAGGTATTGTGTTGTTCTTGGAGGTAACTTGATTTCATGGAGAAGTAAGAAGTAGAATATATTTGCTTGATCTAGTGGAGAAGTTGAAGGTTGGGCCATGGCAGCAGCAATATGTGATATCAAATGGCTTAAGCAATTAGCCAATTACTTCAAATATCTAAAACTAGGATATGCTAGGGGATATAAAATTAATGTGACAACCAAGCTGCTCTTCACATTGTCTCTAATCCATTTTTTCGTATATTTATAGTTGCTTTTTGAAATTTATGCTTACATAAATTTTTAAGTTTTATGAAGTTAATGTTGCAATCAATTTGATTTTACTAATTCATATTGTCCATAACCAGTTCATGCCATTCTGAGTTACTTCAATAATAGTATACCTCTTGTGATAGTTTTTTTTTTGTTGACTTGATATTCTGATAATTGTATGTTATTCCACAGATCTGAGATTGATCATTTGACAGCACTTATGCGATCAAGAACTGTCAATGCACCTGTCAGGGAAGAAGAGAAGGGGACAGAAATGGTCCCCTCAGAACCAATGTTGCTGAGTGGACAAAAGGAATATCCCAAAACACCTGCACTAGAAAATGGGACTAAAAATGGTCTTGTTGTAACCCCACATGTTGCTTCAAGTGTACAAGAACTTGCCTTCATAGTCATCCTTTACATATTGTTTGAATTACTGTTCTCGTTGTGCTCTATCTCACATGTATTGCTTTGTAATGTCCCTAGTTTCCTGTTGAGGATGGTTCTTCACCTGCGGAGCTTGCACAGTCTTACATGGGGAGCAGGCCTACCAAGGTATCCTCTTCAATTTTAGGCATGCAAACTCTTGCACTCAGGGAGGATCCAACTCTTGTAAACAGTGAAAACGTTCCTCTGAAATCCCCTATTATGTCCATTGTGCCAAGGGCTACTAGACATGCTGCAGTTCATGAAAATGGTTTTGTGACCTTAAGATCTCGTGGCAGATCTGCAATATATAATATGGCTCGAACACCATATGCCAGAATTTATCCAACATCCACTCTCAAGGTTGCTTTTTCCTGAATGACATTTTGGATCATAGTGTTTCTAGGATCAAGTTTCTAATCTGATTTGTGTTTTACAGGGTGGGGGGCATGCTGTTGAAGGCGAGCCATTGTCTTCAAGTCAGTTTGCATTGGATCATGACGTGCATTCTGGATCTAAACTAGGGGTATAAGCACTTGTGAGCTATATGTACTGTCTTTCAGTGTTTATTTTAGATATGTTACTAGAATTGTGTTGTGCTTCTCTTATTTTTGCAGTCTGCAAAACGTAGAAGTTCAGTATTTGATAATGATATAGGATCTGTTGGTTCTGTACGGCGAATTCGTCAGAAGTCTAATCTTCTATATTCTAAAGGCTCATGCTCACCTATTTCTGGTAGCCCTTCATCTTTTGCTAGGAGCGGAATGGTTATGGATGCTGCTCAGCAACCCTTGTCTTCCATGCAGAAGCCTGCAAAAGAAAATGTGGATGACATTATACCTAGTTCGAGCTTCCCCTCTTTACCCTCGAAATCCAGTGAAGTGGCTTCAAAAATACTGCATCAACTTGATAAGTTGGTTTCTCCAAAAGAAAAATCATCTGAATTAAGGCTACCAATTGTGAATGATAATTCACCGACAAAATTGTCACCTTCCATGTTACGTGGACAGGCTCTTAGAAGCATGGAAATGGTAGATTCATCAAAATTTCTGGACAGTGTACATGATAATAAATTAGATGGCCCATTTGGAAAATTGTCAACTAGTGCTCAGAATCAGAAGTCAAATTCTCAGAGAGATAAGATTGAAAATGGTCCATTGAAGCTTGTTGCTTCTTCCACTGGATTGCTTCCAATTGTGACTGCTGCAGATGCTATAAACCCAAGGAATCAAGTCTTGTCTAGTGCAAAATGTGGGGATTCTTTTATGATAAAATCTGTTTCTGGCCCTCCACAAAAGAAGAGGGCATTCCATATGAGTGCACATGAGGTATGGGATTTTTTTTTATAGTTATCCGTTTAACTGGTTTCTGTAGTTGTCATTATTTAAAATGTTATTTTTAATATTTGGGTATGTAGAATGTTTTACATCAGCGAACTAAGCGAATTAAGAATAACCACATTACTATCCACGTACCTTTCTTGCTTACAGCAATCTGTTGCTTCCATTTACAGCAATTTGTTTCTTAGATCTTATTGAAATTGTTGTATTTAATTTGTTGCATGTCTCCTTCTCTTATAAAAGGATTGTCTGGATCTGGATGATGATGCTTATCCAAATGGAGATGTCGCTTCTTTTTCTACTGTTCAGAAAGAAATGACAAGCTCCACTGCTGTGATGGACAAAACTACTTCTGGTACTGAAGCAATTGCAGAGGAGAATCCATCAGCATTATCTGTAATAATGCCACCTAAAAGTTCTACAATAGATGTTGAGGCTCATGTTGGGACTGCCGATGACGCTAGGGTTGGTGAGAAAGTTGATGCATCTATCTCTACGACATCATGTATCCTTGATCCAATCTTCCAGCCATTTACATCAGCTACACAAACCAGTTTTGGGTTTGACAAGCCTGCTTCACCAAATGGATCAATTGTTAAACCTTCCTTTACTTTTGGGAATAAAGTGGTTTCGTCGACAGAGGTTATGGCTCCTGGTGCTCCATCAAAGGAGATAACCAAATCTGGTCCAGTATTTGGATTGGAAAAAATTGTTTCATCGAAGGAGCCTGTTGCTGATGCTTCGTTGGTTGACTCCAATAAAAATGTTAACAAGGTTCCGTCAATGCCATTTACTGCTGCATCATCAGTTGGTGGTGAATCCCCTTTTCTGAAATTTTGTGCTTCTTCTGACTCAAAGCTGGGAAGTTCAATTAGGTTAGTCTATATAATTTATTGTGGTTTCGAAAAATCTCAACACATTTCCTTACACATCTAGGTTGTCTTTGTCCATTCTTCATATTCTTTACTTTTATTCCTTTTTTTTCACCAACATGATGAGCAAATATTGTTGTTTCTTTACGCAATCCCTAGAAAGTTATCCCCACAGTTTTGATAAACCTCAACACAATTCTTTACACATCAGTGATAACTGATAACACCTTTTTTTTTACTGTGGGGATGACTTTCTATTTGATGAGTAAATATTCTAGCCAATATACTGAATTTCTTTGGTTTTCCTTGAAATAATATTCTAGCCAATATATTGTGAATGATAATATGATGACAATTTTCAAGACAGTATGATGAAAAAAGAGCTATTGCTCCCAGCCTTGGAGGAAACTCCATGGCCCAAGGCTGACTTAGAAGATAGAAGACTCGTCCATGTACCCCATATGTAAACCACAGCCCTTTACATTAGATCCTTATTCTCTCCTTAATTGGTTGCATCACCTCACACAATTCATTCCCCTTTCCAGCCTTAAACCAACGAGAATATTCTTGTTTGATTTCTGTGATGTATCATAATTACATTTTTTGCTCTCTTTTTGTGCATTGTACAATTGAAATTGAATAGAAATATATAGCATCATATATTTTATGTTCAGTAAAGTGTTATATTGATTCGTGTGCTAAATGTGTCCCCTTCACATGCAGCTCTACTACTGTTACTGGTGTGACTGATTCTATGCCAGAAGTTCGTGAATCTGATAATGGCAATACTGAGACTAATAAAGATACTGGATCTTCTGTTAGGGCATCAGAACTAGCTATTTCATCTGCTGCATCAACATTGTTGGCATCATCCAAGAGTTTATTCAATTTTGGCCACAATTCAAATCAATATAATGGGTCTCTTTTTTCAAGCCCTGCATTTTCTTCTTTTCCACCTCCTGTATCAAATATAAGCAGTGGCGTTAGTGCCACTGGAAATTCTACTAGCATGGCAACTATCACACCTGCCACAATTGCATCAAGTAATAGCAGTTCCTCCACAGTGGTGGCATTCTCATCTTCAGCAACTTCCTTTTTCAAATTTGGATCCTCTCCTGTCCAATCAGCAGGTTTACCTTTGTCATCTTCTGGTTCAGAACCACCAGAAACTAAAAGCAGGCAGGATGCAGGAACCATTGGTCTTAGTAGCACTGCCTTTGGTAGCTCATCTGCAGGGAGTGGTATTTTTGGCTTCAGCTCTTCAGCAATGACAACCGTAAATAGCCAGTCTCAGAGTTCTGCCGTTGGTGCTAGCAGTGGTTCTGTGCTTGGTGCCCAGGCTTCATTTTCCAGTGGGTTTGCAACTTCTACTCAGACCCAGTCTGTTTCATTTGGTTCATCTGCATCATCCTCATCATTGGGGTTGACTGGGAACTCACCTTTTTCGAGCAGTTCTTCATTTCCTTTGTCCAACCCTGCAGCAAGTGCAGCCTTTCCTTCTGGGAGTTCGTTGTTTCCTTCTTCAACTCCTGCCACAAATGTTTTCAATTCTGGCACATCTTTTGGACTTGGCACCTCTGCTTCCTCTTTGGCTGTCAACTCTGTTAGCTCCAATAGTGGTCCAAGTTCTACTTTATTTGGATCTAGTTGGCTGCCCAGCAAGTCTCCATTTGGTTCCACATTTAGTACATCATTGTCATCGGGGTTTTTGTTTGCAACATCCACTGCTTCTGTTACTTCTGCCAGTTCACCCTCGATGTTTTTATCAGCCTCCAGTGCAACAACTCCTCAATTCTCATTCAGTCCGGCAGCAGCAGCCTCTACCTCCACACAACCTGCTTTTGGAAGTCCTAGTCCTGCCTTCCCATTCGGTTCAGCTCCTGTTAATAATGGTCAGATGAACATGGAGGACAGTATGGCTGAGGATACAGGTCAAGCAACTCCACCTGCGACTTCTGTATATAGTCAGCAACCTGCCCCAGTTCAATCAAATTTTGTATTTGGAGCATCAACTCCGTCAGGAGGCAGTCCTTTCCAGTTTGGTAGTCAACAGAATATTGCTCCACAGAACCCTTCTCCATTTCAGGCTTCTGGCAGTCTAGGAGGGAGTTTCTCATTGGGCACAGGTGGAGGTGACAAATCTGCCAGAAGAATTGTGAAAGTTAAACATAAACCACGCAAGAAGTAGGACCTAACCATGCAAGAAACAGGACCTAAAGAATCATGAAAGTTTATGAAAATGGTTACCTTGTATCATGCTGCAGGCTACACTTATAGTGCAACAAATAAAGAAACTCTGAAGAGTGATTGCGGGATATTACTGCTCACATGGCAGTCTGGACAAGTGGGGTGCTATTGCTAATCAGCATATGCAAGCTTGTCGGTCTTCTTTTCCCTTCCATATTCAATAGAATACAAGGCTGAAGTTTTACCAATTTTGTATTAGTATGATATGAAGAAACATGACGTGGTGTACTACCAGTAATGGTTTTAGGTCACAGTCCATGATTTGGCCAGTTGTTGTGATGATATGATGGATATTCACAAAGATCGCTGTATCCTTGTTACTTGTAGTATAACCAGAATTAGAATCAATTTATAGCTTAGATGGTTGTAACTTTACAGTTCCAGTGAGCATTCTGTGAAATGATTATTAAGGATAGGCATTCTGTTTCTTGTTTGCCTTATATTTTAAAATGATTTTTGTTTAGAAGTCAATAAAATTAGAAAACAGTGAGTGTAATATTTTAAGCAAAAGACGGAACACATTTTTTTTTTCTAAATATATTTAAATCATGAAGTGATGCGGACGTTTACCTATACAAAAATATGTTTTATATACATGTTTAATCTCTATTTATTTTTTAATTTAATCCCTAAATAAGAGTTGTTAATTTAGTCTAACAATTGCTTTCATTTCAGTCCTCACTATCTGTTATTTGGTCCCTATACATAACAGTTCCTTTTCAACTTACTTAGTCCCTATACACCATAATAACTGAAAAATGGAAAGGAAAGAAATCAGAAAAGAAAAACGATAAAAAAGAAATAAAAAGTAAGAGTAATTTTTTTTTCATTTGAATAAATAAAGGAGAATGTGAAAATAAATAAATTATATAAAAAGTGTAATAATTAAAATAATTTTACAAAAAAAATTATTATTTTCTTAATATGAGATTATTTATTTTAAATTTTATATATGATAAAAAGTTATTTAAGATTCATACAAACTAGAAAGAAAAGCAATTTCTTCCCTTCCATTTCTATGAACTTGAGGGGAAAATTCGTCTGGGTCTTTTAAATAGATACTTTTCTCATTGCTATTTTTTCCTTTTATAAATATGTGTGTGATAAGTAAAAAACCATTTTTATACAAGAGGCAAAGGAGTAATCAGAGTCGTGCAACTATATATAAATGGGTTAGATTTAATATTAAGTAATAAGTTAAAACGTCTTACGACTTTTTAAAACAACTCATGGCTTATGTATTTTAATTTTAATCATTCATGCTAAAATTTAATAATAATTATTTATTCATTTTAATATTACATAAAAAACTTTCTCACTATATATTTTAAAATGTGACTTTAGTAAAAGCTCATATGACCTATGTATTTTAATTTTGAACATTCGTAATAGAATTTAATAGTAAGCATGTATTCCTCTTATTGTTACATATTAAAGACTCTCCCATATGTACACAATTGTGTTCTAAAAATTGGATCAAATTAACTATTCGAACCATAAAATTAGTAAAACAATCGATGTCTGTTCAAATAAACCACTAAAACACCTTGAAAAACTGGTCAAGGAATAAAAAGATGTCAAAATCAACCAAAAAAACATTAATTTATAGCAAGTCAACAAATTTTTTTGATACGATGTTATTGTCATTTTTTTTCTTAAAAATAAAAAATAACCTAAAATATTTGTTATTTTCTTTTTTATTACAAGATAATTTTGTTATTATTGATAAATATTATTCTACATTATTGAAAATAAGATATAAGTATTACAATATAATTGATTTGAACATTTTTGTACTTTGAACGCTAATAATATATATTTTATAAAATGTTAAGAATTTTATTTTATGTTTAAAAAATTATTATTATTATTATTATTGTTATTATTATTATTATTCAATGATAATTAAATTACTGATTTGGTTTTTAGAAATACTAATATATATATATATATATATATATATATATATATCTGCGTGTGTGTGTGAAATTCACATAAGCACTACCTCTTCAACACTATGTAAGTCGTCAGGAACTGTAAAAAAAAGGTTTGAAATATTTATTCCACCCACTTTTCGGTAAAAAATCTTCAGTCATGTTCCACCACTAATTACATTTATATATGGATAGGTTTGGTAGAAAAGGACTTGAATAATTCATGTCACATGCAATTTTCTGAATAGCATTTTCAACACGGGAAAAAATTAAAAATAATACATTTAAAATAAATAATTTAAAATTTGGTGTTGTTTAGAAAATATTTCAAAATATGGGACAGTCAAATACGTTTAATTTGGACATGTTTAAATACGCCTAAATTAGGCGTGTTTTCCTTGTTATAACACATGTCATACATGCGCAATGTATATAAACTTCGAACGGTCATAACTTTTTATAGGAATATTCGATTGAGACGTATTTTATGTCAAAACGCTCGAAATTGATAGAAATGTCCGAAGGGGATTTGGCCAATTATTTTTGTCCAAAAAATGCCTTTAAGTACCTCAAAATTATGATTTAATCTTCAATTATTCTAAAATTTCCTTGTTTTTTTTTTTACTTTTTTAATTATATAATTAGTTAATTTAATTCTATTTTTTATTTTTTTAATTACTTCTCTTAATTTCGAGTATTTTGATATATCTTACAACTCGAGAACATTTCTATCAAAAGTTAGACCATTTAAAAGACATACATCACCAATTTATACATGCGTTTTGACATATAGTACTTCAAATGATCTAACTATTTTTGTAATATATCATATTCTTTCATAAACAATATTTTATATTAAATAAGAAAATTTATAATTCTTCTTATTTCGATATTCTTATTTTCCTTTATATTAAATCACATAGGACTTGAACTATAATTTAGCCAATTTTAATATGATCCGAAAAAAGGAAAATGCTCAAGAAAATTTATAATTGAACACATGAAATGTCAACTTGAGTTCTTTTCGAGATATTTACACAATTGCTTAAATAACATTTCATTCAAAATCCAGAATATATTAAAATAAAATCATACAAAATTGAAAAAATATACTAAATAAAATAATATTAAAAAAAATTAAAGAAGGTCGATCTAAAAATACTTTAAAATTATATAAAAAAAATTAATAATATTAAATAATATTTTACGTCAAAAATTAAAACACGTCCAATTTTGGTCTCTATTTCAGTCGCTGACAGTTTTTGCAACAGAATACTGTAGTCGCAAACATAAAAATAAAAAATTACAATATTCTGTCGAAAAAAGTGTTAACGACCGAATGAGTCATACCCAAATTAGATGTGTTTGACTATTCCAAATTTCGAAATATTTTTCAAACAACACCAAATTTCAAATTATTTATTTAAAATGTATTATTTTTATTTTTTTGCCTTTTCAACACACTAGGTTATATATATATATATATATATATATATATATATATATATATATATATAGGCTTTGAGAGATACGCTGATATGCACGATCGGCAATAAATATGTTCCTTATTTGGTATATTAATTATAAAATAATTAACACGTGTTATTACTTATTAGACCATTCTTTATGAATGATCTAGAATATGGTTTTATTTACTTTTGTCAAATAAAACTTTTTTGTATTTTTCTTATGTTCCCAACAACTTGAAAACTTTTTTCCAGTCTCACTACTTAATACTTAAGACTGAAGAGTTGAGACATCTTCATTCCGAGGTGCTTATATTATTTTTCTTATTAAGAGCTGTGTGTCTATGAAGATTTTTCTATTGAATTGTTTCTTTGTTTAGGACCAGATATGCACCAGTGCTTTTAAGTTATAAGCACCGATGTTAAACCTTTTAATTAATATAAAGTTTGTATAGCAGTTAATATTCATAAAACATAAGAATGTGTAGTAATTTATGAGATTTATTTAGTTAAATTTTTAGAATTGTTGGATTAGAGAGTTAAAATGTTTAAAAAAATAGATATATGTGATGCTTAATAATATAATTCATTAAAAAAATTAGTATGTGCGAATGATTTAATCTTATAAAATTGACTGATAGATAATTCGACATGTATGGATAATCCGATAATAGGTGATATGATGGACCTAATAACATATGATACATATGCCTAATGACAATATAATTATAATAAGTTCTTATACCATGACTAGGTGATTAATGATCTTAAACAAGAATTTCAAAAGTGAAAAAATGTGTTATTGAAATGGGATGACCTTATTCATCAACGTTATGGCTTGTCCATTTAGGTGAATATCTGTATCAAGTTTCCTTGACCTTTTATAGTAGAAGATAATCGCGTGGCTTCAAGATTTTTTTCCGTCAGTCACCTCACCAATAATCAACTTTTAATTTTCTGTGAAATTTCTTTTGCTTCATTGCTTGTGAATTGTCATGGAGAAGGGGCTTCACATGCATGTATGCACTAATTTTATATTATTGAAAATTTAAATTCTTTCTCAAGAAGGATGCCACACTATGAAAAGCAATGTTTTCTCACGTGTGATAAGATGTAAGACGTTTTATTTAATGGCCAAAAAGAGATTCAGTGATGGTTCAAGAATCAAGACAACGTTGGATGATACCTGCATAATATAAAAATTAAAGGGAGAGAAAGACAGAATCATAGAGCCACATCAGTTTCAATAATGGGAATCTACCTCCTTGAAATGGAATTGGTATAAAAAATCATGAGTATATACTATATAGTTTCCACATCAGTACTTTTGTCCCATGATGGTTTGAAAGGCCAAAAGTACACCAAGATGAGTGGTTAAAGGTTGGACATTCCTAAATATTCAATAAATCTAAGAAATGTATGATGACATGAAATGGTTAATAATACATGTCGTGTATCCCTTTTATAGACAAGTGGGTGATGGGGTGTTTTGAGTTAGGTAGAAATAAGGACAAAAACCTTGCACTATCATAGGTGTCATTCTTGGTGAATAGTGGTCTCCTTTTTCCTTTATGTGATATATATACACCTTTCATTTTTCATACCATTTTCATTAACTCATTATGAAATTGAGTGCTAACTAGTTGCCATTCTGTTAGTGTTATCAGTTCAAAGAAAAACATGAGTTCATCTAACCAATTAAACCAGAGCAGCAGGGTCCTAGCAAATAAACCAAGGAATGAGGTTAATGTGCAGGGATACATCTTCAGAATTGATGGTAAGAACAAATATAAAGTTAATCTTGTCCTTGACATAAAAAAAAATCAAGGTATGTTTGGTTCTGAGGTAAAACAAAGGAATATTAGGAAGAATGTATGTTGCAAAATAGATATTTTTGTCACTCTCCTCAGTTCTATTTGCTACTACTCCACCATATACTTTAGTCGAACTTTTCCACTAGACATGCCAACTCATTTTTTAAATTGGTATCCTTAGTTATTACCTAAAATAAATTGATATCTTTTGTTGCCAGATATTTAAAATTCATCTTCAGCATTGATATTCTTATTGTGGGTGGCTTGAATACTCTATTCTTTGATCAAAATATTTAGAAGAGAAAATAAAAGAAAAATATGAAGGATTCTATTTTATAATTAAACTAGATTTACACGTTCCATTTGTAAGAGAAAAATTAAATTCGATTTCTACAAAATTCAATCTTGAAAAAGACCAAAAACTAATCTCACTTATAATTTATTTGTATAGTTCACTTATAGTTTCATATCATGGATGGAGATTTAATGTGCCAAGACGTTAGGTTGGATGTGATATTAAGTGCTTATGACTTATCGATGGTGTTAAATTATTGTTTGGATATTTATAATTATTATTTAAAAAAAAGTTATGTAACTTGAATGTGAAATAAGAAATATAAGATTGGTCAAATGATTAGTGAAGGATGAAGGGAGAAGAAAGGAGAGAGATGTACTGGATTCAAATCTCCTTAATTAATGTTTTTAATAAAGTTAACAAATTAATATTAACGATAAAAAAAAACTTGAATATGGCATGGCTTGGGAAGTGACATGTTTATATAAAATATATCAAGATATTTTTTATTTTCAAAATAAGGACAATTTTATATTAATTTTTCTCCCAAGTATTTACTTCCTTTATTTCTTGTGTAACATATAAAACCAACTGAAGTTAATTAAGGATTCCGCAGGAAACACAACATTTGTGATGAACTATGGACGTTGGTCAGAAAAGCGTAAGAGACTTATTTCTGAGATACGGAGTGCTTTAAATGTTCATAATGATCAAGTTCTTGATGACAAACTAGTATTTCTCATAGTAACAGTCATGAAGCACTATTTTGAACTCTTCGAGATGAAAACAAGTGCTGCAAATTTAGATGTTTTCAGTGTTGTTTCTGCTATTTGGTGCACAACAGCTGAACGCAATTTGTGGTGGATTGGAGGCTTTCGCCCTTCTCAATTGCTTCAGGTGATGATGCTTGTTTTACTTAAAAATAAAATGTAATTGGTTGGTGGGAGAAATAAAAAAAAAAGATATTGACCTAGTTAATTAGTTTAATTAGATAAACTTCTTAACAAATATTTGTAGAAGAAAAAAATAAAGAAAATTAATGAAGTAAAATATATTAAACTTTTTATATAAACTAATTATAAAAGCTTTATGTAAGTTATGAATTAAATACATAGTTTGTTTAAGCTTGTTTTTTTAAAAATAAGTACTTTTTAAAATAAAATAAACAGTTATTTTATGGTTTTATGATGTATATATCTAAACTAGTTTTACTTAAAATAAATAATTTTTTATTTTTCTTAATAAGTAAATTTTATCTGTTTGTTTTAAAAAAATAATTATATAAACAATAATTTTTAAAAAAATTAAACAAATTAACCCATGAGTTTGAAGCTTAGAGGTTAATATAAATATAATCATATTTGCATCTTGTTAATTTTCACTTTTCCATTTTGGACCTTCACATGTGCATGGTTTTTGTTTACTTTCAAATTTTTTTGGTCGTATTATACATACAACAATTTCTACGCATTGTTAGAGTAAAAATTAACCAATTAAAAATTATATATGGTAGATATAATTTTTAAAATAGCTATTATAAAGATTGTAAATAAAAAATGGTTATGGTTATTGATAATGTAAAAATTAACTCTTTACATCATTTATGCATAGAGTATTTTCTCTATTTCTTAACTGTTATATTGTCACTCGCTGATCAATTTTTCCTAGTTAAACTCCTTAAGTGTGTGCTTTGTGTCCAGGTTATTCTGCCTCAAATTTCGTGTTCTCAGCAACAACTTTCTGATATTTTTAGTTTTGTACAATCCTGTCAACAAGCAGAAGATGCTCTTGCACAAGGCATGGAAAAACTCCAGCGAAACCTTGATAAAGCAACAGAAGCTGGTGACAAAGCATTAAAACTGACGTGTGTCCCACAACAAATGTCATTTTTAAAGCAGGTAATATGTGTGCATGCATGATCATGAGAATCCAATTTCTTGATCTATTATATATGTTAATATGTTTTTTTGGCATAAGTTTTCTATTTTGGCTATTAACACTGTTTCTGACACGGTTTCTTGTTACAATAGGCCAATCATGTTCGCCAGCAATTCTTGTATCAATTATCTCGTTTCCTTACAATTTGTCAGTATGCTGAATTCTTACTTTCCTTCGGTGAATGCCTCTATAACCTCCAGCCTTGGAGCTCACTTTGAGCATCATCCATCATGCTTCTGTTCATCTCATTGAAACCATACTATATTATAATACAAATAAACTTTGCATCGGATCAATATGCATGTATCCTTTGCTTAGGTTACTATATATAATTGTATGTAGTTTTGCCAAGATAGCGGTTTATTGCTATTTTGACATTATTAAATAGAGTATAAATGTAATTTATTATATATGTGAAATTAAAATTTGAGATAGTGATGAATATTGTTTAGATGTTCGTGTGGATGTAGGCAAAAGGTGTCTGCGTTAAATTCATATCTTTCATTATTTCTTTTCGTGATGTATTTTGTGTGTGTTCATGTCCTTTGATCTTCATGCACAAGGAATTTTTTCGACTCAGCTAAAACTTCCAGATTCTCATTTTACCCAAAATATTCGCAAAATAAATTGATTAAATTGTTTTAGATCTTATTTTACTCAAAACTTATCGATCAAAAATCAAATTTCACCTAAAAATCTCAAAATTCCCCCTTTTCAATCGTGCAATTAGATAGTAAAAGAAAAATAACTTCCAATAATAGCATACTTGAACAGTTAAAGAAGGAAAACATTACTAGTATTTAGTAGACTTGAGAAGGAAACCTACGTTTGAAGAGGAAAACAAACATTGATGATGATATAGCACGTGTGGGTGTTTCCGTCATTGCAACTAGAGACCTTTAAAAAAAACTTGAACAACAAGAAGCTAAGTGATAATCACATGTTAAACTCTTTTACTTGGGAGAAAGAAGCTGCTTTGTTGGATCCACACATATACAACTTTTTTCTATCTTTAATTGTCTCAATTAAATGTGTGTTTGATTTACTGTTTACATCACTCGATAGAAAAAAGTTAAAAATCTATTTTTTTAAATATATATTACACCTCAACAAAATATATTATTTCCTAAGCAAAATCAATTTTGCCAATATTTACAACCAGTAATTTAAAAATCTAACGCTAATGTCTCAAAGACAAATTTAAAAGTTCTTAAGAAAATCAAAACTGAAAAAGTAACCTAAAAAAGATGAAAAGGCAAATTGTGTATCGCATAGAAACTAGAAAATAGAAACGGTAGGCCCCTCACAAATCCGGAACGTTGTTCACAAATTTTTTCTTTCCAACGCAAAATAACAAAAATACAAATAAATCAAGCTTGACAGTCTCACTCAGTTCTGTTCTATTCTCAATTTATTATTATTATTGATTTAAAAAATACTTATCTCCATCTGGCTGAACACGTGGCACGCATTCATGGGCGAGACTTCTTTCGTAACATTTTTGGATTTTAAAATGCATTCAGCAAAATTTCTAGCCGTTGGAACTCTGTCACATCACAGCACACACACTCTCTCTCTTACTCTGTCCGTAGAATCCAAGACGAAGAAAATCGTTGATACTCTGTTTTCACACTCATTACTCTTTAACCCAATTCAGACACCTAAGCCCATTTCAATCTTCTCTGTTTAACAGATAATTCCGTTGCAAAATTTCACCCAAAAAAATGAAGGGGGTGAAAGGAAAATTCCTGAAGAAGCTCAAATCCATCAAACCAATCCTGAAGCAAGACCGAATTCTGCAGCTTAACACCTCAGATGGGTACGTCGATTTTCTCCCAAAGATTCCAAGTTTCAGTCTGCATTCCCCGTTTGTTTCCCGAGAAAATAAGCCCGAGAAAGTTGTTAAGAGCTGCGAGAAAATGCAGGACGAACCCGAGGTCATCGACGTGGCAGAGCTGATGAAAGACCTTGAAGAAGAAGAAGATGATGAAATGGATTTGGATGATTACAATGACAACAAAGAGAACATAGGTCCATGTTCACAGAAACCCCAACAACACCACAAGGTTGTTTTGCAGAATGGGAACACAGCAAAAACAGAGCCAAAACAGAGAGGGGTTTTGGAGGAGAAGAGGTCTTCACCAGCAAAAGCTGCAAGTAACAGCAACAGCAACAGAAAAACCCCTTTGTTAGAGACTGATATTCCATCGTTCCGGCTGCCGGACTTGAACTCCGGCAGCCTATTCGATCCGAATCTACTGGCGGCGTTCGAGCAAGCTGTGAAGGAACATGCTAGAATGACAGAAGAACAGAGGAAAGCCAGATTCGAAGAAGAGTCTTCACAGAAAGTGGAAGATGATTACCCTAATCCTTTGATGTTCTTTGAAGAGAAGTGTCCACCCGGGGGCGATGGCACCGTTATTTTCTACACCACGACGCTTAGGGGAATCCGGAAGACATTCGAGGACTGCAACAAAATTCGCTTCCTCCTGCAGAGTTTCAAGGTTTTGTATTTTGAGAGGGACCTTTCAATGCACAAGGAGTTCAAGGATGAGTTGTGGAGCAGTTTGGAGGGAAAATCACTGCCTCCAAGGCTTTTTGTTAAGGGGAGGTACATTGGTGGAGCAGAAGAAGTTCTGAGTTTGCATGAGCAGGGAAAGCTGAGGAAAATCTTAGAAGGGGTTCCAATGGATTATTCTAATGGTCCTTGTGATGCATGTGGAGGGATAAGGTTTGTGTTGTGCTTCAAGTGTAATGGAAGCCACAAGGTCATGGAGGAAAATGGAGAGAGCATTCAGTGCCTTCAGTGTAATGAGAATGGCTTGATTGTGTGCCCTTACTGCTGCTAGCTGATGAAGAATATCAGTTAACACTTCTGTGTTCTACACCTCTACCTACAGTGATAGAGTTGTTATTGTTTTATACTTAGTGTGTTCTATCCATTGTGGATAGAGTTTGTACGTAATTGAATTTGTCGGACTGGATATCTTTTCTTTCTTTTTTTGGGTAGTGATCATTCTTCCAATTTTTTCTACTGGTGGTGATAGGCACTTGCATCGTCTGTTTGTGCTAGTTCTTGGACCAATCTAAAGTCCTTAGAATTTCAGATTCAGTGTGCCTTATCAATGTATCTAGTTTTATACCTTAATAAAAGAATTCTATTTGTTGAAAGGTATGAATATTCTAGAGCAATTTCTCGAATCAGAAGCCAGTGGAATATCCTTCTTTTCCTTTGTAGTGTGGCCTAACTAAATTTAATTGAGCAAATTAGACCGATTCTATGTGATTTTTTGAGATTGTAAAAAAATATTATTGTATTTTTAACCCTTACATCAACCCCTCTTATGTTTAAAATACATACACGGACACAATCTCTTACCTAAAAAACACATAATATCGTATAACTCTCAGGAGAGTTACTATAAAAAAGTTAAAAAGACAGTGATTTTATGTACAATCTTAAAAAACCGAGTGCCAAATGTAATTTGCTCAATTTTATTTTGCTCTCTTATCTTTCTTTTGTATGGATAGATGCATGCATAACCAATATATATGAGAAACAAGAAAATTACATAACATAATTATCACCAAGAAGCTAAATAAGGGTATGAGCATTATGCAGCAACATAGGATCTTATGAAAAATAAGATTGCTGAGTACCTTTGCTTTTTTTATTAATTAGGCATTGAAAAAGTTGCATGTTGAATTCCAGTTATTGAATTAAGAACTGTAACAGAAAGTTTCCAACACTCGTTACCTGGTTCTAGTGTAGTAATCTCCATAAATAAATTCATAACCCGTTTAAAAATAGTCAAAAGGCATCAATTCTACAAATGCAATTTAGTCTCATTCTCTATAATGTTTAACGTAAAACCATCAATAAATTAATATTAATATTCCCCTCTCACCTTAAATTTACCGTTACATCTCTGGATGGTTTAATTTGCATGCCAACCATTTTAAACATCTCTCTTTCTCCTGCTCCTCAATTTTTAGTCTACGCTTTTTCCTTCTTCACTCAAAGCTCAACATGTTGCAGCATCAAAACCCCTTTGTTCTCTCATTTTCAGCATTTTCTTTACCCTTCTTATGTCACTGTTCTGCTACAACATTCACAGTGGGGGATTCAGCAGGCTGGATTATTCCACCATATCCAACATACTACAATAATTGGTCACATTCCCATTTCATAAGAGTAGGCGATTCTGTAGGTAAAAGCCTAATGAGAAATGCTCTTATATACTATTTTGGAGGATTATGTCTTATTTTTGCTTTGATATATTTATTCTATTGCTAGATAGGAACATAATAGGATAGTTCAATTCCTTCCTTCCATAAGATTTCAAATTTGTTTCTCATGGCAATAAAATATCACTTCGAAAACTGTTGTATGTTTTGAACTTCATACATTATAATCTAGCTTCATTAATCAGGTTATTTAAAAAATTACATTCTTTCTAGTTTTGTGTATGCCACTTGACTGCTTGCAATGTGAGGAATATCATTATCTTGATAGGCATATATGATATATTTGACATCTTTATAAAAATGTGCATTTTATTTTTGATAAATGATGACCACAAACAGGTACTTTCAAAATTATCTTTATCTTCATAAAAAGGTACATTTGATATTAACAATTTAATTTGAGCTAGAACACATGGATTTAAATCTTTTGAAATGTACAACACACAGAATAAAGGATCTGTAATAGATTTTATTATTAATTGTTTTACTGTTTCTCCTTAATCATTATTATTGCTTGTATATATGTACACTACTTGTATTGCTAAATTTATCACATATATGTTTGGAAGTTCTCATGAATTTTGATATTTTAACACAGAATTCAAGTTCGATGACAAATTCTACAACCTAATTCAGGTATCACAGAAAGAGTACGAGCATTGCACATCACTTGAACCTCTAAGGATATTTAATAGTAGCCCAGTAATTCTTCCACTGAGGGAGAGAGGTGTGTTGTTCTTCATATGCAATATCCCAAATTACTGTTGTCTAGGCCAGAAGATTATGATTTTTGTCCATGAAGGTTCCTTAGAAAAACCCCCATCACCATCACCTTCTCAAGTGCCAATCACAATCTCTCCAAAACCATCATCACCAAATGCTTCTGCTCCTCAACCTCATGGATCTTCTAGTGGCATGAGTAGCCCTCCATCTCCTACTACGAGCACTTCAGGAGGTAATGGTGGGAACTCTCCTGGACCATCTTCCACTGGAGAGGGAAAGTCTAATGCAGTGGCATTGGTAGGTGGGAGAAGTTTCACTGTGTCTCTGGGGCAACTCTTATCTATGCTTGGTGCTTTCTTTGGATTTTGGGTTATGTAGGGTCCGGCGGGGGGCAATATGCATGCAGCGTACGTGCATTGTAGGCTAATTAGATTGATTTTATAGTGTTTTGGTTTTCAATTGTGAGTCTCTTCATATGGTATTGTAAGGGATATTTGGATTTTCTTGCTTGCTTTTCAATATCTTGAGTTTGGATTCCTTCAACGGAGGCATATCTAGCTTCTTTGTTTAGATATATATATGTTTCTCTGTCGTTTTTTAGAAATACAAGATGCAAGGATGGGTCAAGTTGAACTTGTTTCCCTCAGTAAGAACCAAGATTGTGACAGTAATTTTATATATATAGATGTAGTGAGTAAATAGTCACTTCAGTCTAAGATTCAAAAAGTTTCTGAAAGTGCAAATTGACTAAAATTTAAAAAAATTACGTATAACTTAAATGACAATATTAACTTAAAGAGTGATAACATTAACACATGTTTAAGACTAAAATAACAGTAAATAATTAAGTGACTGGTTGATTACTCTATAATATACATACATATATATATATATATATATATAAGCGTTACTCCAACTCGATTACAAAACAGGTATCACTACCAACCTTGATTACCCAAAATATTTCATACAAGTAAGATTATCAATGCAGCAGTTTGAGAAGGTAAAATTTTCCCTTCCAAACCTTGACTGAAAGCAAAAACCATGATCTGGCATTGATCAAATTTAACATGTCAATCACATCACAACCACTATCCTTAAACATTACATCATTTCTGGTCAACTAAATAAACCATACCACCACATTCAAATGCCACATCTCAGAAGAATCTTCTAGTTTTCTTTCCCTTCAATTTTTTTTTTTAATTTGTAGTAATGGAAGACAGATATCATGAATTTACAAAAAAACTTATGCACCATGCTCAAACAGTTGAGCTATACTCCCTTAGTTTCTTTTCCCTTCAATTTTTTATATCGTAGAAAATCAATACTCAACATTCAAGCGCCCTATATTACAGAGTCAATTAAATATGAAACATTTCCTCATTAATCATTGCAAATTTTTACATATATCTGGGAGGGCTATTGGGGTCCTACAAACCGGGCATGTCAAATTGATTCTCAACCAAGGATCAACACACTTGACATGGAAGAAGTGATCACAAGCAGGAAGCACTCTCAAGGAATCACACTCTTTGTAATCCATCAAGCATATGGAACAACTTGAAGAGCTACTATTACTATTGCTACTACACAATTTGACCTTGGAGAATTGGACACTAGGATAGCTTCTCACACTAGTGTGATCTAAGCGTGGCTCAGGTGGCTCCACAGTGATTGTGGTGTGGTTGTTGTTGGAGTGTGTGGCACCACCAGGCTCAGATGGAATAGTGCGTGGAATGTTATTAGAGCACACATAAGCTGTGAGTGTAACTAAAAGGGTTAGAACAATAAAGCTCACAAGCAATAACACAGTCTCCTCTGAACTATTCATCACATATGCAAATATGGTTTATGTGAGGCTCATGAGTGTGTATGTGCAATATGGATTAATATATTTATGCATATGTGTATGAATGATTTTGTTAATGGTTAATTTCCGTAATGGAAATCCTATTACGGAGTGACCTTGAACATTAGCTTTTATTTTCTCATGTTTTTTTTTTGGAAGTCTATTTTGGCATGTACCCCAACATTTATCTTATCTTTTGTTTTCAGTAGCTGCGTACCGTACCGTTATATAATAAGTTGAACGTTCTTGATGATATATATTCTTACGATCGATCGTGACATCGATCATAAACCGTATTTCATAGCGTTCTCGGTCAAACTTTAGGGGGCGATTTTCATATAAATAATATGAATCTTATTTTGTTTTCATTTGTGTATTCATGTTTTTGTTTTTCATATTTATTGCGAATGAGTTTCAATGGCAATCTTCATGGAAAGTACCTAGTTTGGCCACGCCATTTAAGCAATATTTACACTTCTTTTTTTTCCCTTTCCCGCGTGGTGATTGGTTTAAAATGATATCTCAATTTCAAAACTATCTATTTAATCTTCGTTTTAATTTTATTGGGTCTTTGTAAAAATATTTACTGTCCAACATTACATGAGAACATTTCTATAGTAGAAATTCAAATTTAATTCGTTATAACTGAGATACTAGTCCCATCTATTAGACTCAATCCCCATTAATTGTTGGGTCTTTCTAATTGTTCCTCTCACACTCAAATAAACTATATCATTTATATGGTAATTGTTCTGCTTAAGTCCACTAGATTACTAGGCTCACAACACTATTTTAACTCTAGCTTGTAGGTTATCGTGGCTTTATCATTTAAAGGTGCACAGGTTTAAGAGAGGAAAATGTTATAAATTTGCATTTGGCCTCTATCTAATCAATGTGAAACTTTTGATATGATGAAACCATATGCAACTATGTTAAATTTTCTGAGGAAAAACTTTATCACTCATAAAAAATTATATTATTGGTGAATTTTAATTAAATTTTTTATTTGGATCATGTGTCATTTATCATCAAACACGTTAATCAATTAGTGTGAGATTATTTCAACTTAATTAAAGGTCTAGGGTTTGAGTCCTGAGTACGCAGTTATTGCGGTAAATCCTTGAAAGAAAAAGTTTTATCACTTATAATAGTCTAATCCAACTCAAATATGAAGAAAACAAATATATATATATATATATATATATATATATATATATATAAAAGAAACAGAATACGGGGACAAAAAAAATTCAAGTTGTAGTTATTACTATCTACACGAAACCATTCAAATGGAGTGAAGAGAGCAAAACAGTGTGCGCACTATCATGAGACATCAGAGTAGCTAGCAACAGGTTATGTGCAATTCAGCAGAACAATTGATCGATCATGTATCCACAAGAGGTAACAATAATACAAACATATGGTTAATTAATCTTCCTAACTTGTAACCTTATGTATACTGATTTAACTAATATTATAACAAATCTTCTACAACAACAAGGAGAGATGTGATCCCCAACACTAAATATTGGAGATAGATGATTTTCTACATATGGGACAAGTTGAATGCAACCTAAGCCAAGGATCAACACAAGCAAGGTGGAAAAGATGGTCACAGTGAGGAAGCAACCTCAACGTGTCACTTTCTTTGTAGTCACCTAAGCATATGGAGCAGCTAGAAGAAACAACACTTGAACTACTTGAACCCTTCACTACTTGAGAGTAAAGCAGCTTCGGATAGCTCTCAAAACTTGTGTCAATGTGACGAAGCCCTTGTTCAGCTGAGGCTTCTTCTGATCTTGCGTGGCGAGATGGTGGAATACCAGCCAAAATGTTTAGCATGTTAGGACCGCGAGCCATGCGAAGACGCACACACGCAAAAACTATGGTGACAAGTAAGAAGACCAAGCCAATTACAAAAGCTACACCATATGTAAACTCACTTGAATCAAAACCATTATCTTCCTTGTTGTTGGTGCTATTGTTCATCTTTGATCGAAAATTGGAATTGGATGGGATCAATTTGTGGGGTGGAATTGCTTAATGTGATCCTTAATTTGGTGATTAACGAGGTTTAACAAAATTTGATGAGGTAGGAAATAGCATCATAATTTTTGGGGGGGGTCAACGTTTGTACATGTCTTTTTCATATGTCATTTGTTAACCCAATTTAATGTATTTAATCTGTTGCTGGCTTCTTGTTCTGCGAGAAGTCCTATGGTATGGACATGACAAGGACTTTGTGCAAAGCTAAATTCTCTCTTACTCTCTCTTTATACGTGGATGTGACAACTTTGTATTCAATAGTTTTGAAGTCTTATCAACTGAGAAAATTGGAAGAGTAATTACACTAGAGCGGCCAAAATTTGAGACAACACAACACTATTTAAATTGATGATCACTAACGACTTGTACAAGTTGACCGTTTATACTTGTATTTAGAAATACCAACATTGCGTGTACGCAATTCTTTTAGATCTAGTGCTGATTACAATTTGAAGCATTCAAAAAAAAAAATTTATTCCACTATTTGGCAATATTTTGATTGGACATTATAGACTGTGTGTGAGTATTATAATTTGATACTCGTCAAATTGTTGATTTACTTATGAAAAATAATTCACTTTCCCTAACATTCAACTCTAGTTGATGAATTTAATACCAGGAAGCAAAAGCTTTTAGTTTAAGCACAGTACTAGATTATTATCTGTAAAATATAAATACAAATTCTCTCTTTGAAATTCCTTTGGCGTTTACTGAAGTTGCGCTAAAACTATGGTTGCATCATTAGCCAAACTTTAATTTGAACTTTTTCTTATCTGATTGTATGAGGTCATCTTCGCAGCCAATCTGTATAAACCAAAATCCATGAACGATGTTCATCCCCAAAAGTTTCAAAATTTAAAAGCATAAAGCACCTAAATGATGCTGTATAACTAGCCAAAATATTAATAAAAAAAAAAAAAGACAACTGCTCAAGACGTACTGAAGTTCCTTTGTTCAGTAATGTAATCACATTTTCAACTAATAATTTCCTTTCAGTTTTTTTTAATCAGCAAAGATAATATATATATTAGATAAAGAATCAGTACAAGAAGTACTGCCTAGCGTACAACCGTACAACCTAGCAGGAACAAAAGTAGTACCTAGGTAGCTTAATTCATGAAAAGCATGGAGGAAGCCAAGTGAGTTGACTAGGGTAACAAAAGGAAAAAATACATCTTAGACCCTCTCCTGAAAACCAAAACAGTCCTTCAAATTACTGAATCAATAATGAAAAGGAATATCAAATCCTATCTCCAAATTTTTGAGCCAGGACTATCCAACGAATTATAAAACCCAAATGGATGAGGTAGATGGAAATAAGAAATACAAAATTAAGAGAAACAAATTTATAAATGTGTTATGTGTTATCTTATTTGATGGAAAAGAGAAAAATAGAAAGAAAAAAAGGTATGAGATGAAAAAGAAAGTAAGAATCCAAAAATAAAAGGTAGTATCTCTCGGACAAAAGTTTAAGCCCACTTGACTCAATTGCCCTTTATTTGTTCTATTAAAATGGAAAGAATCATTTTAGGATCAAAAGTTACCCACATTTTGTTCACAATTTTACGGTTTAGTTTAATATCAAATAAATTAAATCTACTAAATCATCAGACAATTTGGATAACAAATGTGTATATATAAATTTCATTTAAACATAACTTGCAGGTTCCAAGCTTTTGACAAACTCCAGTGATATTTTTCCCTCGTTTTTTTTTCGCACCATAAGCTTCATACAAATAACAAAGATGCTTCCACATGGTTTATTACAAAAGGGAAAACAAAAGGCACTAAGTCTATAATGTCAACACCAGACCAATTAAATCACTGTATCAATCAATGTTCTCCAGATCTGCACATCTTTACAAGGGCTTGCTCGTGACTGCACTAGCTACGCCAAGATATGAAAAGCATTCTTTAACCGCGTATGGATGCATGAGGGACAGTAGGTAAACCCAGTTCATCCTCAGCCTGTCAGCATCAAAGTAATCAATCAGAATGAAAGGTACATAACATTTAAAAAAAAAACGCAGAAAATAGAGTAATTTATTTATAGTTCAGATTCTTGTATTGAACAGTAAGCTGTTAACCAGACCAACAGATGCTCTGCTCTGCCTAAGCTATACAAAGGTTGACAAAAAAAAAAAGGATGAACATAGGAATGCCTAAGCAGTGATTGAGGCAAACCCTACAAGTTATATCATCATACATAAGAATGGACCTCAATATCCCTAAATTTACCATCCAATACAGTTGTCGCAAAAAATGGTACCAAGTCTGGGCTTTCCCTTATCCCTATAATGAAGAAATCAGTGGATGATGCATTGAAACTACCATACTACTTTCCACTTATTGATTCAATTCAACTATAGCCAGTTTAAGTGCTTGAGAGGCTTTAATTTCTAGCAACCCTGAACAACTACAAAAGTGCAGCAGAATATACAAGGAGCAAAACATTATACCTGCGCATTGGATCTGCCAGGTGGCACTGCCGTTTGTCCTGTTGGAGCAGGAGGTAAGTTAAGTTCTGCATCCAAATCAGGTTCTTTATCAGGTTGGAGGTAGGATGGGACCCCATCAGCTTCAGTCTCATTTCCCATGTCTAATTCCAATGCATCAAGTTCTGTTTTACCAAAACCAAAAAATAAAGAAACAGGTCATTCCAACCACTTCATGACAACAACAAAAAAAAAAAACAATTTTCATCACAGCCATAAAATCCCACTACCCTACCCAACTGTGGAGCCATGTTAACTAGGAGTTTTTGAAAATGGTTTCCAACAAATATCTCAAGATTCCTAACCAAACTCTTAACTTACCACCCATAAGATCATCCTCATCAATGTCATCAGGCACATTATAGCTTCTACCCAAAGTCTCTTGGATTTCATTACTTACATCCATGAGGTCCATCATCTCATCTTGCAAGTTCTACACATAGCATGGATCAACAGTTAAGACGTAAAAAATTTGATATTAGCTTAGATAGAAGCTATAAGAGAAAAGGAAAGAGAATACATACATCAATGTCTTGGATCTTCACAGTTTTCATCATTCCCTTCAACTCCTTGTTGGCAGACTTCAAAGCTGTCATCTAAATAGGGAAGGGAAAAGAAAAAGAAAAAAGTTGTAAACAATTGAATTTAAATTTTATATCAGCATGAAAAAAAAAATTGAGGTCATTTGATTTCTGAAATACAAAATATAGTAGAATTTCTTATAACAGAAGTAGAAGGCATAATGTAAAATATCTCTATGAAGAGACCCCTCCCAAATGACAGACGATTCATCTCCTACCTCATGACCTACCTCCCATGAGGTAGGCAGCAGGTTCCAAACAGGGTACAGACAAAGCTCCGCCTCGAACCATGCCCCTTAAAGCGCTAACAAGACAAATGAATGTTTTATAGTGAAAATGGGTACCCCAATCAACTATACTTTATATAGCATACAACTGGCATCTTCAAACTTCTAGAATTTACA
This sequence comes from Glycine tomentella, assembly GCA_007407185.1. Classification (NCBI taxonomy): domain Eukaryota; kingdom Viridiplantae; phylum Streptophyta; class Magnoliopsida; order Fabales; family Fabaceae; genus Glycine; species Glycine tomentella. The sequence goes on along the minus strand of PYAF01002184.1, from coordinate 604,028 downwards.
AATAGTGACAGACATCTAAATAATTTGAATTTAAATATTACGATACAATAAATCATTAAACCAAAGGGCAGCCCAGTATTGCACAAGGCTACCATTATTGTGGGGGCTAGAGAGGTTCAGATGAACACAGCCTTACCTAGCTAGTGGAGAGGCTGTTTTCCTTACTAAAACATGTGACCAATAGGTCACAACTCACAAGGCAGTACCTTTATGCCAAAGCATCCCCGGGGTAAATCGTAAAACAAGAACCATAAGTTTCCCCATTCAATAAACACACAGCTAATAAGCCTCCTGCTTAATAACCTTAGGCTCAACTTCAATAATGCAACCAATCATATCACTTACTTTCAAAGAGGGAAGCATGAAGCTATTCCATAAATTATTTGATTTAATCAGTAGAATTATGATATACATTTTCCATTACGAATTAAATCATCCACATATTCTTGCACAGAACAAAGAAATATGATGCACAAATTGATGCGAGATAAAAGAGTTCAATATAAGGGTCACAAACAAAACCATAAGTGCTTTGATACATACAGTTTGTTGAGCATCTTTAATGCCCTCAGCAGCAAATTGAACTTGATCGAGATTGAATGTCTGATTGTACAGCATGTCACGCTGACCTTCATACCTGACCAAAGGCATAGTGCATTGCTATATGAATACAGCTATATAATATTCATTTCATGTGCATTATTATATGAAATATGAATGAAGTTATAAATTATTTCCTTTGCTTAAGTCCAACTTAAGACATTTTTAAAGTAAAAATGCCAAAGAACTCTCCTAGTCACTCTTAATATTGGTTATGATAGCCTTTTGATTTAAGGGAAAAATATTAACCTAATGAATATATAGCAATCACATGTATATAAGGAAGTAAAACAAGACTTCTTCAATTTCATAAAGAAATCCTAAACATCCCACGCATTATATATCTATCAAATTGACACGATTCACAGAATAACCTGCAATGATAAAACATAATGAAATGAAATACCATAATTTTCTATTTTGCAATGTTCAGTAACTGTAAAAGATAATCAAGAGAGAATTGACTGTAAAATCTAATGTCAAACATCAAAATAAAATTATACACACACATTATACTATTATGTACTACATAAGCATACACCACAATATAATAAGTCAAAACTCAAAAGCACGCATGTTTTAAAGCCAACTGAAATCAATTTAAACTTTTGTAGCACACCCAGCAGCCCACAATCAAACCAAGTAGAATTCTAGGTTACGATTAGGAAGGGGAAAAGGTCAAGAGGCTTCATAAATAAATAAAAAGTCTAACAACTTAACATTAAAATAACAAATTCTAGTCACTGGTAACCATAGGGTTTGACACTTCTCTTTATAGTTTTTTTGTCCTCTATTGAAAAAAGGTGTAAAAAATGCCAGGATACCACGAAGCAGTATCCCAATGTACCTAAGATAAAAATAAGGAGCTGGAAAATCCATTATATATCCTTCAAAAAGCAGAGACAGAACAAATAAAAGAACAGATAAGAGTCCCAGGCTGAAAACCAGAGACCAGTTATGTGCAATAAAGACCTATATATAAGCCAGGCAAAAGCACATAGTATAAAAGGTTAAAGGAACCAGAGAGACTAAAAAAGAAAAAAGAACAAAGAATAATACCAAATAGACCGTCAAATTTATAGTAAAGATACACAAGTAAATGACATTTAGGATGTTATCATTTCACAGAATAATCCCTATCAACATAAAGATTCAGGTGGAATAGTAGCTCATCTTAAACAAATTTTTGATCAATGTCCCATTTCATTAACACAAAGCTATCCTATTCTTAATTTCATATCTATGCCCCAACACAAATCGTGCCACAAATTCCCATCTTTGATCTATAACTTTGGCTCAATCAATTTGTCGATTAAAAGATGACAAAATAAACTAAGCAAACAAAGATGAGCAAACTCACATTCGTTTTTGCTTAAGAACTCTCATGGCTCTAGCTTTAACAGCTTCCTGGGCAGGACCAGGTCGAGTTTTCTTAATCTGCTCTTTATATCTACTAAGCTCGGCATCAAGCTTCTTAATCTTGTCATCCACCGTGTCACCTCGTTTTGTAATCTGGAATATATACACACAACAATTAGCAACTCAATAAACCAAGCCAACCGACTAAACATAGAGGAATATAACATTGGCATAAAAACCAATGTAAAAGTAAAAACTTATAAAACAAAATAAACTATTCTAAAAAATAAGTGTTTCAGTAAAATCCGAATTCCAAAATCTAAACAAGCAAATGTTAAACTGACAGCATCCTAACATAAAAAAAAAAAAAAAAGGTTGGCTATGACCTAAATTATCGTTTATTCCAATTTAGGGTTTGGGCCATAATGTCATGTATATTATCTTATAGCTTCAAAACACGAAACCAAATGCGAAAACTGAACAGATCTACGAATAAACGAAATTGATAATTGAGAGAGGGAAAGGGAAGAACCCTTTCGGAAGAATCCTGAATGGAAGGGGGTGGATCCTTGTTCTTCTTGACGCCGAATACTCTCTTCATCGTCGGATCTGACTCTACGCCTTCGAAATTGAATGTGAGAGAGAAGAGAGAATAAAACAAAGCAATGAGGGAAACAACGTAAACAAAGAGACTTTGAATTTTGATTGGGTTTCTTGCTTAACGCGATAAACCACCGAATTGGGATTGGAACTTTCTCATCAATTTCAGCAGTGATAGAATAGAAGCTTCCACCGAAATATTGCTATCATGAACGGAAATTTTGCGTTTGTATTACTGTACGGACTTTTTTATAATACCATTCCATTTTCTAAAAAATTAGTTACATATAGATTATCCATAACTTAAAATTAATTTTATGAAATAATTTAAAATAATAGTATATGCATGTCTCAAATTTATGACGCTCATGTTATTAACATGTTATTCAAATCAATTGAACAAAAAATAATTAATTTCACTGTATTTAACACTAAAATATTTAATATATATTTAATATACATATAATTTTACATAATAAATTTTATAATAATTAATTTTGATTTAATAATTAAAATATTTTTTAGTATAAAATTATAGATTTAAAAAAATTATAATTTTAAATAAATTTTTTTGTATTTATTAAAAATTATTAAATACAGATATTAATTCTTATTACGAATATTAAAAAAATACATTGATTTTAGTTGAAAAAATATATTAATGATTATATCAAAATTAATTATTATAAAATTTATTATGAAAATTTATATACATATTAAATATATATTAAAAATTTTAATATTATATATGGTGACATTAATTATTTTTAATATAATTATTTTTTAATATAATTAATCTATTAAATATATATCACATTTATAATGTAAATGTCACATGTTTATGACAGCTATATGCACTATTATTTTTGTTATTATCGTTATTATTGGATGTATTAGAAAATGAAATGGTGTTAAAAGAAAAGCCCTTACGGTACATAGCATGGCCGGCCCAACTCAAATGAGGCCAAGCTTAAATAGTTGCCTATTTGGATTTTCGATCCAAATCTAGGTTTGCCCAACCCGTATTCCAAAAGGCTCCTAGACCTTTTTTATAAAATAAAATTTATAAATTATTAGATTTATCTTAAAATTCATATATAGCATATTTAGCATACATCCAAACATACCTTAAAATTAGGTGAGGTCGAATTTCATTACTGGACCAAATTGATTAACTAAATAAATTCTTTATATTCTACTATAAGTTGTTTAAAAAAAATTGTCATAGAATTAATAGTTTAGAAAATATTTGATAGGAATTAATAATAAATTATTCATATATTTTTATGATAAAAACAAAAAATTAGATATATTAAAAATATTAAATCAAAATAATATGGATAAAAAATAAGTTTTTCATTTTATTAGGAATTTAACGTAAAAATATATCTATTAAAGATTCAAAACAAAATTTACTAGTTATCAGATATCTAAAATACATTAAAGCCGATTTTTTGACAATAAAATAGCATGCATTAAATATTTTTTCGAGATTTATATTTTTTTTTATATTTACATATATTTATAAACTTATATAACGTGTGGAATATTTCATAGATGTTTACATATTAGTAAATATTTAATGTCTGTTTGATTATTATTTCTCAAATGAGATTTTAATTATTTAAAATTAAAAAACAAAAACTTATTTGATTACAAAAAGTTAAATACTCTTTTATTAGAAACATTGTTAGACTACCTCAGTAGAGCAACTGCTACGCTATAACACTAAAAAACCAAGTATGTAGAAACAGGGAGGCAAAAAAGTAAGTACGTAGAAGAAAAAAAAGGAACAATTATGTTTTAAAGTTTATTTAAAATGGGAGTGTTTCAAGTGCTATGCCATGGCTGCCATAACTGAAAAGGATTTTTCTCGTGCAAGATTCCACCATAGTTGTCGATGTTTTTGTTTTTTCAAGAGAGGAGTGGTGATGAAATGAGGTTGACTTGAGAGAAAACATGTATGAGAAATTTCTATGTTTTTATACGTAAATGGACTTTTTTTTTTCTTAGAACGTTCGAATATAGAAATATTTTATTAATCTTCTTAATTATTATTTTTTATATTTTAAAAATATTAAATATACTTTTTTTTTAAACATTTTCTTCATAACATACTCAATTAATAGCCAACATTATTTTTTTGGTATTACAATTTACAAGTAACCCCCAGAAGCAATATATTGAGCCGAAAACGTGGATAGATCCGCGTTTCCACCAGCATCATTTCTTAAAATAGACATAAATAAAACCTAAGTCATTATTGTCAACTTAATTTTATTTTTTAAAAACGTAATATTCTCATATTTTATGTATTTTTTATTTGTACAATAAAGAGTTAAAGACTATATAAGTGTCTTTTTATGGCATAAACATATAAATTATCGTCATAACACAACTATTAATTTCATTTTTTGTTTTCACATTTCTTCCATCAACTAAATCTTGAAAAGTATTTCAAAATATTAAATAATAACTAACTAAATACACTTTTGAGATTGTAAAAGAAAACTACTTTTAATAATAACGCACCTCTATGATGGAATGCAGTTGCTCCAAGGACTTCAATGCAACCTTTCTTGACCTCAAAGTTGTCAAAAATGACTTCTTAGATTTTCTCCATGGTTGAGTACCTACTTTATCCTTCTTAATGTTTTGAACCCTCTCCTTTTTTGTATAGGTAAAGAATTTATGTTATTTAAACATTAAAAAATGTTGATACTTATATGTTATATGCTGTATTTTTCATAATTAATTTTTTTACTAATTTTATACGTGCATTTTTAAAATACATTCTAAAATTAAATGTGACAATATTTCAAAATATTATAAAAAATAATTCACATGTATAGTGGGTTATAAAGTTATTAAACTTCATTTTACTAATTTTATAATTAATAAGTAATTATTATAAATGTTCATTCATTTTCTTTATCAATGAGAAATAAAAATGTTCATTCATATATTTACTAACAGATAGTTTTAAAGGAGAAAAAAGAAGAGAAGAAACTAAAGGTGATAAATATTTTTATATTAAATGAGAGGTAAATATAGAGAAGGAAAATAATTTCTACCTTTTGTTTCCTTTTTCTTTTCATTTTTCTCCAACTAAACAGAATATTAAACATACTTTGTAAAACTTCAATTAGAAATAAATTTTAAATTTTAATTATTGTTTATTACTTTTAATTATTTGTTAAAAGTAACAAAGAAAACGAAACAAAATAAAATAATATACATAAGACTAAAGATTGGAAGAAAACCCATTTCCAATTCTAAAGTTATACATCTTGAGTTACAAAAGTACTTGTGATTGAACCAACCAAATATGTCTTTTAGCATTTAACTCGATGCGTATTTAGATTTAAAGTCAAGATTATTAATTAAATTATAACAATTTGCAGCAGTTGATTTTTGTATTTAGTGATAATGAATTCTTTATATTTAATAAAATCAATATAAAATGCAGCCGGCACTATAAAAAAAGTTAAAAAGGACAACAAGTTGTACTAATAAGTGATAATGACAAATATAAATGAGCACTTTGACTTTTATTTCTACCCTAAGACTTTGATTTTTAAATTAATATGGACAATTTTTGTCCAGGAGAGAACAAAAAGTGTGACGTGGAGTACCAATGATGAAGAATAAGATAGATAAACTGATAAAGGGTAATTTAATATTGAAGAATAAGTTTCATGAGTTGACGTGCAGTACCAATGATGAAGAATAAGATAAACTGATAAAGGATAAATACCTATTTTTGTTGCATGAAGATGTGAGATGGTGTATTTCTAAGAGAGAAAATTTGACCTTAATGCTCTTTTGCGTAAAAATGTGTGACAGATTAATTTTATAGTAATCTTTGAATTTTATAATTTAATATTGAATTAATTATTAAAAATATAATTTATTATAAAACTAATCTTTTTTAAATATTTTAATTTAATAACAAAATAATTTCACAAATTTAATGATAAAATTAATTTATTGTATTCTTTTTACTTATTCAAAAATTAAATTTAATTTTTTTTATCTTCAATGAATTAATTTATCATCAACTCACACTTTTGTAAATAAATATAGCTATGTATCCTAAAATAAAATATGGGAATCACATTGTCGTCTAACTTTATTATTTTCAAATCAAAACTTCATGTTAATGTATTTTTATGAATCCATTACTAATTATAAAATAATGTTTTACACCATTAATTATTTAAAAATCAATAT